>OX458316.1:34732295-35332295 GCA_949768715.1 Dascillus cervinus
GGACGGTATAATAATTGTATCCGCTGTTGGAAACGAAAGTTAATGGGGATACAAATAGAACAGGGATTACTAACATTTGTTTCAGTTTCATATTCCTTAAAAGCAGCACAAAAATTTAATATTAATATTAACTGAAACATTGACAAAATAGACCAAGCAATAGAGCAAAATAAATGTCATAATTTAACATAAATGCTACCTGGAAACCGACTGTGCATTCTGCATAATTTTTAATTTCTTATAAACAATTTTCAAGAAAACATTGAATTTTTTTTTAGTTTTTTGCTTGTAAAATGGAAACTAATTAAGCAATCTTAACGATGTTAATAGACGAATTGTAGAGAATTAAATTGTGAAGAGAATGAGAGGTCGAATGACCCGATCTGATAATTAGAACCGGAGAAAAGCTGGACAACCCGAAAAATTCAGTGTTTTCTTAAAAAAATCACAATTCCGCCATATTTTAATTTTAAAAACTGAAACTTTGCACAAACGTAGCTCTTTATATGTACTTTATGTGGGCAAAACCCCGACTCTGACGGATTAACATCTTTTGCGAGAAATATTTCTTTATGGCACAATGTTGCAAAAAAAACGTACAAATTTAATCATACTGTTTTCATGCACGCTGAGTATTCGGTATGATTATTTCCTGATTATTAATCTGAATAAATAGATTTTACAACAAATTTATTTACTTGTCAAAGAATCTTTGATAATGATTGTAAAAAAATTCAGAAGCGATTAAACGTCAAAATGTAATCGAATAAATTTTGAAACATTTAAAACGTCAAAATTTAATCGCTAGTAATATAATAAAAGCTTTGAATTTATTGATTAACTTACGATAACTTGTAACAACTTAAAAGAGTATAAGTTTGATGAGTATTAAAAACCGCGACAACGAAGTTGGAGCGTTTTTATCATCAAATTTACACCATTTAAAAGTTGATACGCAGGAAGTTTGAGTTAATTAATCGAAGAAATTCAAAGCTTGAATGGTATTTGATTAGATTATTTTTTGAATGTATAAAATTTGACACAAATAAAATTGTTTGAAAATTTTTTGTTGGTGGAAACTAGGCAACGTCGATGTAAAGGAACTCGAAGTTTTATCAACAGTAATATCACAAGTGCATCAAAATAGCCGATTAAATTTTGACGTTTCTGTCAAAATGTTTTGTCTAAAAATATGTCGAGCAAATTTGCCACGTAACAAAATCTCGAGTGCGCAGCACGAGGAATTTTGGGTGGAAAATTTACGAGAAATATTTCTTTATGGCAAAACGTTGCGACAAAAACGTAAAAATTTAATCAGGCTATTTTAATGCACGCGGGGTATTCGGCATGATTATTTCCTGATTATTAATTTGAATAAATAGATTTTACAACGAATTATGTATTTACTTGTCGAGGAATCTTTGATAATGATTGCAGAAAAAAATTCAGAAGCTATTAAACGTCAAAATTTAATCGGGTAAATTTTGACACCTTTGAAACGTCAAAATTTAATCGCTATAAAACTGAGGAAAACCATGGTGACTGGGACTTTTATGTGCATGAAGGAAATAATCAACAGTAATATCACAAGTGCATCAAAATAGCCGATTAAATTTTGACGTTTCTGTCAAAATGTTTTGCCTAAAAATATATCGAGCAAATTTACCACGTAACAAGATCTCGAGGGATTTTGGGTGGAAAATTTTGCGAGAAATAGTTCTTTATGGCAAAACGTTGCGACAAAAACGTAAAAATTTAATCAGGCTATTTTCATGCACGCGGGGTATTCGGCATGATTATTTCTTGATTATTAATTTGAATAAATAGATTTTACAACGAATTATTTATTTACTTGTCGAGGAATCTTTGATAATGATTGCAAAAAAAATTCAGAAGCTATTAAACGTCAAAATTTAATCGGGTAAATTTTGACACGTTTGAGACGTCAAAAATTAATTTCACTCCTTTTCGAGTCGTGAAATTTTTTGACATGTTGAGTGCATCAATTCATGCGATTATTGATAATCACGATTCCACGAATTGAATTCGTCAGATTATATCACGAATGAACAATTTAATACTTTTTCGGGCAAAATATAATTCCGAGAGTCGAAGAACTCGGTAAATTGGGCCCAAATATATTTGTGAGACTTTTACAGTGTTACACGGTTTATGATTTTGTATCTTTTCATCAATATTGTTTAACGAACAATCTCACCGAAACGCGCCATTTTTTGTAACTGTGACATTTCAGTTGACAGCACATTACACTAGATTTGCGGAGCAGCACGCGGGATTATCACTTATTAATCACAAGATTATCACTTATAAATTTTTCTCCAGTGCTGATTATCATTTATTAAGCGGTCGCAAGGATATGGAGATTGTGTAAAAACTGTTAGTCCGTCAGAGTCGGAATTTTGCACACATAAAGTACATATAAATAGCTACCTTTGTGCAAAGTTTCAGTTTTTAAAATTAAAACATGGCGGAATTGTGATTTTTTACGAAAACACCGAGTTTTCAAGATTCTCCGGCTTTTCTCCGTTTGTAATTATCCGATCGGGCCATCTGACCTCTCATTCTCTTCGTAATTCAATTCTCTACAATTCGTCAATTGACATCATTAAGATTGCTTCATTAGTTTCCATTTTACAAGCAAAAAACTAAAAAAAATGCAATTTTTTCTTGAAAATTGTTTATAACAAATTAAAAATTATTATTCTCGAGTTGAAAATTATGCAGAATTCATCTACTAACTGTCTTTGATATAATGATATAATGCTATGATAAAAAGCTTTATTGCTTGGCCTAAAACCACTTACATCCAAAATATCCGTAGGTCCGTTGTTTAGGTAACGGTAACTTTGTATAACGGCAACCAACGGTACGCAAAGCACGGGAAAAAGCTGCAGCATGGCACCAATTTGTCTTGCCCACAGAGGCCAATACGACGCAGAAGGCGCCCGATGCCATACGAACAACTCTTTAAAATATCCATTCTTAAAAGTGATGATGCAAAGCACCTAAAAGAGAAAAACAATAAGGAACAGTTTTGTTGAGATTAATGCGTACCATTAGCGCAACCGGAAGAATAACATTCCAAGTAAACGACAGCAAAACAGGGGCCCAACTGAGCAGGCAAGGACGACTGGGCGATCTGAATAAGGCGGTGACCACCGTATCTCCACTATAAGGCCGACCACGTACCATGAACACGGCAATGATCTGCAGCAGCATTATCAAAATCAACCACCAATGTCCACCTACTGTAAAGTCCATAAAATAGACCACGTAAATTCCAAACTGCAAAAACAGCAATTTTTAAAAAGCATTAACCAGGTGCCAAAATCCCATACCTCGGTGGCCATCGGAAGACCAATGACGAACCCGCAAGCACACGTGAAAAAGGTAATGGTTGTCTCCCAAGATTTCAAGATTTTCGACCTGATGGCCATGATTCCAGTTATCACACAGTGCCAGATTGCCAGCTGCTGAGCGATTCCATAAAGAATCAAGACAAAGTAAAACAACACCGACCAAAAGGGGGAAATTTGATCTGGTCCTAATAAAGCCAAAGTTGTTGGTACCAATTCCGTCGCCAAACGCAAGACCTGAAATCGATCTGGAATTACTCTTTATGGGAAGAAGTCGATTGGTTACCTGATATCCGCTTTCCGACGTCGGGTCTGCACCTGGATGAGTAATTCGTTCGCCTAGGATAAAGGAATTGTGTACCATGTAACGCACCGGCGTTCCTGCAAGCGTCGGCGGAAGAGGATCCCGCGTCGGCCTCATGAAAGTGTACGTCGACATTTTTTCTGCAGACACAAATAATTAGCAAGTTCCAGAAATTCGATGATTTTACTTGTTACTCATTTTTTAAATGTATTGGGATTGTTTACTGTGAGTGAAAAGTGACCTTAGGAAGTTACTAACGAATGTCAACAACGTTGCTAACTGGTTAAAAATTAGGATGGGGATATTTATACATACAGTATACACAGTATATACATCACTTGTGGCCACCCTTAAAATTGAGGTTTAATTGAAAGCTATGTATTTGAAATTTGGTGCAAGTATGACTCTGGTATCAGGCTAGAAATTTCCGGTTTTAAATGTTAATTGTCGGCGTTAGTTTTAGAGAAAAAAAATAAAAACTGACTTTTTTATTTTTTTCTTTATATTCGATTCTTAACAGTAAATGTAATGATTTATGGCTGTAAAGATCATCAGGGATGTCCGAAAAGTTAAGTACGATTTAAATTTATGGCATTGAAAAAATTTGTCACTGTCGAGTGTAAGCCAGTCGAAGTGAACAACAGTAGCGTACCTAAATCGAACCTTTTTACATTCTTGTAGATTTCTAAAAGTTTTGTAAGTCCTCTAATAAATTACGATTATGAAAACGAACATGATTTAAAGTATGGATGTTGAATTATTTTTTTAATTCGAAGAGGACTTATTACATTTTGAATTAATGTTTGAGTTCAATGATGAATGCGAAAGATTTTGATTAACGGGCTGATAATGAGTTCGAACTGAATGATTTCGGAACTGGTTCGAGACTAACTTTGTCATCCCCGTAAATTTGGAAATTAGTTTCACGGATTATTGTCTTCGTAGGGTGCTGCTCGAGTCTTTCGTGAGAACCTGTTCAAGAGCAAGTCTCATCCATAAATATCTAATGACTTTATTGCTAAAGTTGCTTCGGAATTACATTTTTCAATAATAAACGTAGTCGTAAAAATCGACTGTCAGTTATAAACGTAAGGTGAGTGTATTATTTTTGTTATCAGTTCAACTTCAGCTTTTGAAGAGTAACTTCGTCCAAAAAGTTTTTGTGTGTTTTATTTCTGTGTGATTTAATTAGTTTTCGTTTATAATGCCGGTTACCTTTACCTTCGAAGAAAAGACTGATATGATATTAATTTATGGAGAAGCACGGGAAAATTCGGTTCAAGCTGCTCAAATTTCGCCCAACGTTTTCCGCGAAGAATTCCGCCAGAAAGAAAAATATTTCAAAAACTAGTTGATTCCTTGAAACAAAGAAATTTAAAGGACAAAGAAAAACGATAGTGAATCCCACGGTCAGGCATGAAGTCAATTAAGCTGCAGTTTTAAATCTCGCCGATAATAATCCCCAATTGAGCATTAGGGAAATCAGTTAAAACCTGGAATTAGTCGATCTTCAATAGGGAGGATATTAAAAAAGCACAAACATCATCCTTACCACATAGAATTACATCAGCAACTGCATGATCGAGATTGCGAAAGCCGCGTAAATTTTTGTCAATGGGCTAATGGAAAGCTCCGCGAGGATCTAAAATAACTCAACATCCATACTTTAAATCATGTTCGTTCTCATAATCGTGATTTATTAGAAATCTACAAGAATGTAAAAAGGTTCGATTTAGGTACGCTCCTGATGTTCACTTCGACCGGCTTCCACGCGACACTGACAAATTTTTACAATGCCATAAAATTAAATCGTACTTAACTTTGCGGTCACTCCTGACGATCTTTACAGTCATAAATCACTACATTTACTATTAAGATTCGAATATAAGGGAATTTTAGGCTAAATACAACTTTTGTATTTTTTTTTTTACTTTGGACATATTTGTCTCAATAATATTGACTGAAAAGTGAAATTTGACGAAAGTGGGAGATGGTATTTTTATAAAAAATCAGTTTAATTTAATTTCAAATAAATAACTTTCAATTAAAGTTCAGTTTTGGAGTGGCCACAAGTGATGGAACACCCTGTACAAATAACCAATTGCGTATACATACTGTATGTATAAATAGTCAATGCGTTTACATACTGTATGTATAGATAGCTACTTTCTAAAAATTAACCGGTTAGCAACCAAAATTAACCGGTTAGCAACCAAAATTAACCGGTGAGCAACGTTTTACTACGTAAAATACTATAGCAATCGATTTACTTACCGAATGAGTCAGGTAGGTAATTATAACCGTAAGACCTCATAATTTGAACACAAGTGTTTGCTAAAAATGCAATTAATAACAAAACAGTAATTGTTATAACAGCTATAAGACTAGAATCTCGTTGTAGCAGGTGCTTATTTTTATTGTGCGAAGCTATTTGCATCACAGCCGCCCCAAGCAGTCCCCAAGTCAAGAACACCTCCTGTCCAGCAGCCACCCAACTCTAAAACAATCCTGCTAGGAAAAATGCCTTTCCTTTTGACCACTTACTTTGGTATTAAGGAAAAACTCGTCCCAAGAAGTCTCAGGAAAGATCACGTTGATGAACTCAGGCGGCATCATCCCCAACAACTTGGCGCACAGCACAAAAGTCGTCAAAATTGGAACCAACGTGAACACGTAGATCACTTTCCCGTAGGACCTCAGCCCTTTGCTCAGAGAAACGAACACTATCATCCAAACCACGGCCAAATTAAACGCCGACTGAAACTTGATGGTGCTGTACGAATTTCCGGACGCCAAATGATGCCTCTGCAAAACCACCCCGCTGAAGTAATCAGGAACAGTTTCCTGCAACTTGGCGGTGCTGTTGTCTTGAAATTTTGAATCTGGAAACAAAAATTTCGTTCGGGGAATTTTTTCCTCAAATACACTGAAAAAAATCACATGTTACAAATTACTACAATAATGTAGCACAGATTTTGTAACAATTTTTGCTACAAAGAGAGCATTTGTTACTTAAAATTGTAATACAATTTTTAAAACATTTGTAGTTAACATTTTGCAGCAATCTTATCTACAAAGTTTATTACTTTTTCCAAACAATTATGGTAATACATTTGTTTTAATATTTGCTATAAGATTGTTGCAACTATTATATTTTGAGTGAGTTTTACCACAAAATAAATGAATTAACGTCATGAGAATTATTGCATATTTTTCCAAAATTTCTGGCCAATACAAATTCATAATTGTTCGCACGTGCTTGCCGAATGAATTTATTGAAAGTTATCGAGCGGGTGCGAACGGATTCGCGGATGCTGTGATCTCACAATTGCATTTTTTAACGATAATCGAGCTTCGAGTTTATTAATAATTATTTGTTTTGTGGCTTGTGATTTTGTGTGAGCTATGGATGACTTTTTTGTGATGACCTTACTGGGGTTATTTGGAGGGAACACTACGAGGATACAATGAACGGAATGTTGTCAATTGGTTTATGACCGACATTTTTTAAAGCTTTACTGACAATAGATAAATTACTTTAGAATTTCTTAAAAGTTACCTCCAGACCATCAGACCTAATTCGGCTTGCACATTACAGTGTGCATTTTCTGTAGTTTTAATGTAAAGTAAGTTTTAGTACCTTAAATAATTAGTAAATGTTTAATTATGAAGAAATGAGAAATATTACAAGTAGTTTAATGTGCTGACATGACGATGTTAATTTAATGCAATATTAAATGTCGATCAACAAAATGATCAGTTTCAAAGACCATTTCTAAAAATGATACTGAAATAATGGGGATTTTCTGATTCTGAGTGTGATAAATTCGCATGTAAGTAAATTTGTTGTAATTATAATTTTTCCTACACTTTGAGCTTACCGAATGAATTTTGTAAAAGTTCTACAAGTTTTTTCAATGTAACAGCTATTAAACAAATTGTCTTTTAGTTTATTTCCGTCGGAACGAAAAGTAAGAAGCGATAAAAAGAAATGGACAAGCAAACCAGTTGTTTCTATAACAGAATTAATATTAACTACGAAGGTAAAGAAGTAATTTTGATTATCTATTATTTTTTATATTTTTAAAAAACATTTAAAAAATATTTCCTCAAAACATTTAGAAAATATTTCTTCAAAACATTTAAAAAATATTTCTTTAAAACATTAAAAACATATTTCTTAAAAACATTAAAAAAATATTTTTATGATACTTGTTAATATTTTAGAAATATTTCTAAAAAACATTTTAAAAATATCATTTCAAAACATTTAAATAATATTTCTGAAAAACATTTAAAAAATATTATGACAGATTTGTTTATATTTTTTAAATCTTTTTAATAAATATTTTTTAAATGTTTTTTAAAAATATTTTTAAAATATAAACAAATCTGTCATAATAATATTTTTTAAATATTCAAAAATATTTTAAAAATATTTCTTTGTAGGGCAGTTTTATACTTATATTTGTATATTTTATTGTTTAAAATATATAACAGACATCCTGTGATACTTAATTCTTGCGTTTCATTTTTCCTGGTTCATTTTACCAAAAAAAATAAAATGTAGCAAAATGTGATTAATACATGAATTAGGCGCAGAAGCCTACTAATTCTTGCAAATTATGCTACAAAACCTGTAGTAAAAGTAACAGCAATAATAATAAAAAGGATATGTGTAGCGGCAACTGTTTCTCTTTTTTGTCGCAAAATTTAGTCTCTAAAATAGTAATTTTTAGTATAAAATCTTTTACTTTTTGCTGCAAACATTTGAAACACATTACTCTTTATTTCTGTAAATTTTGCAATGTCTGCGTAGTACACTTTACTATAATATTTGTCCAAAATCTCGCTATACACCAAGTTAGTATTATATGCCACAAATGTGGTAGTGAAAATAACAATAATTATAGCAAATGTAGCTACAACCTAGTTACTACAACTGTTAAGAAAAAAATGATACAATTTGTAACTAGTCGTATTTTTAATACAATTTGTGGTATAAATTTTTACATTTGTAGTTTTATTTACTGCTTTTTTCAATGTACGAACCTGGTCGGTAGTAGACAAACGATTCGGACCATCGATAGCGTTCAAATTTCGTGATGAAGGAATCCCTAAAGTACACAAACATCCAGGACACTCCAATGATGCTGTAGAGGCCGATGAGTGCTTGTGAGGCTAAGAGCGCGACTCCCACGCCTTGAAATAGGGGCGATATCCTCCACATGTCGATAACACCAGCTCCTAGCTGTTGGCCGAGGCATAACTCTAAAGTGAACAGCGGCAATCCGACGACCATTGTCAGGAAAAAAAATTGGAATATGAAGTTCGCCCCGAAATGGATTGTGAGCATTGCGAAGCGTGAGATGTTGAAGAGTCCTAGCGTGCAACCCAAGCATGCCAACATCGAATTTAGACTGTGGGGCCAGTGTCCTAACGGACTCTCCGCTTCGGGCATATCTGACGGTCTTGTTCTTTCACATGGTCTGCAACAAAAAGAAAACAAGCGTTAGAAAACGTTTTTCTTTTCGGTTTAATTAAATAGAAATTGAAATTTTTCTGCTTGAAATTATAAAGAAACTTTTAATTGGTTTGGCGTGTGGTAATGTTTTTAAATTTGTCATAATTTAAATTTCAAGTGTGAGCTATCAAGCTTAACTAACAAGCAGTTTGTTTTCCAGTTATTGGTATTTTTTAATAATAAATCATCACTATTTATGTGCAACAATTTTTATTTTACTTTTAGACGCATTTGAAGAATTTTTTCCATTGTTATAACAGTAGATAGATACAATAAATTCCAAAAACAAAAAGAAATAAAATAAATTATTACAAAATACTTAGGGACCGACGCGACGTTCAGTCACGGTTTAAGTATTTAAAATACAAAGAAACATTTACACGTGAAATTATGAAAATAATTAAAATTAGCAGCATTGCCAACACAATTTTATATACAGTGCGTTTTTTTAACTGTTGTCGTGGGGAATTGCATGGTAAAATCGAAAATGACCAATTCTTAAATTTGACAAGAAGAATGAATATTCTTAAAACTCAAGAATGAATATTCTTAAAACTCAAGAATGAATATTCTTAAAACTCAAGAATGATCAATTCTTAAATTTCACAAGAAGAATGAACATTGACAAGAAGAATGAACATTCTTAAAACTCAAGATTGAGCAATTCTTAAATTTTACAAGAAGAATGAACATTCTTAAAACTCAAGAACGACCAATTCTTAAAACTCAAAAATAAACAATTTTTAAATTTGCCAAGAAGAATGCACATTCTTAAAACTCAAGAATGACCAATTTCTAAAACTCAAGATTGACCAATTTTTAAATTTGAAAAGAAGAATGAACATTCTTAAAACTCAAGAATGACCAATTCTTAAATTTGACAAGAAGAATGAACGAACATTCTTAAAACTCAAGAATAGCCAATTCTTAAATTTGACAAGAAGAATGAACATTCCTAAAACTCAAGAATGCCCAATTCTTAAATTTGACAAGAAGAATTGACATTCTTAAAACTCAAGAATGATCAATTCTTAAATTTGACAACAAGAATAAACATTCTTAAAACTCAAAAATGACCAATTCTTAAAACTCAAGAATGACCAATTCTTAAAACTCAAGACTGACCAATTTTTAAATTTGACACGAAGAATGAACATTCTTAAAACTCAAGATTGACCAATTCTTAAAACTCAAGAATGACCAATTTTTAAATTTGACAAGAATGAACATTCTTAAAACTCAAGAATGACCAATTCTTAAAACTCAAGATTGACCAATTTTTAAATTTGACAAGAAGAATGAACATTCTTAAAACTCAAGAATAAGCGATTCTTAAATTTGACAAGGAGAATGAACGAACATTCTTAAAACTCAAGAATGGCCAATTCTTAAATTTGACAAGTAGAATGAACATTCCTTAAATTCAAGAATGACCAATTTTTAAATTTGACAAGAAGAATAAACATTCTTAAAACTCAAGAATGACCAATTCTTAAATTTGACAAGAAGAATGAACGAACATTCTTAAAACTCAAAAATAGCCAATTCTTAAATTTGACAAGAAGAATGAACATTCCTAAAACTCAAGAATGCCCAATTCTTAAATTTGACAAGAAGAATTAACATTCTTAAAACTCAAGAATGACCAATTCTTAAATTTGACAACAAGAATAAACATTCTTAAAACTCAAAAATGACCAATTCTTAAAACTCAAGAATGACCAATTCTTAAAACTCAAGACTGACCAATTTTTAAATTTGACACGAAGAATGAACATTCTTAAAACTCAAGAATGACCAATTCTTAAAACTCAAGAATGACCAATTTTTAAATTTGACAAGAATGAACATTCTTAAAACTCAAGAATGACCAATTCTTAAAACTCAAGATTGACCAATTTTTAAATTTGACAAGAAGAATGAACATTCTTAAAACTCAAGAATAAGCGATTCTTAAATTTGACAAGGAGAATGAACGAACATTCTTAAAACTCAAGAATGGCCAATTCTTAAATTTGACAAGTAGAATGAACATTCCTTAAATTCAAGAATGACCAATTTTTAAATTTGACAAGAAGAATAAACATTCTTAAAACTCAAGAATGACCAATTCTTAAATTTGACAAGAAGAATGAACGAACATTCTTAAAACTCAAGAATAGCCAATTCTTAAATTTGACAAGAAGAATGAACATTCCTAAAACTCAAGAATGCCCAATTCTTAAATTTGACAAGAAGAATTAACATTCTTAAAACTCAAGAATGACCAATTCTTAAATTTGACAACAAGAATAAACATTCTTAAAACTCAAAAATGACCAATTCTTAAAACTCAAGAATGACCAATTCTTAAAACTCAAGACTGACCAATTTTTAAATTTGACACGAAGAATGAACATTCTTAAAACTCAAGAATGACCAATTCTTAAAACTCAAGAATGACCAATTTTTAAATTTGACAAGAATGAACATTCTTAAAACTCAAGAATGACCAATTCTTAAAACTCAAGATTGACCAATTTTTAAATTTGACAAGAAGAATGAACATTCTTAAAACTCAAGAATAAGCGATTCTTAAATTTGACAAGGAGAATGAACGAACATTCTTAAAACTCAAGAATGGCCAATTCTTAAATTTGACAAGTAGAATGAACATTCCTTAAATTCAAGAATGACCAATTTTTAAATTTGACAAGAAGAATAAACATTCTTAAAACTCAAGAATGACCAATTCTTAAATTTGACAAGAAAAATGAACGAACATTCTTTAAACTCAAGAATGGCCAATTCTTAAATTTGACAAGAAGAATGAACATTCTTAAAACTCAAGAATGACCAATTCTTAAAACTCAAGAATGACCAACTCTTAAATTTGACAAAAAGAATGAACATTCTTAAAATGATAGAAATGATAGTACCTAGAAAACTCTTTTACAAAAATATTTTTTTCAAACCTTTTTTGACAGTTTAGGATATTGAATTGTAATCGATCCGATAGTTTAAAGAATCTTCCAACTTTGTTCCAAAAATGGTTTAAATATTTTTATCAGAACTAAAGTTAACACGCGGTACAATGTTTACCATGCAATTCCCTTATTATTTTTTGAAGATGGAATCTTTCTCCAAACTTCTTCAGCATTTTCAAAACGCTCTACAACATTTTTAGATTCCTTTTCCTATTTTTTTCTTCTGTATATGTCACGAAATTAATTTGTACAATACTTTTAAATAAACAAATCTTCGAAAAAAATTTGAAACAAATTTTCCACGTGAAACAAAAGATAATATTACTTTAAAACTTTAAAATTGTTTTGTCGTTTAAGGTAACAACAAATTTATTATATTACCCAGACGCAATAAACTGGAGTTCGTTCCATTATAAAACAGTTAAATTTCAATAAAATAAATGAAACGTTTTCAACAATTTTATAACACAATTGCACACGAGCAAAACAATTAACGTCCTTGCTGCAAAGTGATCTTATAAAACCTGTTTTTATCATCGTTTTCTAAACGTACGACTCAAAATATAATTGTTGGTATTCAAATCGATGAAAAACTTACATACAACCTTTCATGGGTAGAAGTACTAACTACCCCCAAGCAAGGATCGATTTTCTGACCGCATGCGATCCTATCCAACTTTATTTATGTGACCTTACTGACCGTAGGCCATTTACGACCGAACTATACTCAGATCAAAAATAAACTTTAACTCAATCCAAATCTATAAATTAAATCGATGGGATTTTTGATCTCACTGTACGTGCAAAAATATGAAATCGCCGTTCTGGCGCATTATGGCGAGTAATTTCTCTAACAATGAGTGAATCTAACTGACGTCAACAAAAAATCCGAATTAGTTAAAAAGGCGTTTTTATAACGTTACTTCGTACACGCATGTTAGCGTGCTGTGGTTTATGCGCCGTATAATTTAAAAATGAAATTAAAAATTAATTAGAAAACAATTATTTTCCCAGATGCGGGTGTAACGGGAATCGAAAGTTCACGCAATCGTCATAATTGACCTACATTAACTGCAAGCAATATCATAACTTTTCCATTCATAACACCGATATTTGCACAAAGCGTAAACTTTTAAGAACTATCATCGATAATAAAAAAAAAATTATTATAAAACTGAAAATGGGCCAGTTTTATTGTTAGTGCAGAATTTTTCAATATTAATATGTGAAGAGTTGACCAGATAAATGCTTCTAACGTTTACATCCAAAAAAATACATTTTTATCCTCTTAACTATGTGAAATGATCATTTGTATGAGCGTGACGGTCGGGACACCAAATGACTTACCTACTTCGAGTTCGTACATATCACTTGGAAATTCAGAGCAACCACAGCTTCTTAAATTATATGAAAACAAAAAGTAGCTACCTACATATTTTGTCTTTCATTTTATCAACATACAAATGTAATAGGTCGAACCAGTTTATTTCTACAAAAATTAAATAACTGTGACGGTCGGGACAATGAACTGTGACGGTCGGGACGAGTAACGTTCTGAGATAAATAAATACAAATAGGTTCTACTAAGATTTTAACATTGTTTTTAAAGTAAATTCTGACTCACTCCAAGGTAAATTGAAATCAAACATTTTTAATTAACAAAAACACAATATAATGTACTTAATTCTTTTCGTGTAAATACAACTTTTAAAAAACGTGGTTTTCCTTATGCATGTAAACAATCGCTATTAAACCAAAAGGGCCGAAAACAGGGTTCCCAAATAGAAAAAAATATCCCACTCACAACATAGTACCACTGGTATTGCCAACACTGAAGAAAAATACTAAAAAAATGGTATTTTTAAAAAATATTCTAAGTGACACTAAAAACATAGATTACCTACTACATTTTCAAACTTATATCAAATCGATTATTACATTTTCAATTTTTACTAGTCAGGTGACAATTAGCCTGGAATGATCCAGAAGAAACTAATATCTCACTACAAGATGTTCTTGTACTTTAAAAATTAAAACCAGAAAAGGATCAAGCAAACAACAATTACAAAGTAGTTACTTCACAAAATAATTTAAAATTGTACAAGTTTGCTTCTGTTTTAAATAATTTTTGTTTATGTACTATTTTCTAGTTGTTTTGTATTAAATGTTTCTCTTTGTAATAAAATAACCGCGGTTTTAATTAATTCGGATTATCGAGGTCGTACTGTACAAAGATTTTATTTAATTCCTAAACTCTGATTTGTTAGGAAGTTTTATTAATGTTGACTGTAAATGTGTGAATTGGCTTCCCGAAACATTAAAAATAAATAACATTTCCCAAATAACAGAAAAAATATCCCACTCACAACATAGTAACACTGGTATTGCCAACATTGAAGAAAAATACTAGAAAAATAGTATTTTTTTTAAATATTCTAAATGATACTTAAAACATAGATTACCTACTGGATTTTCAGAATTATATCAAATCGACTATTACATTTTCAATTTTGAGTAATGCGTCGAATGACCCTTTGGCCATTAGCCTTCTCTAGTTTTATTTGTTTCAAAATGACACTCAACAAGTCATAAAAGAATATTTTCTATTTTCGTTTTATATTCTATATAATTTATCATAAAAATCACATAAAAATATTAAAAATTAGTACTTACTGATTTAACGAGCATTAGTAATTAAAATCGCACATAAAGAGATTAGTTACCACGATAACAGGAAGAACTAGAACGATGACTTTATTTTATTTTAAATGATCTCCCGGTATATGTACATTTCATTTTCACTTTCAATTAATAAATAACGATGTCAAACAATAATTTATTCAACTTCTAAAATTGAATCATTAATTTGTGACAACAAAACGCAAAAAAAATTGTATCTTTGAATTTAAAATTTTTTTTTAAATGCTTATTTTAATTTCAGGCATCAACCTTCATATCTCACCGCGATTAGTATTCAGTCTAAAAAACCACGGAAAGAAATGAATTATTTCTTGCGAGTGGAAAAACAACTTTACGAGACAGCTTAACGCTTATAAATAATTTTTAATGAGTTGTTGAACAATAATTCACAAAAGAAGCTAGTTTCGACTCAATGTAATCTTTGTAAATAAATAGGCACACAAAACATTACCCTGTAGTTCTCCACACTTTTATTTCCGCCCAAGTGGCTTTCCTATGAGAGCACAATAACAATATGGGCTTTACACCCACCATTGTGCACATCTACATATGCCAGTATGAGTGAAATGGAGGTCAGGATTGTATTTTAAATTAAGCTGCATTTTTCTACTATTTAAAAACGAACCATTTCACCGAATTAATTTTAAATTTAATTTTGACTCATTTTTTCACATTGAAAAAAAAACTTGTAAATACCTCAACAGCGTTGCAAAATAAACCATTTTTCACAGCAATTTACAACATTCAAAAAACAATAAAAAAACGTGCTCTTTCAGTCAAGTTTCATTTTTACATTGTCTACGCGGTAAAGAGGCACTTGCATCACTACCTCGGCGATTATGTAAACCAAAGAATAGAACATAACCAGCAGCTGTATCCAGTTGGAGGAAGTACACACCGTTACCGCGATGTGACCTGGCCTCGCTTCTTCTAGAGCACCAATTACGCACGTCACAACTTGAAAATCAAACTACATAAATTACTAATCTACAATTTATTTTTTTAATTACAATAAACTAATATTTAGAGGCTTTACGAGGTTTGCATTGAGCGGGTTCCAAATCTGGTAATGGCGCCTCTTCGGCCATAGGAAATGAATCTGGCGAGTCTGATGAACCTTCCGGAACTGTATCTGATGAATCTGGTCGACCTTTCCGAGGTTGGCACTTAGCTGAGTCCAAATGTGGCAATGGCAATGGTTTGATCTCGGACTTTGAAGAAGCTGGCGGAGTTGGAGCGAAAATACTTGGAAATGATGGGGTTTCTTCAGCTGATGGAACTGTTGGGGAAACTGGTGGAGATGGCGGAGGCTCTGATGGCGGAGGGGCCGATGGCGGAGGTGGTGAAGATCTACGCGTCGGTTCGACAGGATCTGCAAGAGCTGCCAAAGCGGCCACGTCTTTTTCGGACGCGATTCTGCGTTCTTCTGCTATTTTCACGTCGCGAATGGCCTTTTTCTTCGCGGCGATCTCTCTTAAGATGACCTCGCGGTCTTGTAAGAACTTGTTCCGCGAGGCGCCGTAAAACACGCCTGCGATTAAGAACGACCATCGGAAAAGCTGGAAAATTTCGATGAGAACTGTGTTTCAACGAGTGTTCATTTACCCTAATTAACGGAGACACTGGCACCGGCGGTCCCCAAGCTTTTTGCTTGCGACTGGCTTTTCCTTTTTTCATCCTCGTACCATCTAATAAAATATGGTGTAAGAGTGTCAATGACGTTCACTGAAACGTCACTTTGACTTGGGGAGCATTCGCCTATTGTTGTTGAGAGCGGGAGTTTCAAATCGACGACTGGTAATTCCGCGTTTTAAAATTCATTACTTTCACACGTCAAGGTCGGGGACAATTATTAGAAGGAAAAATAAATTAGTAATCTGCAAACGATGTCAAGTTCTACCTGTTCCCAAATCTACAGGGTGAGTTAAATTTTACCGCCCGTGGCAAAATAGGCCTTTAAAATAATTTGTCAATTCTCATAAATTGCATGAGTGATTTTATATTATTAAGGTACATAGAAACCAAGAAATAATCTTTTTTTTTAATCAGGTATAATTTTGGCTTTCTTACAATTACTAATTCCTCAATTTATTAGTTTTTTTTATGTGCGAACAGTAAAATATTTTCACACAATTTAGTGTAATTGAAATAATTTTACCAATTTGCGTTCATTAAATAAAGTCATTTCCGTATTAGAAGGTATTTTTTAAATGATTTACGACATAAGCTGACCAATTCACCTAACAATGGTATTGGTTTTAGGTACTTGACTGATTATTTATGACAGTCATAAAGTTAAGTTAAAAAGTGCAACGTTACATTTTACAGGACCGGAATAAGGGTTTTCCCTATTTCTTTAAAAGTTCATAATATCGTAACTAACAGCTACACGGTAATTATAATCATAATAAAAAATAATTTTTGCAAAATTAGATTTTAAACTTGATAAGAAAATCGCTTACCAGCTTCTAATTTTCGTTGGTATATCTGTCTACAATTTTGTGTTTTAATTTTGCCGTCTGCAAAGTCAATATACCTATCGGTTATTGAACCTTCCCATAAAATAAATTGCTTAATTCACCCAAAGTTTAAAAACCCTGGTCACAACCCTAGGTCACTTTGTGAATAAAGAAACATTCACATTCGCAACAAATCTTCCAACACTTAAACATCGTTGGTAAATAGTGAAAATTAAAACTTTGTTTTGTGGAATAGTGAACATTTGTGTTTAGTTCAGGTATAATCATGCCATTTCAATACTCAATCGAGGAGAAGCTTGAAATGCTTTTAATTTATGGGTAATGGGGCATCATTTTGAGCATAGTTTATAAAATAAACTTAATATTTACCTATTAAAAACTTTTTTTATTTTTCTCACAAATTCCAGAATACGGGTCTGGCAACAACTAAAACGCCGTTCCCTTCAGTTTTATGGGTCGTTCATCAGGTATTGTTACGTGGTAGACCGTATTATCCATTGTTGGAAAGTCATAAATAAAAGTATTTTTCGTGCTTTACGTTAAATTTGATTTAACTCAAAAGGTAATAATTTTTTAACGAATCAAATTGCAATTAACAATGCTACGAATAATTTGACAAATTTTTAAATAAAAAACCAAACATGGAAATTTTACCCGAAACTCTTTGTTTTACTTTTTTGGCTTCAAATAAAAATGATTTGAAAAACCTGTAGCACTAATCGAAAGTGTATACTTCAACTGATGTAACATGTAAATTGCATACTTTCCCCTCAATCTTTAATAGGTATTATAGCCGGGGCGGTAAAACTTAACTCACCCTGTACAATTATTACTTGCGTTTGTATCAATTTTTCATTCGACAATAGTAAAGTTACCAAAAGGGCAAATTTTGTGGGATTGTTCGAGTTTGTTGCATCATCAGTAATCAAAAATTGTCAATTCGATTTAAACTGATTGCAATTTTTCGAATTGACATCAAATTTTAGTCGTAATGTACTATAACCAATCTACCTAATTATTAGTAATATGTAAGTAGTAATGTAATTTAATTATTTTTGAAAATAAAGGAAACCAACACTGTTGCTGCTAACCTTTGAACTATAGAATGGTCACGATATACCTTTTTACCTTCATAACTGAGAAGCTACAAGTTTTCTCATGAGGAAGTACTTGCTAACGAACACACTAATTACATAATATGACAAATAACGACGAGAATCACAGAAACCAAGCCATCAGTGCAATTACACGAATCACACAAATTGTGGGGGCAAAAGAAATTCGCACTTTCGAACGTTTTGAAAAATGACAAGTCTGATTATCTGGGTCAAATGCAGATCATTAATCCAGCCTTTTGTTCGTTATAGACAGTTTCACCATTGTCATACTTAAAGGTGCGACAGTTTTTGTCCCATTGTCTAAGTAATGCATTGCAATGTCTTCGGTGATCATTAGGGGGCAATAATTAGCGCTGATAAATAGAAAGTGCAAGTTGTCGAAATAAATTCGTGCGGCTATGTGACGATATTGTGAATTGAAATGCCGCTTTCAATATTTATTTGTGCTGGGCGACCTTCGTGCTGTTTGATTAATCTTCGCTTTTATTACGGCGATTACCTTACACCTATTACACCGAACGTTCATTCTACGTCGCAATTCTTAGTGAAATCTGGGATTAAGCAGTTTTATTGCCGGGATTAAATCAGTCACAATTAGATAACACAAAATGAATGGTAAAAAGCTACTGGGTATCTTGCTAAAACGGCGACTCATTCTAAAAAATAATATTTATAAAAAAGTTTTATGGTGCCATTATGGTGTGTTTTTTAATTCCAGAAACGGTGCAATAAAAGCGTAAAATTTTATATCTAGCGTCAAAAAAACCAGGTAAGTGACGTTCACAGCCGTCAATGCCACAACCTAAGTGTGAATACTTATTCACAATTTGTGCTGCGCGAATGTTTAAATCTTTAGAAATATATCTTCTTGATCTTTGAATAACTGATAACTGCAATTAAAAAAACTAGCAAATGTAAAGGTTTCAAAGTAGCTGGAATTAAAAATTATTCAACTATAGATTGGTTGCTCGTAAAATTATCCGCTTGAACTTGATATCGTGTCAATGACTGCTCTTTGCATCCAGTTTGGCCAAAGAAATTATTTTCACTGCTTGAGAAGAAAAAACTATACATCAATCAAACTTCTTATTTTTATGAATGAACGAAATATTTGTACTTTTGACTAGCGTTTGTAACTTTGAGTTCAAATTCTATAAATTAGTATTTTTGTATTTCAACAAAAAAATTCTGAGAGCTTTATAGATTTATCGTTTATCGAAATTTCACGTTTCAAATCGATATCTCTATCGGATTTTTTTTTTGAATTTTTCCCCTGTTTGTACTTTTGACTAGCGTTTGCAACTTTGAGTTCAAATTCTGTAAATCAGTATTTTTGTATTTGAACAAACAAATTCTGAGAGATTTATAGACTTATTGTTTATCAAAATTTCAAGTTTCAAATCGATATCTCAATTGGAAATTTTTTTTTAAATGTTTTTCCCATTTTTGTACTTTTGACTGTACATCAGAATCTTTGTATTTGAGCAAAAAAATTCTGAGAGCTTTATAGATTTATCGTTTATTGAAATTTCAAATTTCAAATCGATATCTTTATCGGATTTTTTTTTTAATTTTTCCCCTGTTTGTACTTTTGTAGCGTTTGTAACTTTGAGTTCAAGTTCTGTAAATTGGTATTTTTGTATTTCAGCAAAACAAATCTGAGAGCTTTATAGATTTATCGTTTATCAAAATTTCAAGTTTCAAATCGATATCTCTATTGGATAATTATTTTTTTTAATTTTTCCCTATTTTTTCACTTTTGACTAACGTTTGTAACTGTTAGTTCAAATTCTGTAAATTAGTATTTTTGTATTTCAACAAAAAAATTCTGAGATCTTTATAGACTTAACGTTTATCAAAATTTCAAGTTTCAAATCGATATCTCAATTGGATTTTTTTTTAAATTTTTCCGCATATTTGTAATTTTAAGTAGTGTTTGTAACTTAGAGTTCAAATTCTGTAAATCATTATTTTTGTATTTGAACAAAAAAATTCTGAGAGCTTTATAGACTTATCGTTTATCAAAATTTAAAATTACAAATTGATATCTCAATTGGATATTTTTTTTTTATTTTTTCCCCACATTTGAACTTTTAACTAGTGTTTGTAACTTTGAGTTCAAATTCTGTAAATTGGTATTTTTCTGATTGAACAAAAAAATTCTGAGAACTTTATAGACTTCTCGTTTATCAAAATTTCAAGTTTCAAATCGATATCTCAATTGGATCATTTTTTTGAAATTTATCCCTACATTTGTACTTTTGACTAGCGTTTGTAACTTTGAGTTCAAATTCTGTAAATCAATATTTTTGTATTTGAACAAAAAAATTCTGAGAACTTTATAGATTTATCGTTTATCAAAATTTAAAATTTCAAATTGATATCTCAATTGGATAATTTTTTTTTAAATTTTTCCCCACATTTGCTCTTTTCACTAGTGTTTGCAACTTTGAGTTCAAATTCTGTAAATCCTTATTTTTGTATTTGAACAAAAAAATTTTGAGTGCTTTATAGACTAATCGTTTATCAAAATTTCAAATTTCAAATTGGTATCTCAATCGGATAATTCTTTTCTTTAATTTTTCCTCAATTTTGTACTTTTGACTAGTGTTTGTAACTTTGAGTTCAAATTCTGTAAATTAATATTTTTGTATTTGAACAAAAAGGTTCTGAGAGCTTTATAGACTTATCGTTTATCAAAATTTCAAATTTCAAATCGATATCTCAATTGAATAATTTTTTTTTTAATTTTTCCCCACATTTGTACTTTTGACTAGCGTTTGCAACTTTGAGTTCAAATTCTTAAATTAATATTTTTGTATTTGAACAAAAAAATCTAAGAGCTTTATAGACTTATCGCTTATCAAAATTAAAAATTTTAACTTAATCGGTTAATTTTTTTCGAATTTTTCCCCATTTCTGTTGACGGCTTTAAACCCCCCTTCCCCACCTACACCTGCGACATCATTTATGGAAGACGCCTAATCGCTAATTTTCTTTCAGCTTGGTAAATATGTCATGAGGCTTAAGAATTGAACAAATTTTTCGGGTTTTATGATAGGGTTTTTGTAATAAGGCATTCAAAATTCCCGCCAAGTTATTCCAAGGTATTTTCTAGCAGTTCCGCCAACCCAAGAACAGTTATAAACTTCAAAGTGACGTTTTAGTAGCAAAACGTAAGTTTCACGCAGTAATTACATAAATAAAAACAAGTTTTAAAACTGATAACGCTCAAGACGTTTTGACATCAATTCCCAACCTTTAATACCTTGTCAAATGTCATCCAGAATGTTGCGAGCATCGACTAACGCCACAAAATTAATTTTAAACGTGCTAAAATTCGACAGAAAAGGTTACAGAGTGATCGTGCGCTTGAATTCAATCGCAGGGGCGCATTATTCCCAAGAATCGCCAAAATTGGCCCTCACCGAGTTAATAGCCAAGGCCGACAGCCAGCAGAAAAAGGATGACGAGGGCAAGAACACCGCGGACGCTGCCTGGCGCAAGATGAAATTCTCATTGCTCGCCTGCGGAATTTCGTTCACTTTCTTCGGAACCTTCCTCATTTTCGAACTGGGCAAACCGCCCATAAGCGAAACTGGTAACATAATTTCGGATGAATACTCCGAATTGCCCCTCTGGAGACAGTACCTGTTCCGCACGCTCAGAGAACTGGATTACTACAAGCGACTCATAAAGGAACCCTCTCGCGATAAGTTACTTCCTGACGTCGTCAACTACCCTTACTATCAGCCTCCTTACACCGTCGTTTTGGAGTTGACAGGCGTCCTGGTTCATCCGGATTGGACCTACAAAACTGGCTGGAGGTTCAAGAAGCGGCCCTGCATGGAGCACTTCTTGGAGAGCCTCAACGGGATCTACGAAATCGTCGTTTACACCGCCGAGCAGGGGATGACGGTGTTTCCCATAGTGGAGGGGCTCGACCCCAAGAACATGATCGCTTACAAGCTGGCCAGGGACGCCACCCACTTCGTGGACGGCCATCACGTGAAGAATTTGGATAAGCTGAATAGGGACTTGAATCGTGTGATTGTGGTCGATTGGAACCTGGAATCGGTCAAGTTGCACCCCGATAATGTCTTGCACATTCCAAGGTGGTTCGGCAATGACGACGACAGCACCCTGATCGATTTGGCCGCCTTTTTGAAGACCATAGCGCAATCGGAGATCGAAGATGTGAGGGAGGTTCTCAAGTATTACAACAATTTTGAAAATCCCCTGGACACTTTCAGGGAAAAGCAAAAGAAGTTTATGGAGCAGCTGGAGATGAAGAGGGAAGCGAAACAAAATCAAAACACTCCACCTGTTAAAAGTTTAGCTTCTTCAATATTTAATAAACCATTTTAATGGAGTTCGGATAGATTTGTGAGCAATTATGCGTTTCGTTATCGTTACCGTTACCGTTAGGTACGGTCAAGCGGATGTGGCCTTCGCGGTTGATGGTTCTGTGAATGATGCGCTTAAAAAGATTCACTTCTTGTTATAGTTTCTGTATTTTCTGTTCTGACCGAAATAGTTTTTTGATAGATTTAGTATTTTTATGTCTAAATTTCAATGGAATAAATTTTAATAAAAGTTTTGTAACAATTTGAAGAGTTCTTTTACGTTTTTCATAATAACTATTTTTTTCTGAAGTTATCAACCATCCCGAATAAAAATATCACGGCAGTAGGTAATTTGTCATTAATTACCAAGATGACAAAAATTATGCCCTACCTACAGAATTAGACGGCTAATAATCGTTCAGGGGGTCGATTTTCGAACTCGTTGGAATTTTTTCCTATGGGAGTGATTCCACTAAGATATTTTCGTACAAAAATAAGTTGTGGGAACAGTTTTCAGTGGAATACTTCAATCGTTGATAGATTCACATGAATTTGCCGAAGTAGCCAATCAGACCTCTACGTTTAAAATTAAATATGGCCAACTCGTTGCAAAATTCTCGGAATAACTCAAAACTGCATCAAAACCTCTTATTGTAGTAATAAAAAATGTTCCCAAACGATGCACGAAACGAGTTTGTGTTTGTGTTAGTTAATTATCGAAGATAACTAATTATTGCAAATTAAAAAGAAAATATGCTGTCAAATATAGAACAGTCACTTCTGTCAGCAAAAATTCTCACAGTGGTAAATGGGGCTTTCCAAAGTGACTGTTGGGATATTGTAACACATTTTCTGGCAATGTTTTGAGTATATCTCTAATATAAAACAAAGAATTTTTTCAAGATTAGATGTGAAGTGTTGACCGGATGTGCTTCTAACGTTTACATCTAAAAAAATACATTTTTATGCTCTTAACTATGTGAAATGGTCATTTGTATGAACGTGACGGTCGGGACACCAAATAACCTACCTACTTATATGAAAATTATATGAAAACAAAAAGTAGCTACCTAAATATTTTGTCTTTCATTTTATCGAACCAGTTTATTTCTACAAAAATTTATAACGTTTTGAGTCAAATAAATACAATAAAATTAGGTTTTATTAAGATTTTAACATTGTTTTTAAAGTAAATTCTGACTCACTTCAAGGTAAATTGAAATCAAACATTTCTAATTAACAAAAACACAATATAATGCGCTTAATTCTTTTCCTGTAAATACAACTTGGGTTTCGCATTCTTGTAGGAAAATACGTTACTTTCCTATAGGAATACAATTCATTTAAATGAACAGTAACATTCCTTTGTGAAATAAAACTATTGATTTATTGCAACACCGCAATAAATTGATAAAGTTGGATATTAAAATTTCATTCACTTCAAAAACCTTTTCACTATTTTTAATGAATGCGTCCAATATAGGTAAACCAAATTATTTATTAAAACTTAAAACAACAAGAGTTTCTAAGTCTGAATTTAATCAAACCCATAAAAATGTTAAAATTGCCCTTTTTTAATTTTAAGTTCTTTATGTTTAGGAATGGAGCACTTAAATACCACACACAAATTAATAAATTGTGACTTACGGAAAACGTGGTTCGCCATTATCGTCGTACCACAAGGAGCTATCATCGTCCATTCAGACTGACAGATTTCGACTGTTCATAAGTTACCAATGTTCAATGTTCAAAACATGTTTTCCAAGTTCATATAAAAAATAATGCCAATGTTTTCACAAGTTAAATGGAAATGCGCACTTAATAAAAAAGTTTCCCTAGATGCACAGATGTGGTAACACAAATTAAAAAATTGTGACTTCCGGAAAACAGGGTTCGCCATCATCGTGGTACCTCAAGGAGCTATCATCGTCCATTCAGACCGATATATTTCGACTGTTTATAAATTAATTAATTAAAGACAATGTTCAAAACATGTTTTCCAAGTTCATATAAAAAAAGAAGACCAATGTTTTCATAAGTTAAGCGAAAATGTTCACTTAAAAATGTTTGTAGTAATTTATTGAAAATACAAGAAACGAGTCCTTTTTTAATATTGACATATCTCGTCTGCAACTAAAGGTTAACCGGTTAATAGTGCAGTGGGCCGAAAACGTTCAAAATTATTTTTCCAGGAAAAAGGTAGTTTCTGTGCGCGAATATTGTTTTCTATTAGATGCCCCCTGAAATAGATTTAGAATGTCACGTTATTACGCTTCTAAGATTTTTGCACAATTTATCTTAATTAAAATTTTGCTAATTGTCAAGGTGAGTTTGTTAACGCTTGCGGAAATTATCAAGTATGAATTTTTATTAAGAGGCAAGCACTAAACTTGCACTAAATCATTCATGGTGTGTATACTTCACGCTTTTAGCATAAACAAATTTAAACTGACGTTCTTTGTATAGTAATTATACAGGTTGTATTATATTAAGTGTTCACCATTGGTAACTTTGTTATTATTGGAGTTGCAAAGTCGGTTAAATTAGTAAAGAATTAGTGTTTTTTCTGCTGATTACCATTATGAAACCAAAAAAACAATCGAACGTCAACTGTTCGAGATATTCACGAAAATAACATTTTTTTAAATGGAATTCCCTATCCTTTTTTGCATATTTTGAAAGAATGTTTAATTTTGAGTGAAAAAGTCTTAATGCACTATTACGATTAAATTAACTACCGAGAAGTTACAAGCAATTGAATTACAAAAATCACGTAAGCACTGAAACAATTGAAAATTGTAATTATTAAAACGTCAAGAACAATTGAATGAATGTGTTAGTTAATATTTTCATCAAACATTAACGTGGTATATTCAACATTTATTACTTTTGGTGTGATTTAGTAACAGCTGTGTTCAATTTTGGTTCCCGACATGGCATTTTCACATTTAGAAAAATGTGACACGTTAGAAGCATATCTTATGTGCGGCAAGAACTCGGCGAGAGCTCGAGATTATTACCAGCAGCAGTACCCGCTTCGATTGCAACCAATTCAACAGTATTTTCTGAGACTGTATAGAAAGTTTAGGAGTAACGAAACAGTGTTTCAAAAGGGAAGAGAGAAGAAAAAATTTGTAATTTCTGAACAAGTCGAAATTAATGTAATTGCGTATTTTGAGGCATATCCTAGAAATTCAATACAAGATATTTCAAGGGAGTTAAATTTAAGTTTGAACAGCATTGAAAGGATTTTAAAGAAACATAAGATGGTTCCTTATCATTATCACCCGGTGCAAACGTTACTTCCAGGCGATTTAAATCGAAGATTAACTTTTTGCAACTGGTATTTAAGTTACTGCCAATGACACTTCAATAGCGAGTTTCATTTTCTGTGGACCGATGAATCGAACTTCTCAAATTCTGGAATGTACAACAGAAAAACGAATCATTATTGGGCCCGCGAAAATCCATTGCAAGTACACCCTATAAATCCACAAATGCGGTTCAGTCTAAATGTGTGGTGTGGAATTGTAGGTTCAAAAATTATTGGACCATTTTTTTACCGTGGTAATTTGACTGGAGTGAGATACGTAGAATTTATGAACACTGTCCTGCATAACTGTTTGGATGAAATGGATTTCATTTCAAGACAATACATCCATTTCCAACAGGATGGAGCGCCGGCCCATAATTATCACGGAACAACCAATTTGTTAAACAGATTATTCATTGATAAATGGATAGGAACTAATGGGCCCGTGCGTTGGCCACCACGTTCGCCAGATTTAACCCCCATGGATTTTTTTCTGTGGGGGTATGTGAAAAATTTAGTTTACAGGGAGAGATATGCAACAGTTAATGAATTGGAGAGTAAAATTTTAACAATAATTAATGTATTGGATGGTAGAAAACTTTTGAAAGCAGCGCGGTGTGTTCAAAAAAGAGCCCAAAAATGTGTTGAACAAGACGGTGACATTTTCGAACATTTATTATAATGTATTGGTCATGCAATATGTTTTTCTAAATTTCTATTCTCAGTTTGCCGTGGAAGAAATGTTTCAATAAATACCATTTTCAATTGTTTCAGTGCCTACGTGATTTTTGTAATTAATTGAAATAAAAAATTCAATTGCTTGTAACTTCTCGGTAGTTAATTTAATCGTAATAGTGCATTAAGACTTTTTCACTCAAAATTAAACATTCTTTCAAAATATGCAAAAAAGGATAGGACATTCCATTAAAAAAAATGTTATTTTCGTGAATATCTCCAACAGTTGACGTTCGATTGTTTTTTTGGTTCCATAATGGTAATCAGCGGAAAAAACACTAATTCTTTGCCAATTTAACCGACTTTGCAACTCCAATAATAACAAAGTTACCAATGGTGAACACTTAATATAATACAACCTGTATATATTTGTATGACAAAAATTTTGTTTAGCCACAGGGTGCAAGGAATAACAATAATGTAATAGATAAAAAACCAAGAATAGATGTTAAAAATGTATTACTAGTTTTATGCCCTTCCGTCCTTATGCCTGTAATGACATATTACATCCCAAGGGATGAAATAAATTTAATCTCTGGTTAGCGTAATGTAATAAATTTAATTGTTGATTAGTGTTCAAGAGCAGTTTTTATATTAAAACTCTGATTTTAGAAGGATCATTTCACTCCTCGCTTTATTATTACCCTCGCAAGGTCAGGGAATAAACTTTCATCATCGGGATGAAATGACTAACATCAATTTACTTTGACGCTCGGTATAACAATACAATATATTTTATTCACAATCGGTTTGCGACTTGTAAAAAGTTGATAACTTTCTCATTACTAACCTCCTGCGCACAGGGTGTCCCAAACTGAAACGGGTAGTAGAAAATGCATTTTTGGACACTTTCTTAATTTTTGGACACTTTCTTAATTTTTGGACATATGTCCGATTTTCACTCATTAATTGGTAAGCAGCTTTGGAAATGACTGTACTTGCATAAAATTAGTTTTCCAAGATTTTTATTTGCTGAAATTGAAACTAGTAGAAGGAAACACATTTCTAAGCATTTTTCTTGATGCTAGGATTAAAATGGGTTGTAATATAGACCAGAATAATATTTCTGAGTTATTATTGGATTCCGAGGAATCTTGGAAAACTGTAACCAACATGATGCGGGACATTATGCGTGGAAAACAGCAAGAGGAATTTCGTAGGGAGGAACTCCTCGTCAGAGATGATGTGATATCAGATTCTGACGAAGATTGAAGGTTAAAGGTTGTGTGATTGAGAGAATGAATGTATATGAGGTATTTTGAATATTTTTTTCTTTTTCGATCTGTTTAAAATTTTTTAGAAACGTCAAAATTTACCAATTGAAGATTTTTGTAATTTTTTGCTCGTGAAGCGTTTATAATAATTATTAGGAGCAAATAAGTTTCATTTAATTTTCGTAAAGTCGCGAGACGGATTCCATCAGTTTATTTGTAAAGTTACGGCGAAAAATGTAAAAATTTTAGAAACGTCAAAAAATTATTCAATATACTACTTTGATTTTGATAGTAAAAATTCTAAGCCTCCTAGGTTTAAAATTTTTAATTATTTATTTATTTCTTTTAATTATTTTTTGAATCATATTTAACCAATCTTATTGAGTCATTTAGGTTGTAACGAACATCACAATTAAAGATGCAAGTTCATGTGAAGCCTTGACAGCCAGAGGGTCCATTACCAAGGGGAATCAAGGGATGCCTTCTTCACAATTCAACCTAAGATGATCAAAGAGGGAGAGAGTGATAGAGAGTGTGAATGATAGGTAAAGGAGGAAGAAGATGAAATGAGTAAAAGTGTGTGTGAAAGCAAACTAATAAGAGGCAATTTTTGATGATAGAGGGAGAGAGTGATAGAGAGAGAATGATAGGTAAAAGGGAAAGAAAACGAAAGGTGAAAAAGTGTGAGTGAAAGCTTACCAAAAGATGTGATCTAATGATAAGATGTAAATGGAACTAAACAGTCACTCATCTCGAAGTAATACTTGACGTAATGTTAATGTGGTTCCCGTGGTGAGGAAGACGTATGGGGGAGGAAGTTAGTAGTCACACAGGTTACCTCCTCTTAACAAAAAAAAAAAAAAAAAAAAAGCATTTTTCTTAGTTTTAGTCAAAGGCGAATTAATAATTATAGCAAGGAAACTTTTAACGCCATAAAATTTATTCAATTTGAGCATTTTTTAATTATAACGGATGCACGTGCAGGAATATTTTAGCATGAACTGATCATAGCGGAAATATTAATAAATGAAAAATTTGCTTGCATTTTAAGGAAGCAACATAGGGGAGATCCTTGTACTTTGGGACAGTTTTTTTATTATTCGTGTAAAAAAATAATTATCCTTAATATAACAATAATAAACATGGTATTCTGCATTGTAATATATCAAAACATATCAAACATATCAAAATTAACGTTTTAACATATTTTTTCCAGAACTGTAGCAAGTGTCTCAAAATACAAGTCTATCGTGTACTTTGAGACATCTTTAAAAAAATTTATTCGGCATTATATTCAGATAAATCCACTCCAAAAATTCAACACTAGTAGAAAATAGTTAGCCTTATATGTGTATCGAGTAATAATCTACCTCAAAACACAAAACGCTAAACAACAGACAAATAAGCGGACATATGTAATTTCTTTTATGGTGGGGTGACATCTATTCGTTAGTAGGATAACCTCTTGAATTTAAGTATTAAAAACTCAATGTCCCCAAGTACAAGCTGTCCCAAAGCACAAGGATCTCATCTACTTATTTAAAAATATAAATAAAAGAAAAATTATAATATTATTGCAATCGGGTACAAACTTGTTTTGGTAAATTAAAAACATGTTGCAGTAAATGTGTTAATTTTGTGAATTTATAGACCGACTAGGCAATTTGCTAGTTATAAATAAATTCATTAACACACAATAAAATTTAATCTTTTACTAATAGAACCATACATTTTCATACCGGAATTATAAAAAGTATGCAACCATTTTTTTTGCTAACATGTTTCACATTGAACTCCCATTATTATACCTTTCCCAACGTGTTGTAATAACTGAATGTATTAAATAAACAAGTTTTTCTTTTTCTAGTCCATTTATTATAATATAAATATCTTGTTGGATTTAAATTTTTAATCAATTCTAACGATTTGTTTATTATAAAACTAGAAAATTACGTGGCACATAATAAGTGGAAATTCATTAATTTTATAATCCTTTATGTAATAAAGCGTGCATATTAGAAAAGACGAATGCACCGTGGACTTTCAATATTCCCACCACAAATAATTTCAGAAGCAAATGAATTACAGTGAAATTTTAGATATTTTATCAATGAATGAACAAATATCTCATCCCTGTAACGCTTTATCATCCAACCGAATTCTATTAAGGAAAAGAATAAAAAAGTAACAATTAAATAAAAATCCACCCTTACTCAATGGTGGCGATAGATCAAGCAACGCAACTTATGTTCTCTGTACCAAAACCAAATGCAAAAAAATTGCTTAAACCGTGAACATACAAAAACCGAACTAGATAATCAGCAAAAACATTCCGACTGATTTAAGGTCCGGGAACTGCTAAGTAATGCACAATTCTTCCGCTCAGGGGGCATCAATTTTGCCCCTTAAAATAAAAAATGTTTAGGCAACCAAAGAGGTATCCTAACTAATAAGGTTTGAAACTTAAATATTGAACAGAGAAAGTACAAAAAAAAAAGTTGCGCGTTTTTCATACGCTCGTAACTTGTTAAATATTATTTGTATTATGGTCTGCGGCGATAACGACGGTAAACTCAGTCGGAAAATAAATTAGTTTATAATTTTGTGCTAATTCTTTACCAATTTTGTGTTTTCATAGATGTACCTGCTATAATTAATCCAGTAAGAGGCTGCAAGCACATTTTCAATGATGCAAAGAGTAATCTTTCTCCCCATTTTTATACGCTCGTAACTTGATAAATATTATTTATATTATTGTCTGCGGCGATAACGGCGGTAAAATCAGTCAACGCGATTGTTGCATTATTTACTTTTTTTTGTAATTTTTTGTGAATAGATGCTTCAAACAATTTTTCCTACGATGCTATTCGAAACTAATATATATTGTACAATTTAATAGGTTCGAAAATGTTTCATATTCTTACGCGTGCGAATATGGATATTTTGCATTATCAAGTGTGTATTTTTATAAATTTTTAGAATTTTATATCCTTACGTGTGCGAATATAGTTATATCCTAACAATTTGCACTTATCAAGTGTGCATTTTAATACAAATTATTCTATCCATGCCGTCAATCAAAAAGGTACAGATTTGACAGGACATCTGTGAGTAAAAGAGCGAACTATTTGACTAAAATCTTATGGGAAAACAACTTTTCCCCGAAATTGTAAAATTTAGACATTTATCCAATTTGGTTTACGAAACTTTTTCTTATGTGCTACAGGAACATTTTTATGTAATTTGTTGACGATGTTGTGTTCGGAAAGCAATAAAAACGCGATCAAATAATACTGTATTTCGTACCACAACTTTTAGTTTTTTTTAAAACATATTCACCATGTTATCATAAAAACACATGTCATATTATACTACTATATGTTTAGTAAAAGTACCCCGAAGGAATTTCTACAATATAACTTACTTCTTGAGCTAAACTGAGTTTACTGGCACACTAAATTTTCAAAAAAATATTGTTGCCAATTTTTTTATTCTTAAGTTATCAACTTTCTCGCAATAAAAAAAATATTTTCTTACAAGGCAATATATTCTCTATAAGTGCTGTAAAGTGAATTGCAAAATATTTCCTAACTCTAAAGATTTCAGTAAAAACCCTCACTACTACATTTTTGCGGGAATTGCACTTTCGGAGGTTAATTTTTGGAAACTAGGCACTTCTTCACCAAAGCAAATATATCATTAGATGCGGTAACATTATGTTTACAACTGTTGCTTCGCAAATTATATATTGATAAGTACTTTCTAAGCGATACTGAGTTTCTTAAAACTCTGCATTTTTTGAGGTTGGGTTCCCCAGCCTTAAATTCTTATATTAGACGAAGTTTGCGTCAAAAATCAGAAAAAATAGCTACACATAAGTTTTAATTAGTTCCACCGTCAGAAAAGGTCGTATGACCATCGAAAAATCACATTTCATCGATTCAATTACGACACCAATCTTCACACTTACAAAAACCATAAAAATTAAAATTCCTCACCTTCGAGCGTTATTAGAACCGGCTCCTGGTTCCTGGTTGTTGTGAATCGGAGTGGGCGCAGGCGTGCAACTGGGAGTGCTGTCCATACTCGAAACCATGCTAGAGACACTCGAAGACAAACTCCTGGGCCTCCTCGACCGCGACGACGCCGAGCTGCTCCTGGCGCGTCCTCCAGGTTCCCGATTCACACCGCGAGCCTCACGCGACCGCGACCGCGACCGCGCTCTCTCCGCACTCTCCGAGTGCGAAGGAATCCTCGAAGGAGCACTAACCGGCCGCACAATAACCACCGTTTCATTGCGGGGAATCTCGAGGACTTCGTCCATCACTGCGTCGGCGGGTCCCGCGTCGCTCGGCAGTCTGATGTGGCGCAAGCGGCGCATCGACGACCGTAACCACGCGCTGGCGCGCCGGTCATCTTTGGCACCTTCCGGAGGTGTTTCCACTGGCAGCTCGCGCTCAGACGACGCGTTCGGTACGTCGTTCACCCAACTCCAGTCGATTTCCTCGTCTGAGTCCGCACCTGTCGCGGACGTCCGGTTGAGGGGAACCTCACCAAGCGACCGGCGCAATACATTCCGCTTTAAATAGGGTCGTTCGTGTCCGGTCACGGCGACCGTGGACCTATTCGGGTGATTTCTGCTCATCGGTTGAGTGCGGATGCTACTTTCAGAATTGCCACAATGAGTCACTTCGCGTGACTCATCCGGAACGTCCTGATCTGACCCGCCACTGTCGAATTCCATCAAGTAATTGTCCAAATCCTCAAGACACTCTTCGACCGTTTCCTTTGGTTTGGAGAAATTCGATTCGAGAAGCGATTCGTTTAGGATTTCGTCCAGCTTCATAAGGACTCCTAACGCTTCCAAATTGTCACATGATAATGACCTGGTTAGTTCTTCTTCCGGTGTGTAGAATTCCAGCAGTATTTCGCTGTTACTTCGTTGCATTGGTCGATGGATTAAATTGCTTGTAGGAGTATCATCGTCGATCGTTATGAGGATATCTTCAACGTCGATGCTTTCCCTGGAGCTGCTAACGCTTGGTTTATTGCAGGCGTTCTGCAATTTCTGCTCCAAGATTGGTAATTCCGTGTCCAGCAGGTTGTGAAATTCGCCTTCGTAGGGGCTGGAGCACGAAGGGGTCCCTCTGGGAAGCTCTGGGGAGCTGACATGTAGATCTATGAGATCTCCTTCAGTTTGTGTCGAAGTCATTCTGGGATATCACCTGGAATTAAAAAAGAATGATTTTAAAAAAGGCGGTGCATGAAACGAAACTAAACAGCTAAAACAATTCAGTTTTGAAAGCTGAAATGTTGTATAACGATGGAGCTGTGCCTATTTCTTCTTCTCTAGACGAATTATTTAATTTAACGTAATTTTTAGTTTGTATTTTGTAGTTTAATTTATAATATGTTATAATTTTATAATGTTTTAAGAATACTTAATTATTAAAAATTGTATAATTGCTTTATAAGTTGCTTTATAATTTTGCTGTAAGAACGTTATCATCGACGACTTAAACAACAAATTAGTTCCAAGCGACAAAATTGAGTTATCCGCAACTTTTACTCAACCAATTGGTACCTGCGGAGCAACAATATAGCAGCAATAAAACATAACAGTTCTATTAGCTAAGAATTATACAGCTACATTGTTACTTGGGCTGTAATCTCATTTGTGCTATTTGTTGGAAAATGTCACCCGCAGGGCCAAAATGGTAAATTTATTTAGGATGTGCTAAAAATGTTAAAAATAATTCATATATTTTATATTTTGTTTATGATATACAGAACTTTTTATAGTAAGGACTGTTTAGTGAATTGAACAGGAATGCACACGCTTAAGCTTGTCAAACTGTTACAAGATTTTAGATTGTTAAGGATGGTTTCTAAAAAGTTGCATCAAATTTTTTTAACCATTTTACATTTACAAAATTATACAATAAATTTATTTTAGTAAGACATCACATCAATCAAAAAACTGCCAACAAGAGTTAAAATGATCCAAAGAAAAAACTATTGTTGAATCGACCAAGAAAACAGCCAGTTTTGGTACATCTTGAAGTCTAAATTTATTTAAAATAACTAATTAACAATTAATTTTTAGTAATAAGTTATAATCTTTGATTAATTTCTTACTGTACACTAAGGGATCTACAGCCACTTATTTTTACATATTGAAACTCAAACAAGGTGTGCAAACAAATCAAACTAAAATTTTTCGTTCAAAGTGAAATACAGTCAAACGTCCGTATAACGAATTTCTCTTATATCGAATTTGTTTGGAAAACAAAGTGAAAGTTTCCGTATAACCAATTTTTTTCATCTTTTGTTTTGTTTTTTTTTGGACTTATGTTAGGATCCACATTCTCATAAAGTTTACTAAGGTAAAAATGTTTTCTATTTTCTTGTTTTCAAATGATTACAACAAGGGTTGAATCTTAAAAGTCGGTTTTCCTAGGTAAAACCATGCAAATTGCAGTGCACATTTTCATAAAGTGTGCTAAGGTCAATTTTTTTTTTTGACTTATGTTAGAATCCACATTTTCATAAAGTTAAAAAAATTTCCATTTTTTTGTTTTCAAATGATTACAACTAGGGTTGACTCTTAAAAGTCGATTTTCCTAGGTAAAACTATGCAAATTGCAATGCACATTTTGATAAAGGAAGCTCAGGTCAATTTTTTTTTTTTTGACTTATGTTAGGATCCACATTCTCATAAAGTTTGCTAAAGTAAAAATGTTTTCCATTTTCTTGTTTTCAAATGATTACAACAAGGGTTGAATCTTAAAAGTCGATTTTCCTAGGTAAAACCATGCAAATTGCAGTGGAAAGAAAAAAAAGTTGTTTTCTTGGTTTGGCTTTTTTCTTTCCTTTTTTTTGCTTTTCCTCTTTTTTTTCCTTACTAGGATAACTTTTTTTGCCAGAAACGATGGAACAAGAATCAATTGAGTTGCTCCAGTATTAACGGAGCTACGGCCATTTTCTCGATTTATAGTTTTCTATCTCTGTCAATCTTAGAGCAAATCGATTTTTAATTGCACCATCGTGTTCCTCGCAAGAAAAATACATAAGTTTTCAATTTTATATATATAGATATAAATATATATTTACATCATTCTATCAATCCTGCGTCCTTTCACCGAGCACCCTATGTTGCGTCCACCAGAAGGAGTCATATATATTTAACGTTGAAAACAGAGACAGCTCTATTTTGCGGCAGAGATTGCGAAAATCACCTTAATATTCAGATATCTTAAGAAATGAAGGAATTTCAACCATTGGTATGATAGGACGTCCTTTCATTATAAGCATAATGTTGCGTCCGCGTATATTCTCTTTTATCTTCCGCATTATGTTGCGTCCACCATGTATATTCACATTCATTTTACGACATCTACTGCGTCCGCAACGTTGCCATGTCAGTAGCTAACTATTTCAGAGGGAACAACTACTTTTAAAATTGAGAATATAACTTGTTTATGATTACCACAAGAAATTAATGTACATAATTCGTGCTATGAGTACCTACTAATCGATAATTTGTTAGGTACTACTTAAAATTGAACGACAAATTAAGTTTCAGTTTTAACTCGGAAAAAATTATCGATAATAATCATAGCACTATTGTAATGAAACTCGGAATACAGCATCTGCAATGCTTCAAGCTCATATCTAAATCATTTGAAATATGGATGGATCAGTGGAGAATAAAAGTTAACCAAGGCAAATCAGTGCAGTTCACATTTACAACAAGACGTCCAACATGTCCACCTGTCACTCTCAACAAAACACCCATACCACAATCAAAGGTAGTTAAGTACTTAGAACTTCAACTCGATAGGCGTTTAACTTGGAAAACTCATATAAGCAAAAAGCGCCAAGAAATGGATATTAAGTTAAAAACTATATTGGCTTATCGGGAAAAAATCTCCCATAACGCTAGAGTATAAAACTACTACATAAAAGTATAACCCGCCCAATTCAGACATATGGATGCCAGCTATGGGGATGCACCAGAAATTCCAATCTCGATAATGATCATAAAACGCTATCAGGCGAGACCCTACAAAATAGTATGTCAAATGCGCCATGGTTTGTGTCAAACCGCCGCTTACATCTAGACCTAAATATTCCATTTGTGAGAGACATCATCAAACAGTACGCCGCAAAGCGCAGCAAAACACACTCTAAAACTACCCAAATGAAACTATGAAACCACTGATAGTAGATGCAGTCAATAGGCGACTTCAGAGGAAATGACCAAAGGATCTGACGAATTGAAGGCGGAAGGACGCCGATGGGGATGCTCTCCAACATAGACCTAAGCTATAATAAATAAATGCACACTACTATAATAACACTACTATTATTTGTGATGACGAAAATAATAACAAGTTGTCAAACTCGGTTTATCATTATACTCACTTTCCAAATATAATTCATGCTATTATTAATAATCGTCCAATTCTCACAAACACATTATATCAAATGTGCGTATTCAACCAATCTAAAATTTTTATCTCGATTAAGATGGTTTGGACTTTGGATGTAACAATCAACCTAAGTTACGAATAAGGTAAAAGTAAATGAGAGAAAAGTAAAAACTTTACTACAAAAATTTTGAACCATTTATAAAAACAAAAGTTCCAATAAAGTGTTACAATTGTATAACATGTAATTAAGTAGTAAAAAAGAAAATATTGATGTTAATATTGTGATATACATAAATTCATAGTGTTTGTGTAAATCTGTGTCCAAGATTTATTATCAAAATGTCCGGGGTTTTTCGAAGGGTTATTCTACTTTTAACATTTTAGGTGGATTTTTATTTTTTACATGGCTACTGAAGAATGATCCTGCTACTTATTTTTTCTTTTTGGCCCACGGCACTGACTTAGGTTTTTTTGTGTTCTTTGAACAACCTGGTTCATTATTAACGTTTATATTAGGCAGTGAAGACAAATTAGTTTCTAGTTCAGTTGGTAGTTCAATTTCATCTGCTTCAACTTCTTCATTCTGATCAATTTCTTTATTAAGGTTTTTAAGTTTAAATTGTGCTGCTTGTCCCTCTTCCCCTAAAAGGAATAGTTTTGAAATGTTTGTTGTTTGGCAAACATCATCTGGAATTTTATAGACTTGTTTTTGTATATCACACATCTAGTTCAGTAGTGACATAACTGCAAACGCCTAAAATGGTGACGCTTCACTAAAACAGTTTATGCCAGATCGAATTTGTTGCCACATTGCACCCAAAAATCTATTCAGTGTTATAAGGATGTATTTAAGTGACTGCTTAAACTAATTTAGATACAGTTATGGCTTTATTGCAGTCTATGGGTGTATTTGTATTCCTATAAGTAACAATTAATTTTTTCTGCAGTTGTGGCCGTATTGAACTAGATGTGCGATATCTTGAATATAACCCATAAATGCTGCGAGTTGTTCAATTTCTTTATTTTTCATACTAAATAGCTGTGACAATGTAGCTATATGTTTTTTTAACCTAGTAGATGTTAAAGCGTTAGGATTTTTCGCTCCACATGTTTTGACATCTTTTTGCATTAACTTGTCGTATATGATTAGAGGTATTTTTATGGGAAAATAATATAGATTTTCACAAAATTATTTCTTAGCTTAATCAGTATGTTTCTGAGGTTTTAAACTAAAGAGGCCTGGCACATCTATTCCACGTTTTCCTCTAATAACCACTCTTTTCAATTTCGGAAACAATACTTTCTCCAAAATAAAATATATATAGTGGACCCTGTAATGTCGATAATGAAAATAAAATTAAAACAAGAACCTTATAATCACAAAAAAATTTATATAAAATAAAATTACTTACATAGACGCGTTTCGGTGGCTATGCCACCATCATCAAATAAAGGTGTACTGAAGATGGTGGCATAGCCACCGAAACGCGTCTATGTAAGTAATTTTATTTTATATAAATTTTTTTGTGATTATAAGGGTCTTGTTTTAATTTTATTTTCAATACTTTCTCCGTTGGAGAAACCGCTACTCAAAATTTTTCGTTATTCCGAGTTTTTAATTCATTAGAAGTGTATAAATGCAATGGCGTTCTTTGAATTCTTTAAATTAGTTTTCTATTTAGCAACAATAACCGTCAAAACATTGTTCTACCAGGTAACCATTTGTTGTTTTATAAAAGAAGAGGGAACGTTTACACAACCAACTTTTATAAAACAATACAGCCGTCATCTCATTCGCTTCCATGCTTTAATGTGTTTTTAATTCCAGAAACGGTTTGAAGGTTGTAAAAAAATATTTTTTTAACTTTATGTTGTCAGTGATAATATTTTACATCTGTTAGTTTAAGGTTATACAGGAATATAATTTCAAAGTTAGAAAATATAGCGCAAGACGGGTGGAAGGAAGCAATATGACTATTTTCAAAAAAACTTTTGATGAGGAACATTTTTTCTTCAATATTCTGTAACATTTAAATGATTCTATCAAAATTGTATAAGTTATGGTGTTAAGTACTGATTACTGCCAACATAAAGTTAAAATTATTTTTTTATCGAATCAGATTCTTGATTTTGCTTGATTTGTTAGCTTTCTTATTTTCATCACTTGATTCATGAGCAGTCCATTCATCTTGTAACATATCAGTTTCGATACTACTATGTTTACTTGAAGAATTTTGTGATGTAGATGGTGTAGGTACCTATTAATTTGTGACAACCCCAATTTCGATACTTCAATGTGCACTTGACAAATTTGGAAATGTAGATAGCATATATTCAGAAACATTCGGACTGGTGGGTTCTTCTATACTTTCGCTGATGTATGAACTTTTTCTGATAATTTATGGTTTTTCAATACAACACTTCAATCAATAATCACTTTGTAATTTTTTTAGGAGGAAATCATTATGACTGTTTGTAGAAAGAACGTCTCCCCCCAAAGCACATTTAATAAACCGTACTAATAACAAATTTATATGATAGGTATGACATTTGTTCTTGCTGTTTTACTAAAAACTGTTTGTTGATTTTATTCGCAATTCTGAAATTAACACGGAGCCTTTTTGGACACATGTTTACAGGAACGTTTGTTACACCCTTGTTCCACATATTAACTTGGTAAAGTTTGGTCAAGCAATTCAGATAGTTACATGTTGCATTGCTTATCTTTTTTAGCTTTGTTGATACAAATCATCGAATCGGAGAATACCAGACCCCGGTCAAAATTTTCCCGCCGGAATAAATGGGTAACAACTAAGAAGTAAAATGGGTAACAACTAAGAAGTAAAATGTCAAACATATGTGAAGGGTATACGGTATACTATTTGGTCGAGAAATTTGTAAGCTTTCAAAATATGAGCCGCTGAAAGCCAAAGTGGTATAAGTCTTTTTTTTTTAAAAAAGGTGAGTTTTGCGTTTCATTTTGCCATAAATTACGAGGTTTTGACTCCGCACTGACGGTCGATGCTCTTATTTGAAAAATAGTTAAATCACTTGGTTAGTTAATAGTTGTCAACTTAAAGAACTGGAAAGGTGATTTAACTCAAAATCGACAATTTTTCACTTACCCCACTTTTGCTCTCACCGGCTAATATGCTCGTGGATTTTATGAGAGAATGCTGCAAGTCCATTAAAACAACAAGTAATGTTTTGAACCGGAATGTAGAGTATTTCAAATATTAAAACTCACATATCCCGAAAAAACGAAAATGTGACTTATATCGTTCTTCCCGTGTACCCTTCATGTGATATTTAATTATTAGGCGAAGAATGACTAGATAAAATCATATTTATTATTGCAAAACATAGAAATATGACTTTCAGAGCATTTTGATCTTGACTGTTTATAAAAACAATAATTCGTAGTTATTTACTTTTTACTACGGTCATTTTGTCATACTGCTCCGAACCTTTTGTGGATATCCATTTGGGCAATAATAACATTTGCCCTTTACATAAATTTAATATGTTTTTTGATCTTGTGTGGCATCCAGTGCGATCAAGCGACTTAACAGCTTTAAGATAGTTATCTAAACTGCACTTGCGCAAATGTAAATCAATGTTGCCAGATTGAAGGACGCAGCAAGATGAAATCGATGTAAGTCAATATACGGCAAGGACGCAGCATAATCGAAAGAATGTAAGCGACATATACAAAAGATGTATATTGAAAAAATCCGCAGCGCCTCCTAGACCTCCATACGGTGAACTAAAATATTCAGTGAATTTTTACGATTAGCATGATCAAGCGTCCCTCTAAGAATTTGATTTTAAACCCCTCTTACCTCCCAGAATCGAATTATATGGGTTAGACTTGCTGCGTCCGTATACGGACGCAGTATGGTCTAGGACGCAGTATTGTATGTAATTTGGCGATGTACGGACGCGGTATCATACCAATGGAAAATATATATATATATATATATATATATAATTTTTAACCTGTATATGTTCAGTTTTACTTCATAATTTTATAAATATGTTAAAAATTGTGTCAAAGGAGGACTTTTGGAGTATTCGTTTTAAAAGGAGTACGGTTCACAAAAATGAGTACAAAACTCCCTAAAGGAGTACGTTTGGTCAGCTTAATAATACCGAAAAACCCACAAAATTAAAATTGATTGAATTAATTCAAACCGGTTAACCCTACAATTTTCAAACTTGTCGTGCCCTTTAATAGAGCACTATTCAGCCTCGCAATGAAATTAATTTTGCACTGCAAGTAAGTCCTTTGCAAAACAAATCTATCAATGTAAATGGATTTTTACATACTTCACCTTGGAACCATTTAAGAAATAAGATGACCTTACAAACCACAATCAATTAAAAAAACTAAAAATTTATAACTAATGTGGAGTACAAAAAGGATTTTATAAACCGCTACTACTCTACTAAGATTAACATTTAGCCAAAAATTTACATTCCACGTTGTGTAATTTTTTCTGATAAGAACTGTACATTAAGTAAGGAAACGTCAACTAGAAAGTTCATGGTTAATTATTCAATTCATTCTACAACCAAAAAAAAAAAAAGAATTATAATAAATTTACCTTGAGCTTGACTAAATTTGTGAATATTATTACACGTGAAACTAAATATTCACCGAAACAACTTCCTGGTTTCTTAATCTCAGTACAAATATGACCCTCTTTGAAGAACAATAAAATCCAGTGGTTGTACAAGTCATCAACATTTACATCATTAACTCTTTTTAAAAAATCAAGTAGCGTCACAAACGTTCAGTGCATACTTCTGGGAGATAAAAAAAAAAACTATTGTTCCTTCGCAAAGTGCATCGAAACGGAACAAGCAGCAAGGCGTACATACGCACCATAATTCACAATGATTGCAAGCACATGAACATGAACACGTGGATGGAGTTAATTCGTGCAATTTAAGATGTTCCGAGTTGAAAAATGGCGTAAACGACCTTGCCAACTGAAACTTGACACGAAAGGCGCTATTCTTGATAGTTTCAGTTACTAATGGTGTCAAGACAAATTTGTTGGTCACTAATTAGCGTAATTGGCAAATGAATGTTGCAAAAACTTCCATTTTAAGTGTAAGTGAAAATGTGCTAATTGAAATTTTTAGTTAAATGGGAGGCAATGGGATTTTATTTTTATTTCCACTCTTTTCGCATCACACAAAGAAAAATTATTAATTTTTTAATATTCAGCCAAACGGATGGCCTGGTACCTATACAGGGTGTCCCATCGCTTGTGGCCACCCCCAAAATTGAGCTTTAATTGAAGGTTATTTATTTGAAACTTGGTGCACGCATGACTCTAGTATAAGGGTAGAAATTTCCAGTTTTAAATGTTAATTGTCGGCGTTAGTTTTCGATAAAAAAAATTTTCTCCGAAACTGGAAATAGGTAACTGGTACCTCGAAAGGTCTGTCCTTTTCCATAACCGCACCGAAAATATTTCAAACCAAAAATGTTATAAGTCGTCTTCGAGTTAAAAAAAATAATTCAACATTCACACTTTAAAGTATCTTCGTACTCATAATCGTAATTTATTAGAGGACTTGCAATTTACGTAAATTTTAGAAATCTACAAGAATGTAAAAAGGCTCGACTTAGGTACGCTCCTGTTGTTCACATCGACCGACTTCCACTCGACAGTGGCAAATTTTTACAATATCATAAATTTAAATCGCACTTACCTCTGCGGAAAGAACTAACGACTATTTACAGTCATAAATTATTACTTTTACTCTTGAAATTGCAATATAAGGGAATTTTAGACTAATTACAGCTCTTGAATTTTTTTTTACTTTGGATATCTTTGGCTTAATCATAGTGATCCTAAAAAGTAAAATTTGAAGAAACTAGAAAATAGTATTTTTATAAAAAATCTGTATTTATTAACTTGGAAAACTGGAAATTTCTGGGAGAACCTGTACAAAGCCTCGTTTAAATTAATAAAATAACTTCAAGACTTGTACATATGCATTTTTCCTGTCGCACATGTTACATCATAGTTACAAATTTGATACAATTCACGAAATTTTTTATATCAATTTGACTGTACATTTTCAAGTTTTAATTACATATTTAAGCTGTAATTTTTTCAGAAGCTATAAATTGAAATAATTTTTACATGCAAATAAAAATAAACACTTATAATAGGTACAATTGCGGTCACGGAACAGTTATCGGCTACGTTTGTCTAGCAATCGTTTTTTCGAACATTTACATGAAAAAAGTTGAAAAAACGACTGCTAGATTGAGGTAGGTGTTATCTATTTGGTGACCGCAATTGTACGAACTGTTGAGACTGATAAATAATAAGTTTAAAAAAGTTCTTTGTTTTCCATATTCTAACCTTTGAAATTAGTGACATTAAAATTAGTGCCAATTAAATATCTACACTTAAAAACTGTTTAATTTACTGAAATGTAAAACTTAATAAAAAAACACCTCCCATGAACTTTTACATATTTTAATTGGCACTAATTTACTTACAAATTCATATTCTCGATGAGTCATATTTTATAAAATCGTTGAAGATATGGGAAAAGTGAAAAAATTTAACTGTAACGTATGTATTTATACCAACTTTTTCTGTCATCATGACTCAATTTAAAAGCAAAAATATAATTAATCGATCATCTTTAAAAAAATAATTCCAAAATATCAGGGTTCAAAACTATCATCTACTAATTTTTTATATCGTATTGTACTATCACAATTTTCTTATATGCAGATATTTGCAGCGAAGGTTACCACTTTATATTGACCACTTTTCGAATTGGAATACCGCCAAAAATTAATGCAAATTTAACAAAAACATTCAAGGACAAGAGAGTGAAATATTTTATTGTACAATTCGTAAGTACTCTAATTTAGATTAATTAAATCCCATAAAAAACTCGGTCTTAATGAAAGTTATAAATTACACAACCATTACTGTTTACGTTAATTAAAGTGACTGCTTTTAAACTACATTTATCAGTCTTTAACTCAAATTTGCATTTACGAAAACAATTATTTTTAATAATTTCGACCTTTACAACTTTTTAACATCAATTGTGAAGATCTAATAACAATTACGGAAAATATTCTAATTATTGACGTCAGTTGAAATTTTTGACAAATCACTGTGCCAACAGATTCATCAGATTAATTGGAAAGTCTCAAAACAATGCTAATTGCTGCGTTAAAAAGCTTTTACACGTTTCACTTTCATCAGTAAAGTCAATCGATATTAAACCTTACTTCCGCAACTTTACACATTTTAAAAATTGTAATTTTTACTCTTCGCCATTTTAGCGAAATTCACTGCACAACTCCGATTTCTGCACATTCACCTCGTAACGCTATTACATTCTCAAGTGAGCAACTTGGCATTTTCCCAATTCGCGTTCCGGCATGACTCTTAAATGATGTAAAAAGTATTTTTTACAAGGGCAATTAAATGGGAGAAATGACAAAAATGGCGAATTTTAAAAATCAAATATTTCAAATTAATTTTCAATATTTCCTGGGGGAAAAAAACTCTAATGTTAATTTTATTGTCGCTGCAATGTATATTTTCAATTTGGTCCCATCTGGCAATAAAAACGTAGCCACAAAAGAGTCTCTGAATCATAATCACTATGGTGTGTTTTTTAATTCCAGAAACGGTTAGAAGGCTGTGAAAAAAATTATATCACTAGTAATATCATAAGAGCTTTGAATTTATAGATTAATTTACGATAACTTGTTAATGAGTATTAAAAACGCAACAATGAAGTTGGAGCGTTTTTATCATCAAATTTACACGATTTAAAAGTTTCTACGCAAGAAGTTTGAGTTAATTAATTGAAGAAATTCAAAGCTTGAATGGTATTTGATTAGATTATTTTATGAAGGTATAAAATTTGACACAAATAACATTGTTTGAAATTTTTTTGTTGGTGAAAACTAGGCAACGTCGATATAAAGGAACTTGAAATTTTATCAGAATTATCATTATATAATACAAGTGAAATCGAGATTATCAATAATCACGATTCCACGAATTGTATTCGTCAGATTATATCACGAATGAACAATTTAATACTTTTCCGGGCAAAATGTAATTCCGAGAGTCGCAAAACTCGGTAAATTGGGCCCAAATATATTTGTGAGACTTTACAGTGTTACACGGTTTATGATTTTGTATCTTTTCACCAATATTGTTTAACGAACAATCACCGAAACGCGCCATTTTTTGTAACTGTGACATTTCAGTTGACAGCACGGTACACTAGATTTGCGGAGCAGCACGCGGGATTATCACTTATTAACCACATTCTAGTCAATATGGCACACTAGATTTGCGGAGCAGCACGCAGGATTATCACTTATTAATCTTTCTTTCCTATCAACATAAAGTAAAAAATATTTTTTTTACAACCTTCCAACCATTTCTGGAATTAGAAAACACGCTATTGAAATACACCTTGTCACATACACCCTCCATAAATTATCCAGTCGATCAAAACAAATTCAACAATAAAAGTTCCACGCATAAAATTGAATGGAAGTTTTATTCCGTCGTAAATTTATCGAGAAAATGTGTTCCTAAAAAAGAAACGAATTCAATAGGGTGTGAAATTGAATCTAATTACGTATGCATTGGCGCCGTTTATTTCAGTGTTAGGAAACTGGTATCGATTAGAAAGACATGAAAACGCAGGTCAACGATTGTTAAATTTTCTCGGTAAGCTTAACGGTAACGCAACATCTGCTCCGTGAGTCTGGCAGATGACAAAAGAACAATTTATAACGTACTAACCTCGTAAAGAATCAAAATTTCAGACGGGACTTTTGACACAGTTCTAACACTCGCAAACTTTCCACGATAATTTATTCTCGTGTCGCAAAAGTTGACAAAAAGAATGAACTTGAATTGTGAATTTCGTAACACGTCGTAAAGATAACAGCTTGTGATAACAAAGAGCAAAACTGTTTTATGTGTATCTATGAGTTATGAGATTTAGTTTGGAGATTTGGCTTGAAGCAGATCCAAAAATGAAATTACAGTGACAAACGTTTTTTTAAAAAAAATTACAAAAATAAACATCATATTACTTTAAATGTAGAGTTCGCTGTAACCGAGTTCGACTGTACACTTCAATTCTTATTGGTGAAATATTGTATATACTGTATATACTTCATCAGAAGTTTGACTACTATTTCTGACTTTCAATACAATTAACAATTTTTAAGAATTTTGTAAACCTATTTGAACAGTGTAGCGAAGAGTAAATTCGCCATTTTTTAGAAAAGGGTGGAAAATAGGAACTTTCAGGACGACGTATGAAAGTAGCTTTTCCCCCGCCTACAATACAGTATTTTATTTCATAGTCGATGGAAAGTTTTATGAAGGAAAGGAAGTTATGAAGTAACTTCATAAAATCGGCCAAAATGAGAAATATTATACCGGGAGATCTTTAATCACCGTCCAGAACAACTACTTTCCACACATTAAGTTATCAATTTCTAATGATAGATGTCTCATTAGACTTGAAAATGACTTATCTGGATAATAATAACAGCGCACAAAAATAAAAAACAAATTTAAGAAACGTTTGACGTCAACTTAACAAATAGGAGTGTTTCTAACAATATTGATAATTCCCTGGAATGTAGTTTTTTCTGGACAATCATTAACGACCTCACGGATTTTAATATTTACTTCCTGCTATAATAAATTCAATCGCGTGGGTGTTTTGTATCACAAGGCTTTACAGACAAAGCAAAAATAATAACTTTTTATTTAATAGGATTTCTTACTTTAATAATTGCATATTTTCATTGTACTTTATTAGTTGACCCAGAAAAAATATTGAAATGACCTACATTTTTGCTCTAGAAAGTTCATATTTGCAGGTCATATTTACAAAAATAACGCTCCTGTGAGAAAATGATAACAATTGCATTATTGTCTCAGACTGGCAGAAAATAAACCGTCCAACAAGGAAGTGGTTGTATTAATCATTCAGAACAAATTCGTCCAAATAAGCACACCGGATTCGTGTTTGCTCCATTTAGTCAAGCCGTGACTAAATTGGGACAGGCACAGTTTTCAAGGTGTCAGTGAGTAACTGCAAACTGATAATGCTGTGGGAAATTCACCAAATGTGATGTCATTTAATTGTCGGCACATAAAAAAATTTTCCTAGTGATGGGTAAATTACTGAGATACTGAGATAGTTTCTAAATTTATTCGTCTTAATCATGGACGTTTCCTTTCTGCTGCTAGGTTGCTGAACCAGTGAGGTAACCGCCACAGGATGCAAAATTTGCTAAACGTTTACTTCGGCCATTAATTTAACAAACTGTTTCCTAAAAGACCAGACTATATTGTGAAGCAAACTGTTGTTTAACAAATATTAGCCAGCAATTTAACTGTAACAAACAGAATATTACTTATCTTGTAAAAAGAGTAAGTTTTGTAGTTTCAAGTAAAAAGATTTTTTTCCCAGTCCACTTACGCTTCTGCATCATCTCACTCACATACTTTGCCAAAACAGTACAGATCCGTTCATTCTACTTATTTTGCGGTTGGGGATTTCAAAACCTGTCCTTAATTTTACAACAAAAACCTTTTTTGTTGCCGTTAACTTTCCTACATTTGGATAAACAGTGCCGAGTTTGTTTGCTTTGTATTTCACATGAAATTTCGTAATTAAACTAAAAGTTGGTAATTATTCTGTTAATGCAGCATATTTTGAAATGTTTTCTCATGACTTACGCAATTGCACTATCTTTAAATTTATGTCACTAGGTCTTGTTGCTCGTCATCAGTTTTTGTGAATGCATTAGCGGCTAAAACAAACAGAATTTTTTTCGGTGAAACCTTTTTCTACGAATTTTGCGATTTTGCCAGAGTTGAGTAACAAATGTGGAGAAATTGCACGAGTCACAGAAACTTTCTCCGGGTTTTATGACATTTCACACGAATCTAATTAGTTAAAAAATTATTACAATTCAAATTGGAATTGAAATGAAATTCTCACTTGCATCAATTTACTGTCGTTTAATGCACAGCTAAAAATTTAAATTAACTGCTTCTACAACTGATCCTACTTCTTGCAAATTAGCTCTTGACGTTTCTAACGGCGAAACATTTCCACTTGAACACATCGCTATAATTATTACAGCGGAAAATCTTCCAAATCTTTCATTTAACCTTCCAGTAGTCGCACTTTTTTTGAGACATTAGTGGTCGCTGCGGAGTGTGACTCCGCAAAAGAAAATTCTAGTTAAAATTGGTAACAAATTATAGCCTTTCCAAGTGTATTATTAAGTTGCCATAAACATTAAAAAAAAAAGTTTTGAACAGAAAATTTTTCAAAAAACTTTAATGAATACTACCTACAACACAAAATTTTAATAATTTTACTAGATATTGTACATAATAAATACTGAAAACTTTTATTTTACTGGTTCTCTTGTGGACCATTGAACAAGATAATTTTAATTTGAACTTGAACTTAAACTTTGCTGTACATGTCGCAGTCATATTGTAGAATCCGCCGCAATATGAAGCGGCTAGCCACTTTACAAGGCAGCTCTGTTTTGTAAAACGGCTGATTAACGTTTAGGCAGATTGTTTAGCCGGAATGTTGACTATGTGTAATGGGCGACAATCAGCCATATTGTAGATATCGGCGGCGAATTGTAAATTCAGTCGTTTTCTAAATGATTGGGGAGATTGTAAAATATAGAATGAACAGAGAATTTTTACAATTTGACTGAAAATTTTAGGTGTTTTATGAATCGCTGAATAACTCAGTCCGTTTGATAAAGGAAGAATTGTTAGACATTTTATAAAAAAAACCTTTTATATTGAGTTAAACCTTTTTCTTATAATTATGACTTTATATTTGTCATAGCTACAAGGAACAGTTTTCTTTATATAAAGTCTCTTTTCGCCGTTTTATAAATCGGCGACCCGTCATTTTGTTGCATTGGAGAACGCGAAACGTCGTTACAGTAAGGCTGACCAACGTTTAGCCGTATTACAACCCGCCTAAACGTTAACCAGCCGATTTACAAAACCTAGCCATTTTATAATGCGGCTAGCCGGTTTGTATTGTAGCGGATTCTACAATCCGTCTGCGACATCTATAACGCAATATCTCGAAAAAGTGGATATTGAACAAACCAATATTAACATGACGATTTGTCAAACAACTTCAAAATTTACAATAAATTAATGATTTTTTTTAATATGAAAAAACGTACACTGTCATTTTGTGCAGCTTTTCCATCACACACCTTGACTTCGTGCTTGAAACAAGCAACCACACACTTTGAAAATTATTGGACAGTGCACTTGTATCGAAAATGATTATTACAGATTTACTTTGGGCTGTTGTAAACCAAAAATGTCAAAATGTATACAAAGATTTGCCTAAGACGTCAAGAGTCGCTGCGGAGTCTCACTCCGCAATATGCAAAAAAGCAAAAATAATGTATCTGCAGCTCTGATATTGCTCCACTAATATTTAGACAATAAATTAGGAAGGTACTGAAAACGGCCGTTCGAGAGAATGGGAAATTCCTTGGAAAATCAAAAAAACATAGTCGTGCGGAGCGAGACTCCGCACGCGACTACTGTAAGGTTAAGAGGGATCCTCACGAATCTCGACCTTGAGCATTTTATAAACTCTCATAGCTAAACTGCATCCATTAATAAAAAAATTAGCAGGATTGGTGGTTTCATCATAAAATAATAATAAAATAAAATAAAATAATAAAATAATGGCCTGTTGTAAATCTTGCATCGCCATTCTCATCTCGAGGAAAAAATAGTTCTGCCATTATAATTCTCATATTTATTGAAATTTTTTCAATATCTTTTAAGTTTTAGCAATAAAAATGTAATATCTACATTTCGGTTTAAACAAAAATCGAGATTTATCTGTTGTTATATGTTATAATTGAAGATGCAAGATATTGTCATTGCAGTGCAAAACTAATTGTTCCATTTTTCCTATTATCAAATAGAAATTTGCAACTTTGACTAAACCGTTAAGTAGAAAATTGAATGCAGATTCAGATGATATAGCACTTTTTATGATATTTGTCTTTTACTCGAAGTTATAGTGGCAGGCAAATGTATTGAGTTTCCCATAAGAAATTTAAGACTTGCAAATATAATTCATTAATTTTCTTAAGATGGCCTTATTGCGGTTACCTTAGCGGAACCGATTGTTAACACGTTTAATTCGTGTACAACACAAAACCAATTTTATATTTGATTAATGGGTTCTAATAGGATCGTTAAATTCACACACCCACTAATACAAGTTCTGTTTCAGAATTGCCTAATAAAAATATTCCAAGCTGAAAATTCACGGTTATGTAGCGTGCTGACATGGTTTAAAGAGCACAGCAACACCTGCCGTTTCTTTACAAACAAACTGCAGAAAAAATCAATCCTTTTTAATATGTTACTTTAATTACATTCGCAGCGTTGCGTTGGTGTTATTCTCTATCGATTCCTTTTTCTGATTCTTACATCCTCATTAGTTGCAACAGTAAGTTCCCCGGGCAAAGTTATTAGTGTTGTGTCTATTGATTTACAAGGAAAATGAAAATAATAGCGCTCAATTATGTAGGTGAAGTCAACGAACTTGTGATTCTATTTATATGACATAAAGAATTGTTGGCTTCTAACGATTGTTTCCTATCCACGCCTAAAAAATGCATATGAGGTTTGTTTGATTATTTGCAATTCAATAGAGTTTTAAAGGTTGCAGATGGTTCTTGAAAAACAGGTTTGACACCCGAAAAAATTGCTGAAGTTGTTCACACATTTAAATATAGTACCTCCGTTTCATTGAGGTGTGCTTTTAATTCTCTAATGGCATTCAAGGCTTTTAGAATTTGGTACGACTCAAAGTTTTTGTGTGACAAACGAATTTAAATTGTTGAAAGAAAATTCAGTGCACGTTTGTCAAAATCCGTTAGGCTTGCTTTGCTTTTCCGCGCACTTAACAGGTCACATTTTACAACTAAATTATCAAGATTATATATTTTATAAAAAGTCAAAGTTGTGGACTTGAAAGGGTTAAACTGAAATTTTTTTTCCAACACGAATTTCTATATAACGAAGTTTCTCTATAACGACGTGACGTGACGCTTCGTTATATGGAAGTTTCAAAATTCTAGTAAAAAATCGAGCCAAAAATGGTAGGAAATTTAGTTAAAAGTTATCACAACAGTATAATTAAATTAGTACCTAAATAAAAACATGTTTAAACAATATTTTAATAACTCTTCATAAAACTAATTAAAAGGGTCAAAAGTACACAAATTTAATGCGAACAGCAAAAATAAACCTTGAAAAAAAAACATCCCATCTAAAATAATGAATAGTTACATACATGTTATCAAAACAAAGTTGTAAAAATGATAATAAATACACTGAGTGGTTAATTTCATTTTTCACTGTAACTAAATTATTTTTTAATCTTTAAAAAAATCGAAACTTACAAGGTCTACAACTTCGCCCAAACTGTGATTCAAAAGTGGACATTATGTGCATTTTGTTTATCTCTTAATAGGTGATATTAAAAAAAATACAATAATCTACAATAATCTATACTATAATTTTTTAAATTAATACAAAAACTACAAATGTTAGACGAACCCTACAAAATATTTGAGACAGGAAGTATCAAGCTTTCCTCACATGTTTCACGCATGGACAACCCTACAAAATAAAGTTTGCCCCATAAAGTAAACCATGCTGTAAAAATCAGAACTTAACAAAACCCCCTAATTATTTAACTTCACAGATTTGAATTGCTAAAAGTGACCTGTCCAGCATTTTTTTATGAGCATTGTATTGCAACGAATTTTAGCCCACGAATTGTTAACCAATAGAACTCGATCCTTTTATCCAATATTCTTCCAGGAATCAAAAAACTGTTGTTCTTCTAAAATTTTTTTTTTAACCCCCCATCGAATTCTAGTAACAAAAACTTATTTCTGATTTTATTAAGGTGAGTCAAAATCGAATGTTTTTCCTGAAATCAATGTCGAGACAGTAACATGAGTGATAGTGATTTACATAACGACTCATTCAGTGCTAGCGATAATCGCAAAGTGCCTTTAGCGTTTATACAAGGTTACACAGAATTGCCTGTGTTGTGGAACGTGTGCTTAAAAAAATATTCAACCAAAGATTTAAAAAAGCAATCATACGGTGTAATTAAGTCTCTCAGACATTGTTTATTGATCGTCTGAATAATAATTTTTTGGCGTTGGAAATAATTTTTGTTACAACTTCAAATCGAAAAACTCATACCGTTAGTTTACTAAACTGCGCCAGAATCGAACAAATCTGCATCTAAAATTAATTCCAACAGTCTTGAAATATTTAAACCCGCATTGGTTTTTTAATGGGAAAAGTTGTAAAAAACAACAATCAATAAACAGACCAATCGTTAAAAACACGTTTCGTTTGCGGCACAATTTAAAATATGAAAATACATTTCACTTGCGTGTGTTTCTAGCAGCCCTGAAATAACTTTGCAAATTAAAAAATCAAACAACCAGACAAACTCCATATGGCCACATATGCGCTCCCAGTCATTACAAACCTCAATATCAAAAGAGTCAAAATAACACATTTATGAGCGCATTACAAAAGTGTGTTTCCCCAGTTCTTATCAGTTAGTAATAGTAAAATTGCCATTACATACCCACAATTTACTATCGCATAATGTTGATAGACACGGCCACATATGCATGTAACTAAGCGACACTCGGTTTCACAACAAAATAAAACTGGTCCACAAAATGACTTTCAAAGAAATGCGACAAGCTCTTTGTTTTCAAAAATATCTTCGTGTCTCACCATCGAGTTGCGAGCACACGAGAAACGCACACTGCACAACACACGGAGTTACGGCAAGACCGGCTGGCCAAGTATTAAAACATTATTGAAAGTATGTGGAAGGCTGTAGGGTCGAGCTGACCAGGTTTAGTAGTAGGAGTTTGAATCTTATCGTATTCACCTGGCGGACTTGATACTTCGAGGCTTGTTGTCCATGAACCCCCGATGCTACCTGTGGGCTATTTCACGTTGCGAGGAAGTCGAACGTTTTATACGGAAATACAGTAGATTCCGGTTATAACGAACGTCAAAATCGGTTTGTTATATCCGAAGTTCGTTATAAACGCTATTGAAAGAATAAATGCAAGAGTGTTTTATGAGACCTTTATTGGTCTAATATAAATATGCATATGTATAAAACCGTTAAGAATATAATGACTAAACTTAAGTGAAACAAAGCATAATGCAACAAGTAATTTTATTTGAAAAAAATTGTTATTTTCGACTAAACTGTAGCATTTTTAAAGTATAAATTGTCCACACACGTTTCAACGTCACTAAGATTTTCGATAATTGAGTTCGGCACACCGTAAAACTGTAAAAAATTACTAATGTTGTTAATACTTCTCGCAGCTTCCTGTGTAGATAAAATCTGTAATGCTGGTGCTTCCGGCTCATCCTCATTCCTCATTGGCTTCTTCTTGGCCACTTTTGTCTACCACAAATACCCAAATATTCTGTTGTAACTAATAAATTGTCATTCATGTTTAAGTTTCCGAAAAAATTTGAATTTTCTAATTGAAGGGCTCTATGCAAGAAGTACCTAAGTCACTTTTCATATTCTGTGATATTTGAGATTTATATTTCTGTTTGATCTGGAAATCACATTATTTTGATTTTGACTGATCTTATTTACTAAAGAAGACTTACTTTAGTAGAAAAAGATCATTGAACATTGAAACATCAAATCTCAAATATCACAGAATATAAAAGTGACTACTTCTTGCATAGAGCCCTTCAATTGCTGAAATTCACGTCCCCTTTGTTTCTATTTTTGTAACTACTACTCATTTAATGACATCATCAAATTCAAAGGTTATAACGCGTTATATATAATGCAAAGTTCGTTATAGTCGATTGAAATTTGATTAATTTGGGCTTTTTCAGGTTCGTTATATCCGATAGTTCGTTATATCCGAGTTTCTTATGACCAATTAATTTTTACATTGTCATATAGAGGAAAATGTTGGGACTTGGAATAAAGTTCGTTATAACCGGTGGTTCGCTATAACCGAAGGCGTTATAACCGAATTCTACTGTATTTATCAAGCGGCTGCGAGCTGAGATTGAAGAGCCGAAAATGCCCCATGGGAAGATGGACGTTGATTAATCGCCGGCTAAACGATGCATTCGGTCTATTTTTAATAGAAATTATTCTCAGACGGTTTCAAGCGACTTTTTCAAGAAGGTCTATGACCGGGATGGCGACAATCGTCCTCGCGACGATGGCATTGCGATGAATCATCCTCTTCGCCCAACTGGCATTGTTTTAATCGAAAGAGTTAAGTATTGTTATCATGGGGTCATAGGTCGTGTATCCGGTAATGTCCCCGTCGAGCGTCCAATTTTTCTCCGGCTGAATGAAGCGACAAAATTAGGAATTCAGTTCAGAAACATATTTCTGAATTAATTTTGCACATTTCCGAATAAAGTTGTTTGAAATGCGGTTAATGAAAAGTTTCCAGAATAAGAATATTCTCAAATCGATATTTCTGAGAGATCAGGAAAGAATTGGTAGCTCCATCTACTTGCAAGAAGAAATTTCCAATTAAAATTTTCTTGCTAACTGTAATGGGTCTCCACTAAAAAAAAATCACAAGACCATAGAAACTAAACTTCATACTTTTGTTATACAGTGTTTCGTAAAGTATGGAATAAATTCGATAAAACATTTTAGAAGAATTTTCACAAAAAATCCTCGGACCGGTCAACTTTAGTTTTTAAAACTGCATCTTTTTGAATATTTATAATTTTACGGTCGTCTTTTGTTTTCGCACTATGACGTCATCATCAATTTTTTTAAATGGCACCCCATATTTTTGATGGCGAATTTGGATGCAGCACATTTTTCTGAGTACGAATATGCCAAATTCGTATGACCTTGAAAAGGAAAGTTTTCTAAATAATCAGTCCTAAAGTTTCGAAAATGTATGGTAAAATTATTAGATTAGACCAATAATAATATCATCAAGGAAGCGCTGGAAACAAAAGACGGTTTTGACATCAACAAAATTTATTGGGAAAACGCTCGAATCCGTCAAATTTTATTTTTAGTAGCGTATTTTTTGAAATAGGGTTGGTACAAACTGAATGATTACAAAAAAAAATAAAGAAAACGGTTTAGCTATCTCAAAATACTAAATTTAAGTAATGATTAAATTCAAAAAACAGCTAAATTAAAATATTGCGCACTGTTGATTTCTTGACAGCAGCCAATTCGATCAATAAATTCTTTTTGAACATTGCCAATAACTTCAGGAGGGATTTGTCGTATCTCATGACAAATTGTTACTTTAAATCTTCTAAATTCTCTAACCTACTAACGTACACTTTACTTTTTAAGCATCCCCACAAAAAGTAATCGAATACTTTCCTCTTCAAGGTCATACGAATTTGACATATTTCTACTCAGAAAAATGTGCTGCATCCAAATTCGCGATCAAATGTATGGGGTGCTATTTAAAAAAATTGATGATGACGTCATAGTGCGAAAACAAAAGACGATCGTAAAATTATAAATATTAAAAAAGATGCAGTTTTAAAAACTAAAGTTGACCGGTCCGAGGATTTTTTGTGAAAATTCTTCTAAAATGTTTTATCGAATTTATTCCATACTTTACGAAAGCACTGTATTATTATTTTACTATACAGGGAGCGCCAGCCAACTGGAATAAATTCATTATCTCAATTATTGTGCATATTGAAAAAAAATCCCGAAAGACGTCATTTTTAATCTATCACATGATATCCTGTAAAGCGAAAATTTCATCCCCAACCTCAACCTCCTTCGAGTGACAGTTGCAACCCTCAAATTTTTAAATGGGAAGAGGGGGCTTGTGATACCTCATACTCTTTTTTTTTTTTACTTATGTTAGGGTTGAATCTTAAGAGTCGGTTTTCCTATAAAAAACCATGCAAATTGCAGTGCACATTTTCATAAAGTGTGCTCAAGTCAATTTTGTTTTTTTTTGACTTCTGATAGAATCCACATTTTCATAAAGTGTGCTCAGGAATGTTAGAATAAACATTTTCATAAAGTGTGCTGAGGAATGTTAGAATCCACATTTGCTCAGGGTTGAATCTTAAGAGTCGGTTTTTCTAGGTAAAACCATGCAAACTGCAGTGCAAATGAATCATCAGTTTCAAAGTTGTCCGTAAATCCAAGAAAATGATCTGCACACTTTCTATTAACGAGTTACCAAATGCCTGAAATGATTGATATTAAAACAGATTATACTGTATTTTTGGCACAATCTGTTTGAATCTTCTTCTCAAATTAAAAAATACAGTATAGCCTTGTTTCTGGGCAAATTCTCTGACTTTTGCATAATCCAGTTTAGTGATGGAGACTGTTGATTTTGTCCCCAACATTCCAAAGCCTGATCTCGTCAGCAAGATCGTGAAAGCTTTTGATGAAGCTAAAAAGGTAACAATTTTTTTGTGATTAACTTCGTTTGAAAATAACGAAAGGCAGGCAGTGATAAAATATATTTATTATGACTTAAAGATAACAGTAAAACAACACCTCCATCAATACAATATCTTCTTTTTCCTTGATTGTAAATGAAGATTACATATTTAGATGTGATAAAAGTACAGAATATAAACAAGTGAAATTTTTTCATGAATTTTTCCTCTCCTCGATTTCTCTCAATCTTTTCAGCAGTAAAACTTCATTTAATCTGTGCTTACACAGGAATTCCCCATTTAAAAACAATACAGGTATTTCATATCGATACAATTTCAACCACCGAACATTTTCCTTACTAGCAATATTTACTGTCTCTAGTCTACACCTGTCCAAGTGTGACAATAACTGAAGTTTAACTTCATCACACAGAGGACATGGATCTTTTGTAAACAACGTTATCACCGGTAATTCATCCTTCGGTAGGTCATCCATCCTAAGCGCAGCAAAACATGACAAAAAAATAATCACATTTCTATTAAATCTTATTTACACTGTAATATACATATACACATGCAATCGTAATTTATCGAACATGTAACGACGTGACACTATAAACATGATAAAAGGTTAAAAATAGTTGTTTTTGTAATTAGGTTTACACATGAGATATTGCATTGTAAATAATATTTTATCTCACGAGATAATTAAAATTTTGAGTTTAAAATTAATTTTTTAACATAAAGTGATTTAAAACTGTTTTAAACAATTTCAAACCCACAAATAAGCCATCCCCATTAGGAAAGACTACAATAAATGGCATATTCTTAAAAACTAAACAAATTTAAAAATTGAAATTTACAGTCTTCTAAGTCTTTTTTGATTTAATATGTAATACAGTACGACCTCGATAATCCGGATTCTTCAATAATCCGGCCAAGCATTTCAATTGCATTGTGTACTTTATAATCCGAATTTGATTTATGCTACAAACGAACATCATGATAGTGACAATGAATTTTATTTATCGAGAAATAGAAAACTTTAAAATATGAAAGTTTGAAATGCGGGATAATATTTGCACCAAATGACTTACACTAACGGCAACAACACTCATGAAACTTCGAGATACGGGAAAATTCAAGTTTGACTTATGGAATTTTGACTATAAAATCACACATACTTAACGATAACAATTTTTCTGTCGTAGCATGCGTTCTTTCTATCACATCATTCACATTTCTCCATCTTCTTTCGATCGTTCTCTCTTTCATTTTTCAGGTGGTATCCACTCCAATACTATTCTTAGTCAACTTTCTTCATTTATTCTAACAAAATGCATATATTTGTTTAAAGTTTATCGCCACTTCCCTGAACAAACTTAAACATAAAATTAAATTTCCAAATACATGTGTTTGTAACAAAATTAGAAACACCAGGAATTTTTTATGTATGTAATTAAATAATCATTAAAATCACATGTGACAAATGATCCCCAATGTTCTGTGACAGCTTGACATATTATTACCTATTTTACTGATCAGCTATTAAGGATTTTAAAGTGTCACCATTAAAATAAGTTGGATGAAAGTTTTAAGGGAACTACATCTAAGAGTAAGAGTAAGAGTTAAGAATGATAAGGCAGTTAAAAGTTTCAATGTGTGCGTAAAATGGACAGAAGAAACTAATGTCCCACTACAAGATGTTCTTGTACTTCAAAAATAAAAAGAAACAATAAACCAGAAAACGATGAAGCAAACAACAATTACAAAGTACTTCATAAAAATAATATAAAAGTTAAAAGTGTTTCTGCTTTAAATAATTTTTGTTTCTGTACCATTTTCTAGTTGTTTTGTATTAAATGTTTCTCTCTTCAATAAAAAAACTGTCCCGTTTCAGTAATCTCAATTATTTACTTACCGCGGTTATAATTAGCTCGGATTATCGAAGTCGCACTGTAATTATTTTACAAGCAACAAAAATTTAAAAAAATTCTAATAAACAATAAAATGCATAAAAATCATAAAACATAATCCTAAACAACTTACAATTTTTCAATCATAATCGACGAAGCTCCGCCGCCCCCATTGCAAATAGAAGCAACCCCTTTCTCGCCCGGCTTCAAGGCATGAACAAGATGCCCAATAATTCTAGCCCCCGACATTCCAATCGGATGTCCCAAGCTAACAGCGCCTCCATGAACATTAATTTTACTGGGATCCAGCTCCAAAATTTTTTGATTGGCAAGCACAACAACGCTGAACGCCTCATTTATTTCCCACAAAGCAACATCATCCTTCTTAACGCCAGTTTTTTCCAGCAATGTTGGAATTCCCTTCGCAGGTGCAATCGGAAAATCAATCGGATCCGTAGCTGCATCGTGAAAATTTACAATTCTGGCCAGTGGCTTCAAATTTAGACGATTTGCAGCCTCCAAGGAAGTTATAATTAACGCAGCCGCGCCGTCATTGAGCGTTGAGGCGTTACCGGCAGTCACCGTCCCATTTTCCTTCTGAAAAGCCGTCGAGAGCTTGCCAAATTTAGAAAAATCAACTCTCTTGTATTCTTCATCTTCAGTCACAACTTTATCAGGCACTCCTTTTCTTTGAGGCACACTGACCGGTACAACCTCAAAATCAAAAACTTTCGACTCGTAAGCAGCTGCACTTTTTTTGTAACTTGAAATGGCGAATTCATCCTGGTCGGCACGAGTTATCCCCAAATTTTTCGCTGTATTCTCAGCACAATTTCCCATATGGAACTTATTGTAAACATCAGTCAAACCGTCGAAAACAATCCCATCGGTTAAATTCACTGCACCGTACGGAGTTGGCCCCCGCTTCATATAATACGGCACATTTGACATTGATTCCATACCACCGGCCAGAACTACCTCTTGATGGCCAGCCTGGATGCTTTGTGCGCCTAACATGACCGACTTCATTCCCGAAGCGCAAACTTTGTTCACGGTTGTACATATTGTAGTTTTCGGAAGGCCGGCGAAAATTGTTGATTGCCGAGCTGGAGCCTGACCGACTCCTCCCTGGCAGACATTGCCCATGAAGACTTCTTTAATTTCTTCTTTCGGTATTCCAGCTCGTTCAATGGCGGCTTGAATCGCAATGGCTCCTAACCTTGTTGCAGGGATAGTCGATAACGAGCCGAGGAAGGAACCCATTGGGGTCCGCACGGCTGATACTATGACCACTTCATTTAATTGGGGTCTTGTGGCGTACCTTCTTGTTAATACCTGTTGAATTAACAATGAAAAATTGGAATTTAATTTTTTTTAAAATACCTTGGTCATTCGATATGAATTCATTTTGTTGGCGTTGTAGTTGGCCTAACCAACTGGAAGTCAAAACTAATTTAAAATACGGTCGTGAACTTTGGACAAAGTTGATCACCTGATTAAAAATACCACAAAACCGGTAAACAAGAATGCATAATTGAATTGGGTATAAGCAAGGTTATGTTTTGATTGCATGTGTTGTACGTTTTCCATGAAACTTTCTCGTTTTTATTTTGGAAGAATTTAGGACACTAAAATAATTTTAATTAAAATTTGGAAAATGTAAATATTAGTTCTAAAATTAAAATTGGCACTCCTTGCCCCACGTGGGTCAGTGGTGCCAAACAAATTAATTTAAGAGGGTTTAAAATTCAAATTTAAAATGAAGTTATAATTGCGGCATTTGTTCTTAAAGGGGCACAATACACAAAAAATAATTTGGTTTAATTTAAAAGTACGTTTAATTCGAAGAAAAATGGTATATGTATTTTGTTTCTAATCAGGTTATTTAATGAGTTATAATAAATTTATATTTTAACTATGTACACGTTTTTTAAGTTACCGAATGTAAATTAACAGACGTAAAAAGGGACGTTTTGCAATGAAGCGCAAAAGTTTCGGTCGTCATTGTTTATTAGAGTTTCTTTACCTAATTCACACTGAAACCAATTACACATTTTTTGCTTTCATTATCCTGATTAATAAATAGATTTTCTATTTCGGTTGTATGGTTTGTCTGGATTACGTTGAAGGTCCTTGATGAACGAGAGTTTTTTTTTTGGAGCCAATAGGTTAATATGTACTGATGGTACAGCACTTTTTTTAAACAAGGTTCTTTTGAATTTGGTAGAAATTTTTTTCTTAGAACAAACGATTCGTCTAAATCACTTTCTAAAAAATGTTTATTGCAAATTCTTGCATTTTGTCCTGGTTAAATGATTTTCTTTTACAAAGTTCTGACCAAAATGCAAATCGTTTCGGCGATTTTTCTCTATTAGGAAAACGATGTCCCGTTGGTTCACTGCACCCAAAAACTGGTCGGCGATGTTCTTGTGACTACTGTTGCAAATAACTCTGAGTTATTCTGCATTTACGACTTTAAATCGCAATCAACTGTTACTGATGATAATGAGGGTTCACTGCAGGGGGCCACAAACCTCGTTGCTTTAAAAAATATTTTCGTAGATAGTTTAGGACCGTACGACGAGCGTAAAAGGCCATATAAAATGCAGTTATACAGAATTCATCAAGTACATAAGTTAATCAATAACCCCACATACTTACCTGATTATTTGAAGAGGCTTAATGTTTAACCGTTTATATCATATTTATATCTAAGCATCAAAAAATTTATAAAAATTTACTAAATACAGCTCTGGACATTTTTGCCCATGTTGATTATTAGGGCTTACCTACTTTTATGGACGGATCACTCATAGTATTGTATTCATAAACGCAGAATATCTTTAGCCAAACTTTACGCACAATTAGATAAAATAGGAACGGAACGCACAGTCGGGGCGCTGTTCTTATTTAATATTTTTTAAAAAAACTTAACACTGTATCGAAATTCTGATTCTTTTATCGTATTTAGCGCAAACATTCACACAGTCTCATATAAATTAAGCATTAAAAATATTATTTTTAGTTCGATTTTCAATGTTTTATTTTTTGATACATTTCATCCCCTAAACACTGAACTGCTAGAAACATTTGTGATTTGGATATTTATTAACCTAACGACAACGAAAAATACAAAATTTATTAAAATAAAAATAAAAAACAATTCAGTCCCTAATGGTTAAGTGAGCTTGTAGCTCAAGAATGGCGTGCTATGAAAGCACAGGCCAAACAATTACATCGAATTAAAGATTAAGCGAGCTTGTACATATTAGGAAAGAGCATCGCCGTTCCAGAGGAAGAAAAATCTATCATAATTCCTGTCGATCCAGAAGGCACAGTCGGGGGAAACGTTTTAGAAAGCATTGCAAGATTCAGAAACGTTCTGGCCGGCCGAAATATTTATGATTCCTGCAACGCTTTCTAAAACGTTTCCCCCCACTGCGGCTTTTGGACCGACAGGAATTGTGACGCTTTTCCACCTCTGGAACTGCGGTGCTCTTTTCTACTACACACTCGCTTAATCTTTGGCGCGGCTCGAGCTGATGCGATGCAAGGCTGTTTCACCTGTGCTTGATCACGGAAATGTCGCAGTGATCTTTTCGGTCCTCATGGAAAAATTTTTTCCTTTGTGACAGGAACCCGTCCTATACCTTTTTTCTTTACCGCGACTTCTCAGACGTCTCGTTTTTCCTGGCTTTCGGGACCTCAACTCAGATGTAGACCGTCTCGAGCAGCTTTTGGGCTTATTTCTGCCCGAACTTGTATCACTCTTGGAGCGACTGCTGGATCGTTTTCCTACCTCTGGAACTGTGGTTTTTCCTACTGCACGTTCGCTTAATCTTCGACGCGGCCCAATTTAATTCGATGCAACTATTTCGCCTGCCCTTTCACTGCTCATCATTCTTGGCCGGTTTTTCTTGTTAACTATGGCACGAAAATGCTGCAGTGCTGATTTAGGTTCTCACGGAATAAATTTGGGAAATGGTTTCACGTCACTTTCCCTGGCAGCTTGCTGCCGTGGTTGCTTTATTTTTAAGTTTTGATCGATTTCAAAGTAACGAAAGGGAACAATTAATTTATTGTAAATCCGCAAAAAATATGTCACAATTTCGAACCGAACTATTATTTATCTGATTTTGTTTTTAACAAAACAACACTCATTAAAATTTGTTGCTTTAGCCAACTAAGAGGTCCTAATTTGCGCAATCTGTTTAGGATGTTCAATTTTAAAATAAATGTTGTCACTCAATGTATGCAACCAAACGTACTCTCACACGTCAGCTTACTTTAGGTTATGATGGCCAGATTTATTAGGATAAATGTTCGAATTGGCTTCCTTCACATTGTAAATAATACGCAAAACGATTGTAAAATCCTTGCACAGCGTTTGTTAAATAAATGGAATTTAATTCATTGCAAGCGGCAAGTATTCGCTGTCATAACTGTTCAATATTCTGTAGTGGTACAAAGAAAGAACTTGTTTGGGGCTAAATCTGATAGCCGGGCTGACCAAGTTATCCACCTATCCACCTATTTTGAAATTTATCATTTAAATTTATTTCAAGGCAAAAAATTTTATTGTTAAAGTATCAAAATAGTAACAAAATATTTTGATAATTGATTGATAATTATAACAAAAATCATATTTTAAATTTATGCATACACCGTGAATCAATTATGGTCTACTTCTGAAATTTTCTTAGTTGCAACCAAACATACTAATTCCACTTACCACGTGATACTGCCTTTGGTTTAAATTATAAATGGAATACAATACAATACAATGGAATGCTAGATGTATTTTTTAATTTTTGAAAAATTAGTATGTTTGGTTGCGTCTAAGAAAAATTCAGATGTAGACCATAATTGATTCACAGTGCATTGTATTATTATTACACTAAAATATATTATTTTGAATAGTATTTTTTATATTTTTAAAAAACATTTAAAAAATATTTCTTAAAAATATTAAAAACATATTGTTATGACACTTTTGTTTATATTTTAGAAATATTTCTAAAAAACATTTAAAAAATATTTCTGAAAAATATTTTTTAAATCTTTTTAAGAAATATTTTTTAAATGTTTTTTAGAAATATTTCTAAAATATAAACAAATACGTCATAAAAATATTTTTTAAATATTCAAAAAAAATATTTAAAAAATATTTCTTTGCTACTAGGAATAAATCTAATGTTTCTTGAATGTACAAAAATAAATATTATTTTCTTTACGTAAATCAAATATTTTTTGAATATGCAAAAATAAATATTTTTTCTTGACATAAATCTAATATTTCTTGAATGTACAAAAAATTTTTTTTGTTACGTAATTTTTTAAATTGTTTTTTGAATATGAAAAAATAAATATCTTTTTCTTGATACATATAAATCTAATATTTTTTGAGTGTACAAAAATAAATATTTTTTTATTATGTAAATCTAATATTTTTTAAATATGTTTTAAAAATATTTTAAACATACTAGAAATATTCGATAAGATTCGAATACTTTTTAAATATTTTATAAATATTAAATAAATATTGTATGCTACAAGGGAAATGACATAATTTTTGTATTTTAAAAATCTTATTAAGATAAATGATTCATAACATAATATATCAATGTACCAAAAAGGTTTTTCAATTAATTTTGTTATTACGCCAGGGGAGGGGGGGATTTTCGCATTCCGTAACTGGGGGGGGGGCTTACATATTAGGGGCATTCAATGCATCAAACGTTTGCAATCGGTTTTCCGATGACAGCACGAAACGCGTTCAACGAACATGAAGCGATTACAAACGATTTCAATCTTTTCCATCGTTCTATTTCACCGTTTGCAATCGGATAATCGCTTCTGGCGCGCATGACCGTAATGTTAACCACACTAATTTTGTTTCTTGTGCCGCTGTTTAGTTAAATTTTTATACTTATCAAATAAAAATAAAAATGTCTAATTATTATGTAACAGATAGCGATAATAAGCCCGTAAGGAATGGAGGGGGCGAATATCTACTTTATTCGAAAATTACTCTTGTATGTCCCATCTGAATAATTCGGAACCACTTCTTCAAAATAATTGCCGACATATACGTCGTTTTCCACATCTTCATTATTATTTGCTATAAACTCTCCATTTAGTGGTATAATACTGTTATCTTCGGTCAACTCGTTTATCAGTAGCATATTGATAAAATTATTATGTTCCATTTTTTATGACAGAATTCAACGACAACTTTGACAGTACAAAATGCGTTCAACCTGCCACCTAATCGATGACAATCGATTGAAATCGAGAAACGCAATGCGATTACTGCATTGAATGCCCCTAGTGTTACAAACTGTTAGGGTAGGGGTAAAAATTGTTCAAATTCTGCGTTACGTAATTTATGGATGGTCCCTAATGAAAACGGATTACACATGTAATCCACGCGCCTACTCGTGTAACAAAATAACAGGCGCCTACTGAAGGGTTAAAAAGACCCCCTGTCACGGACTGTCACATTTTTGGTACCCCCCCCCTAAACTTGTGACATCTTTTATGGAAGGCGCCCAATGGTGAATTTCAAAGCTTGTCAGTTTAAATTAAAATATTCAATTGAGCAAATTCGAGATGCATTAGAATCGCATCTATAATTGTCAATTTTATATCCACAAATTTAGTTCAGGATTTGCGGCGATTTAAAAAAGTAAATTACTAATAATTTTCAAATGATTAATAGATCCGTGCGTCACTGTCAAGTCCAGCTGTTCGATTGGCACATTATTTATCAAAATTTAGTTACGTGTTTTTTTCCTGCTAGTCGTAAGTAAATGTAGTAATACTCCAATAAAACATGTATAAATTAAACTCATTTAAATACCGCAAATTTAATTTAAACATATTTGATTTTGACGTTTAACATAACCTAACAAATCGGATTTCCTAAAATGAATGTAGAAGAAAATCGGCTGCAAACTTTCGAGGATTGGCCCACAAACGCAGCAGTGAGTCCTGAACGGATTGCGAAAGCAGGATTTTATTCAATAAAAGAAAATTTAATAGTGGAATGTTTTTCTTGTGCCGTGAGACTGATCGATTGGAATTATGGAGATCAAGTTATGGCACGACACAAACTCGCCAGTCCGCAGTGTGCTTTCGTCTTAAATCCGTCTACCTCAGGAAACGTTCCTATCGTTCTGCAAAATATATCACAGCCTGATTCCGGTAGCCCCGTTCTGGATTTACGGGAAGAATCTGCTCGTTTGCAAACCTTCGACAACTGGCCCGTTCCTCACATAGTTTCACCTCAAAATTTGGCGAAAGCTGGATTTTACTACTTAAAGCAGAGCGATAAGACGAAATGTGCGTTTTGTTCGGGCGTAGTAGGAGCTTGGGAATTGTTCGACGACCCAATTAACGAACACATTCGACACTTTCCTGATTGTTCGTTTGTAATTTCGACTTTACTTCTGAGATCTCCACCGCCGGCCGATTGTCCGCCAGCGGCGCAAGCTGATAGTTCCAGCAGGAATCCATCTTTTTTAAACATTCATCAAGTTTCACAAGATGAGCTGCAGAAACTGGGGGTAAATACTCACAAAGGGCCAAAGAAACCTAAATATGCAATTCTAGAAACGCGTTTGAGTTCTTTCGTAGCATGGCCGAGTGATTTGATGCAAACTCCGGAAATGTTGGCTCAAGCTGGATTTTATTACGAGGGGTCAGGAGATCAAGTTAGGTGCTTTCATTGTGACGGAGGGTTGAGGCATTGGGACCCGCAAGATGACCCGTGGACAGAGCACGCAAGATGGTTTCCAAAGTGCACTTTTGTGCAGCTGAATAAAGGCCAAGAATTTATTGCTAGTTGTGCACCTTCTAGTAGTTTGGTAAATATTATTTATTTTTAATATTTCGTAAAGCCAATTCACACATTTACAGTCAACATTACTAATAAAACTTCCGAACAAATCAGAGTTTAAGAATTAATTAAAATCTTTGTACAGTGCGACCTCGATAATCCGAACTACTGCAAAGAGAAACATGTAATACAAAACAACTAGAAAATAGTACATAAACAAAAATTATTTAAAATAGAAGCAAACTTGTGAAATTTTATATTATTTTGTAAAGTACCTACTTTGTAATTGTTGTTTGCTTGATCCTTTTCTGGTTTTAATTTTTGAAGTACAAGAACATCTTGTAGTGGGATATTAGTTTCTTCTGGCTCATTCCTCGCTAATTGTCACCTGACTAATAAAAATTGAAAATGTAATAATCGATTTGATATAATTCTGAAAATGTATGTAATCTATGTATGGAATATTTTTTAAAAGCACCATTTTTTTAGTATTTTTCTTCAATGTTGGCAATACCAGCAATACTCCCACTTTTTAATATTTTTATGTGATTTTTGTGATACATTATATAGGATATAAAACGAAAATAGAAAATATACTTTTATGACTTGTTGAGTGCCATTTTGAAACAAATAAAACTAGAGAAGGCTAATTGAAAATGTAACAGTCGGTTTGATATAATTCTTAAAATGTAGTAGGTAATCTATGCTTTAAGTATCACTGAGAATATTTTAAAAAAATACCATTTTTTTAGTATTTTTCTTCAATGTTGGAAATACCAGTGGTACTATGTTGTGAGTGGGATTTTTTTCTGTTATTTGGGAACCCTGTTTTGGACCCTTTTGGTTTAATAGCAGATTGTTTACATGCATAAGGAAAACCACGTTTTTTTTAAGTTGTATTTACACGAAAAGAATTAAGTACATTACATTGTGTTTTTGTTAATTAAAAATGTTTGATTTCAATTTACCTTGGAGTGAGTCAGAATTTACTTTAAAAACAATGTTAAAATCTTAATAGAACCTAATTTTATTTGTATTTATTTGTCCCAAAACGTTACTCGTCCCGACCGTCACAGTTCATTGTCCCGATCGTCACAGTTTTTTAATTTTTGTAGAAATAAACTGGTTCGACCTACTACATTTGTATGTTGATAAACTGACAAACTGTTTAGGTAGTTACTTTTTGTTTTCATATAATTTAAGAGGTTGTGGTTGCTCTGAATTTCCAAGTGATATGTACCAACTTGCAGTAGGTAGGTCATTTGGTGTCCCGACCGTCACGCTCATACAAATGGCCATTTCACATAGTTAAGAGGATAAAATGTATTTTTTTACATGTAAGCGTTAGAATCATTTATCTGGTCAAAATCTTCACATATTAATCTTGAAAAATTCGCTTTTTATATTAGTGATATAATGTGTTACAATCTCCCGACCGTCACTTTGGAATGTCCCAAATGAAATACTTGACCAAATTGTTGAAGAATCCGGTATGAAGGTCCGGATTGTCGAGGTCGCACTGTATTTGCATATTAGTAAAGAATATTTTATATTTTTAAATCGTACGAGTTCTCTTATTAATAATAATGATATTACATTTCAAGATTTTATAAATAATGTACTTTAAAATCTATAGAATGAAAAGTGTGAAATTAAACCATTTATTTCACGAAATTAAATTTACATACAATTTTTTCTCATTTCCAAAAATTTTAAAATTGCATAAATTATTTTGTAGTTGGGTTATAATGCAGATTTAAGTAGAGTAATAGAATTTGTACATTTTGCACATAATGTTGTGCAATTGAAAGTAATTACAGCGTAGGTTTAAATAATGACTGCATATTTATGAATGAATTGTTGGAATTGTTATTAAAAGTTAGCAAAATTAAATGAATCACCTTGCAATAAAGCAATAATTCAACTGGTTTATTAAATTACTGAAACATTGCCAATCAAAGTGTTGAATTTCATCAGAACTTCGTTTCCTTTTGTTACCTCGCTCAAGCGTGAAAAACATTTTCTTTTGTCCTCTGTATCACATAAAAACAAATTAGCATGAATTGCTCGCATGTCTTCATTATCACTCTTTTTATCGCCTGGAATTGTTCAGTCACACACCTACAAAGGAAAAAAATGAGACATATTTCAAAAACAAGGAGACAAGCCTCCTCCTACATTATTCATGAGATAAGATTAACAGTAAAAACATTTTACAGGATGAAACTTCATACAAAACGAGATCATTTCAAAGACGAGAAATAAGCGATCGAGAATTTCAGAACCAGATGACGTCAGCTCCAGCTCTGGCCGCATTAAATGTGGGCCTACATGTCGGTCGAGTCAAAAGGGCCATTCGCGAAAAATTAGAACAAACTGGGGCCGGCTTTGGCTCTGCGGATGCGTTGATTGAGGCAGCACTGAATATGCAACATGTTGAAGATGATGAGCAAAATGACACGCAAATTTCAAATGAAGTTACTCGATTGCTGTCGAGCACCTTAGAACAAGCTTTAAAGGATAGTAGCGAAAAAGAAAAAATTAAGGAAACTAGTTCGCTTAAGACGTCTAAAGTTGAGGACGGTGTATGTGGTGATCAAAGCAGTGTAAAGTTAAATAAGGCTCTGTCGCTAGAAGAAGAAAATAGGATATTAAAGGAAGCTCGACTGTGCAAAATTTGCATGGATGCCGAAATTACTGTTGTTTTTCTACCCTGCAGACATTTAGCTACTTGTGTTAATTGCGCCTCAAATTTAAAGGATTGCCCAGTTTGCAGATCAGTCATAGAGTCGACAGTTATAACATATTTACCTTAATTGTTTTCATTTTGGAATGTTTTATTTGACGTTGATATTTTAATTTATAAATTTATTTATTTATATGAAGATTCTATATTTTGAAATTTTATTAATACCCAGTCAATTTATGTCACTTATTTTGTAAGGCAAATAGTCAATACAAACGAACAGAGTTGACAGTGATTCTTTATTTCCCACAACTTCCTGTCTGTTGGGATTTGCCCACATTTTAGTGGGTCAGAAATTTGCACAGTAATTGTCACTATCAGACTGAAGCTGAAATGCAATATCCTGTGATAAGAAAACAGCAGTTCAAATATTTCACATGAAGTTCACTTTGTTGATTGTTCACTTTCTGGTAAGTAATTGCTTATTTTTAAAACCAAGAAATGATTGCTCATTGACTTCAACAAAAGATAAGTTATAATTTATTAGAATTTTATTGGTATGTGCAAATTCTACAAAATAGAGATTGGAGTTATACAATAATATGTACTTCCAATATTTTATTTAGAAGTAACATTTGTAATATTGTTCTTTTATTCTCTCAATTATTTGTAACAGTGAATACACAATTTTATCTGTACTACAAACGATAAAAAAAATTCTTGCAAGGAATTCAATTAAAAGAATATTAACTTGTCTTGGCTGTAGTTTATTGACCAGGAAAATTATTTTGTACCTTGTTGATAACGGAAAATGACAGTGGGGTATTTAAACAGGTGCACATAAAATATGGCTAAAATGCGTCATGACCCCCACATTGTGCATATCATGAAATTATCTTAAGTACTCTCCTAAATACAATGGGAGCGATTACTTCCATATTTCCATTTTTTTGTCACGGTAAGCTTTTAAAATTTACAATCAGCAGTTTTACGTTATTCATTATCTGGATGCAGAGACATCAACCATAAATTACAATATTTTTCTCAAAGATGAAATAGTTATTTACGTTTCGGGGAAGCAAAGTAATCGTTTACAGTCCAGGACCCGATTTCAAGTCAGAGTTGCAACGGTGCAAATCAGTATAGAAATGCTTCATAACAATTACCAACGCCTAACATCCGTTCTAAATTGGTATGCGCCATTCCCATGGTAACCAATTTGCACCGGTGCAACTCTAACTGGAAATCGGGCCCTGAAGCACCTGAGGCAAAACCAAAGACGCTCCTTCCAATAAAATTGTGCTGAAATTCATTATTTACAAAATCATTGAAAACTATATTTATGATGTAGATTACAGTCGTGACAATAAATCAGTAACGTTCCCTTAACATGTTGAAGGAAGGAAAAAACAAATTAGGCCATTTTTAATCCCTGCATTTATTTACTTAAAAATTATCAAACGAAAAATAATAATTTATTTACATTCTATTTTAACTCAAAAAATAACGTTGAGAGATGCGTTTCATTTCTGTTAAACATTTAGTAATATTTACTTGTTGAAGTTAATGTAAATAAACAGACTGTTGGTGTTGCCTGTCCACGAACCGCGTATGTCATTCTTCTGCAATACAAAGAGGAACCGTTAAGTTTTATTATTAGACTATTAGGTAATAATGACAGCATTATTTTCATTTTTATTATATGGGCTGTTATGAACTCATAATGGTCGGGATTTCATTGCTATTAGAAGAACTGCTTTATTATCACCAATCGAAAATATTTTTGGTGAACTCGAATCGATTTTTTCAGACAGATGTAAAATAAAAATGCCATTACTATCAACATATAGGTTTTTTAAAAAAAAATTTTTCCGTTTACCAACTTGTTCTGAATTTAAAAACGTGGTATATTAGAAATCACAGATGGATTAATAATTTTTATAAACATACAGTAGATACTCGATAATCCGAGAATGTAACGTTGAAGACGAATGATGTTACAAACAGTAATTTCCAATTTCACTATGACATTAAACATTTCCTAACACATGATGTCTGTCCATTTATTATGCGGAGTAAGCAATTCAGTAAGGCCAGCAAAGAGTTTTAAACGTCGTGTCCCATTTAACTTGTCCACCTGTTACTATTTATAACGCAAGGGTGAATCGTAACAATTTACGTAATATCACATGAAGTAGGATGGGTTGTCTAAAACTTGGGTCATTATTTCTGCTCGTAACTGTGCATTGAATGTATTGAATCAGAATTATTGCAATTCATTCTAAAGGATATTAAAGGGGGCCATTACTATTTTATGTTTGTGAATTCATGCTTAGAACTTGGGAGAAAAGCAATTGTGTTGGCAATGCCGAAAATTTTAATTATTGCTAACTTCAATTCATAACCCCACTGTTTACGTGTCAATTTGAAACAAAAAACAATATATAGTGAAGTTGGGAATATTTCCAATTTTCGGCATTGCCAACACAATTACGGAGTTTTTTATTTTCCCCAAGTTTATATTATATTTGGGGATTTAAGCGGCGCTTAGTGTTTAGTTGATTAAAAAACGAGCATAAAAACCCCATTTCACTGACGACTGGAACATTTGGTTACATTGTACTCGATCAATATTTGTCAAGACGAGCATTTTCTAAAATTACGTAACATTTCATCATTACCGAGCAACCCTCTTTAAAAACGAACCCTAAACTGTGGTAAATTGCGCATGAGATATTATGTAAAAATGTAATTTACTTAGACCCCCTGCTGCGAGTACAGCAGTTGTTTACGAACTTGCTGATATTACTCGAACTGATTACAGTTAAAACCCAAAATTTAAATTCACCCTTTACGTAGGAATCGACTTAATTTGCAAATTAATCCGTTCCACGTAATGAAAAGGCAACCATACGATCACGAAACAGTTTTGTGAGTTTAATAACGAGAACGCTACTTATACACGCCTGCATGCATTTACATATTTATTACATTCACTTGGAAAGTTATATCATAAATATAATATTGAAAGATTAAATTTTACCCACAAAACCACAATGCGAAGGTTTCTTTCCTATTGCATCAAAAATGTTTTTTTTTTGTGGAAAGGAATTCCGAGGGTCGCACGATTCTCAGAAAAACCGCCCATTGAAATTCACGGTGGCGCATTTTGAAAAAAAGAACCCCGTCCCGACAAACAGGTAGAATTTAATTCGTTTGGCATGGGCGCCTTTAGTAAATAATTTTTATCGACGTTTATCACAGATAATTTTCATGATACGGAAATAGCTCTTTAGTTTCATTTAATATGTAACTCTAGGAGGTGCCTTGAGTACATAGTTTAGTTTGTATATTTGTTTTATGAATGGCTTTAATGATTTATTTTCGTAGTGAATAACGCTGCATTGGGTTCACATTTGGTTTAATTCTGTTTATAGTACCCGGTGTTTAACAGTGCCTTGTTCATTCATAAGTCTACAACAGAGGAGGAATAACGTTCAAGTGTTGTGCAGAGCTCTTTTTCAAGTTTCATAAGGTAATTTTTTGTTTTTAATAATTAAATATTTCTGTGACTCTTGGGAAATTTTTTGTGGTCGGCCTAATTCAGTTCGAGCTATTATGTAATTATAAATTATTAACGTTAATTAAGTGCGCGTCTAGCCACCCTATTTTTATGGGGTGTGTGAGAAATTTTCTATAATACCATTAATAAAACTTTTAATGAAATACTCTAAAGATTGTTTAAAATTAATTTTAAACACAGCTTTATAAATGATCAAATTTGAAAAACACTAGCAAGGTCAATTTAATTTTAACAAATTATTAACAAAATAGTTAAATTATTTTAGTATATTACATAGCACGTTTTTTAATTCCAGAAACGGTTAGAGAGCTGTGAATATTTTTTTTTTTCACTTTATGTTGGTAGTAATGGCACTTTACATCTGCCAGTTTAAGGTTATATTATAAAAATTAGAAAATATAGTACAAAACGCTTCTGTCGAAGGAAGCAATATAACTATTTTCAAAGAAACAGCGATTTTTTCAAAATTATATAAGTTATGGCATGAAGTGCTGATTTACTACCAATATAAAGTTTTAAAAAAAAAATTTTTCAGTCTTCCAACAGTTTCTGGAATAAAAAACACACCATAGTATAAATAGGCACGAAATATTAAATAAAAATTTGCCGCCCGGAGTTTACACCACCTAGGAGCACGTGTTGCTAATAATTGTGTTATTTTTACTAAGCTGCTCCATTCAAAAACAATTTTCTATGAATTGCCGTCCATTTTTACCGAAATTTACAACTTTTTGTCCAGCTGACAATGGAGTGGGCACAGAGTGTTTAACAGATGTTTGGTTGAAAAGGAAATGCCCTTACAAAACAATCTTCTTTTGACCCGTCTGTTTCTCCTTGTTTTTTTTGTTATTACCAATTCATTAAAGCAATTAATAGAGCAACCAATTTGTGTCTGTTAAAGGAGAAATTGTGTAATCGTTTAAAGCAATTACGAAATTAGAAAACTGTGCGGTACTCTTTTAGAAAAAGAACGATGATCCAGGATGTAACTGTATATTGCAGAACAAAACGCAGAGGCTGTCTCAATTTTTTTATATCGTCCTATATGTGGTATTCACAATTTTTATTCCTTGTTTTATCCAAACCAGGTCAAGTTAGAAAATTGTTTCTAATTTCTTTCATTTTTAACATTCTTAATTTGAGTTATAGAAATTAACTTTCTTCTAAATAGCAAACAAGAGTTGCTTCTTTTAAAATATATCTAAATATCTAACCCACTTTAGCAGTTATCAGTTTTTTTGTGTGTATTATCGAAGAACACAGAACAATTGAATCGATTACTAATCTTCAGACTACAAGGAAATCTGATCAGTAATGCATTTGTGTCATTTAAAAATAACTGGAACCATTTTTCAGTTTTAATTGAAATTTTCTTGAAAATTACAATTAGTAACTGACTTTTTATTTTCATTGTTTGGGATTGCCTGAAAGCTTCAATTTTTCGAAAATTTGTGTACACAATTTCGGTGTCCGCTCGTGCGGATAAATATCCCCGCATTCCATATGATATTCAGCTGATGTTTCTTTTAAAATTTAGAAGCAGATGTTAAACACAAGGCAGGTGTATCAATAAACCAGGTGCTCGAAGCCATCTGAAGTAGACCTGATGCCAATTGTAGTCATGAACACTTCAATAATCATCTCTGAAAGCCTTTTAAAGCATATTGCGTTAAAAAAACGATTTCCTCATTCTGTGACCTCATGTGACATATTTCAAACAACCGTTACTGGAATCGAGTGATTTGACTTTCATAAGATGCATTCGAGAGCTCGAAGAAAATTAAGTGACACTTGTAAGTCGAGCTTATCGCTAGGTAAAATATTTTTTCGCAGTATAGATTACACGCCCAGACTGGCGCCGAATGGAGTATCGTCAAGGGTGCGGATAAACATATCAATATCACCCAAGATAAGAATGGTGCAATGTTCTAAGAAATATATAATCTTCGGTAAATTAGTTTTATAGTGTTTTCTGACGCTTTGTTTCGTTTCATCAGGTCAAGCATGTTGACTTTTGGCAGTAAAGGTACACTTTTGGAAGCAAAATCTATATTGACATTTTTAGAGAGATGAATGTTTTTTTTTAAACTTGAAAAAATTTATTTTTTTTTTCAATTATTTATTTTATAATTAATTTTACCATCATATAAAAAGTAAAAATAGTTTGTGGTCAAATTTTGTTATCAATAATAACTTTTGGTTCCTTTAATTAAAAAACTTATTGCTCTTATGGCTTATCATCGGTTTTAATTAATAACAAAAATGATAGCGAACGAAACTAAATACAGTCAAACTTCCTGATAACGAACTTTTATTTAACGAATTTCTCTATATAATAAGGTGACCAACTATTTTTTATACAAAAGGAGTACAAATGAATTTTCATTGGATATGGTGATTCGGTTTGAATAAAAACACCGAGTCTTCTCCATTCACCTATATGTTTTTTAAATAATTTCAAAATTCATTAGTTCAAAAATTATATGTATAAACACCTTTAAAAAAACAACACACTGCAAGTTGGATGGTTTCACCAAGTCAACCCTTGTTGTAATCATAATCATAAAAGTCGGTTTTCCTAGGTAAAACTATGCAAATTGCAGTGCACATTTTCATAAACTGTGCTCAGGTTTTTTTTTCGACTTATGTTAGGATCCACATGTTCGTAAAGTTAAATTTTTTTTCCATTTTCTTGTTTTCAAATGATTACAACAAGGGTTGAATCTTAAAAGTCGGTTTTCCTAGGTAAAACCATGCAAATTGCAGTGCACATTTTCATAAAGTGTGCTCAGGTCAATTTTTTTTTCGACTTATGTTAGGATCCACATTTTCATAAGACATAATTTTTTCCATTTTCTTGTTTTCAAATGATTACAACAAGGATTGAATTTTAAAAGTCGGTTTTCCTAGGTAAAACCATGCAAATTGCAGTGCACATTTTCATAAAACGTGCTCAGGTAAAAAAATTTCCATTTTCTTGTTTTCAAATGATTACAAGGGTTGAATCTTAAAAGATACATGATTTCACCTAGGCAAACCGACTCTTAAGAGTCAACCCTTGTTGTAATCATTTGAAAACAAGAAAATGGAAAACTTCATCAACCAAGAATAGAAGTGATTATTTTTCTTTGAAATACTTCTTATTTCAATCTTCATTTGGTCAAAAACTATCAGTTTTAAATAATGTATTTATTTTAGACGTTGAAGCCGCTGCATCAAGAGATGTTTTATGTTTATTAGTATCAATGTGCTTTGTTATTGCACTTCGTCCACCAACTGCAATAGAAAATTATCCTTTGCAGATTGTACATTTAACCATAGAATCATCATTTTCTTCGTTTTCTACAATGAATGGAAACTCTTTTTTTAAAGGTTAAAGGTTAAAGTTAAATGCCAAGTTTTTTTTTTTTAGAAGTACAAATGAGTACTTTTGGAGTACTGGTTTTAAAAGGAGTACGGTTCACAAAAAAGGAGTACAAAACTCCCTAAAGGAGTACGTTTGGTCACCTTATATATAGCGAATTTTATTGTTTAATGCATTTTATACCCCTTATAAAGAAGTAAAAATTTTGAAAGTACGTTGTTTTATGTTAAATAGATACCTAGTCGTTTTAATGCCTAAAATCGTATTACTTCAAAAATTCTTGTGGACCTGAAAGGGTTAAACTGAAATTTTTTTTCCAACATGAATTTCTATATAACGAGGTTTCTCCATAACGAATTTTTTTAAGGTCACCGTGACGCTTCGTTATATCGACTGTACCTACTTATCTAGTAATCCGAATGAATTTTGCAATGTTACTATTTATAGTTTTTTAATGAAAATCCTTTTATCTCGCATTGAAGTACCTGATTACCATTGTCATTAATGTAGAAAGGTATAATTAGTCAAGTTATGAAAGCTCATAAAATTTTGCTAGTTTTTTAATTTAGTTTTAAACCAATTGTGTTTTTTTAGATATTTGATAAAATCGAGTTCAATGACTTTGTGAGCCGATTTAAAAATGTCATTGTTATGTGGAAAAAGGATTATCTTTCTTTGTGAAAATTGAGCTCTTCGCAACAAAAAGCCATGCTAATCTCGGCTGACAATTATAGATAGATCAATGTACAAAGGCTGAGTGTTGCGAACACAAAAGAACAATTTCAAGTGAATCACAAGTTCACATTGCTCCTAATACCAATCTTTTCGTTTCTAAGTCCTAAAACAATAAAACAAACCGATGTTGTTTAAAATTTTACTGTCGGAAGTTTACAGTTTCCTGCCGCTTGGATGTAATTAAAACTGAACAGCGCGCAGTTCCGTTCAAAATCAGTGGCGTAACGAAGCGTGAAATGCATCTGACCATTTTTGTAAAATCATCGCTAGATTTTTACGCCTTTGCCGTGTTTTCGGAAAAATTCGCTCCCTTCGAAACGTTCGGGGGAGAGTTCCCCTTGACATCGCGAAATTGATGGTGTCAGCTGTTGCTCACTTGACAAGCTCACCTTCGGTTGAAATTAATTTTAGCCGATGCAGTCGAAGTTAAATTTAATTGCAAGTGAAAGTTTCACAGAAAAAACCGCTTTATGTGATCTTGCGTTAATGGCAATCTGGCGGTCATAAAAAGTTTTTACAATCGTCTAAGTATGGGAATAAATTTTATTTTTGAGCGTTACGACGTCTGCGCTTGTTTACGTCGATCTACTTGCCGGATTGCTGAAATCGTTTGAATTTTATCTGATCAGACGTGTTTGCGAAGCGACAAGTTTTGAAATGGAGGTAAACACGATTTAACCATTTGATGTTCGGTGGAACAATATTTTTAGTAATGCATGATTTTAGTTGCGATTTATTGCATTGCCATTTAAATTATAAGCGACATTAATATTTATAAAGTGTGGTAAGCTTGTTGTCGGGCAATCGAAATTAGTAAACCTTGATAAATACGAATACAAGGTTTTATTGTAGCACAAATTGTGTACAGGCGAACATGTGTAAGACGGAACTGTTTGGAACCAAAGAAATCCGTCTTAGCCAGGTTTCTGACTAAAGAAAAATTCCGCGATAGACAGGATTCAGATTTATCCAGTTTATCCAAGTTTTACTTTCTAAAGTTTTGATAAATATTATTGACAATGGTTTATTTCATGCCTATTCTTAATTTATAACAAACAAAATTATGCTTGAAAAAATTCAAGGACATTTTTCTCAACATAATTTAGATAGATTTACAGTTGATGCTTCCGATTTAGCGCCACAATTTGTTCGCTTTAACGCCAAAGTTGCGGTGGCGCCAAATGAGGATACAGAGGTAGTTCAAAAAATAAAACCGGAAGAATTGTGAAGTGTGTGACGTGTGAATGGAAAGTTAAAATATAATTGCATATCTATATGAAAGATAAAGAAACAGGAAAATATGTTGGCAATAATAATAATATTCAGATGATCTAATCGTAATAACTAGATATACTTTTATCTGAAATGTATAAAAATACGTAGTAGGAATGTGTTATGCATTCCACTTAATTATTATCTCCTGAAATAAACTTAAAAATCCAAACTAAATCTACTGAAAGTGTTTTTAACCTTCCGGAGCTAACAATACGGTCTCAGAGACCGACATTTACGATTTTTGCCAAGCATTTTTTTCCTAGTTGAGGCAAATTTCTGCCGTCCTCAGTACCTTTCGATCTCAAATAGAGTCAGTTACTCTCAAGTTGTCAGAGTTGAGCGTTGAACAGTTCTTCAGTTATAAACGCTTTCGGTCTCACAGACCGATGTTAGTCTATTAGTTATATAATTGGCTAAGTTCGTCTGTAACTCTATATTTGCCTTAATCAAATATTAATCCGAAAACCCCAATCTATGGAAGATGTTATTATTGCTGCAGCAAGAAAAATAGAAAACGAAATACATATGCCAGAAATACCCAAAATTTATGTGCTTGGAGCATTTAGTACCGATATGCCAGACATGTGTTCTCCAAGAAGAACAGTAATTTGGACTGCAAAGTTTCAGTTCCTCCGAAATATTGGGACAATTTGTTTCTTTTATATTCATTTAACAAAATGTTAAGTTTCGTTTGCGTCCTATTTTATAATAAAGGAAAGTAATTATGTCGTATTTTTTAATTTTCTAATATTTTACGTTTCACTAAGTTTTTAATTTTTTATAAATTTATATTTTTTATAATAAAAGCTCTATGAACACACAAACTTGGTTAAATTACTCAAACACTTTATATTTAAGAAATAAAATTTAAACCAAGTAATTTTCCAAAAGGCGGCTGCTATTTTTCCAATTGGTCTATGAGACCGATGTTCGACTTCATGTCTTATAAAGCTATGTTAGTTCCCAAAGGTTAAATAGAGGGATTTTTGACACTGTTAATATGTATATTAGTTTTTCTCATGCAGTAATTTTCTATTTGGTTTATAAAAATTTGTTTATTATTTCTCTGATGCTTATTTACTTTTAGGTTGCTTATATTATGTCATCTTATATAAAGATTTTAGTCCAACAGTTTTATTCTGTTTTGGGGTCATATTAGTCTGTAGAAAACTACTTACAGTCGAACTTCCTTATAATGAAAAAACTATAATTTTACAATAATCTGAAAAATTACAGTAAAAAAATTCGTTACGCGAAAACATACTTTGTTGGGTATAAAATGCACCAAAACTTGCCCAAGGTGACGATTTAAAAAAAAAAAAATTTTCAACAAATGTCAATTGTAGTCGTTGGTTTCTATAAAAATTGTTATGTCATTTCAATTGCATTATGGCAATATCAAACTGGTATTCCAAGAAATTCTTTTTATAGATTTAATTGCCTTACAGGGAATACCCCGTTCTGCAAAAGCAAAATATTGTAGATTGGAATCGGTGGGAAAACCACAACCGGCGCATATTTTACTGCACCATTCGGATATCAAAAAAAAATTGTTTCTCAATAAAACAATGGGCGATATGAATAAAAAAGAGCAGATGCTACATGAGTCTGAGCAGAACCTCAAAGCATATGCTCATAGTAAAAGATTGGAGTATAAGGTTTTGCTCCTGTTTGTATGAATAATGATATGCTTTTACTCATAAGCATTTGCTTACACGAAATGAGCATATGCTCAAAAAAAATTTGCAGATTAAAATTAATAATTGTACGAATGATTCCAATTAAAATGTAAGAACGTTTTTAAAGTTTTAAAGTGTAAAAAATTAAAAAAGTGTGTAAGTTTGACAAAAATTTTATTATTTTTGTCACCCCCATGTTGACCTGGGTGGGATTCGTAGATTCGGAAGTAAAACCTTTTGCTCACGACCGTGCTCCGAATATGGGCATGAATAAGAGCTTTTGCTTACTATGAAGCATATCATCCGGTCGGTATGAATAAAGTAGAGGTTTTGCTTATGATTTTGAGCAAATGCTCTGCAACTTGTGCATCTGGTCAGCAGTAGATTCACCGTGCTCATGCTCTTCGCTAATTTTATGATGGCTGAAGTTGTTAATGTACGTGCACAGAAGCATTATAAAGTACGATGATTATAAAAAAAACTTTTATACAAACGTCAAAAAAGATGACATTTACGCATCACTATCGATACGCGAAGTGCTCTATTTTTTAACGAAATATCAAAAAACTATTTTTTAACAGTGAAAAATTTTTTTTTAACACGTGAAAAAATGATATAAAAAATTATTTTTTAACAGTAAAAAAATAAATTTATTTTTTTGCGTATTAGTTTCATTTCTATAATTTTATTTCCATAAATCACTTTTTTTTTTGTGACATTGCGGAAAAAACGTTATTTGCATTTCGTGTCAAAATTCGTGTTTTTATGATGCGTTCGACTGTCTGCGACCAAAATTTACTTCTCACGAGCCATAAAAAACACTCATTTTGCCCACTTAATACAAAAATAACTATTACCGATTTGAGGAAAGAAATTTGAGATGAATCGTAACTCACTTTTTGGGTGAAAATTATGAAAATAAAAGTTCGTTTGTCATCAAGTTATTTTAAGTAATTTGAAACGTCTCACGAAAAAATGAAAATTTTTTTCCAGTACATTGCAAATCCTGGCTTTCAAACTGGAGTTGGGGAAAAATTAGGGATTCATCAGTCGACTGTACCAAAAATTTCCGGTCTTTTTTGCAACTAAAAGCTATTAACAGATTGTCACTTGATTCGTTCCTTTCGCATCATCAAACGACATATTTTTAGTGAAAAATATGAACCACTCTGTAAATTAATTCCGATGAAATAAAACGAATGTCCACAAAAGGCGTAGTACGTAACACTACTCGAAAGAGTAAAAGAGAGATAGTAAAATCGTCGTGGAAAGAACGCACACATCCGTTTGAGCCGGGCTCTGTGTTTAATTCGGACATTCTAGAATTATTTTGAGCATATGCTCAATTCATGTGAGCAAATGGTTGTAAGTAAAAGCATATCGTTATTCATACAAATAGGAGCAGAACCTTATACTCCAACCTTTTACTATGAGCGTATGCTTTGAGATTTTGCACAGACTCAAGTAACATCTGGTATCTGGACGCTACGTTTATAGCTTTCTCAGAACCCAAAACCTCGAAATAGCACGTTTTCGAAAGTGCCTTATTGTTGTGTTGCCGAAATCTAATAAAGTAATTAGGTCAACGACAACGGACCATTGTCGGCTTACGGGTCCCAACATAAAGGAAATACAAATAATATGATAATAAAAAATAATAAAAAATGTTATGGATTCAAAGAAAAGGAACTGTACTCTGTTTTTATACGAAAGTCATTTGCCTTCCTCATTGGCCGAACGTGTGCATTTAGCCGTTTAGACCCTTCGCCTGATATTTCACGTGCCGGTGTTCCCTAAAAAACGCAAACAGATGCACAAGTTGCAGAGCATTTGCTCAAAATCATAAGCAAAACCTCTTCTTTATTTATATCGACTGGATGATATGCTTCATAGTGAGCAAAAGCTCTTGCTCAGACTCGTACTCAGAGCACGGTCGTGAGCAAAAGGTTTTACTTACGTTTTTATTCATAGAACGTGGTAGCATATGCTCGGAATTGTGCGAGTAAAAGGTTTTGCTCTCTTTTATTCATACCACCCATTGTGTTTTCTGGAAATATAAAATAAAAAATCAATTAAGCTAAATTGGAACTGGAAAATTGAAGGAAACCACAAACCACTTTTTCATCAAATTGCAGTCATTATCAAATCAGCGATAATCGTGGAAAGTTTAATATCCAACTTAATAACACGTTTACAATTTCAAATCAGTGATGATTAACAGGCTTTTATTTATAATTAACGCCGGTTCTCGGTACGGAATGTCATGTGCAAACGCTTCGAAAGGAAGTCGCGTCTCGAGAGAGACTCGACGATGAACGCACAGAAGCAGCGTTCGAGAAACGCGTGTTTTCCATCTCACACAGATTATTCATCGCGTTGCCTTTTATGACTTTAACGAATTATAAATTGGAAGAGTAATTTTAGAGACGGGGCTGCATCTGAGTTTAAAAATAGAATTGACCTTCTCCCAGAGATACGCGATGATTAATTCTAATTGAAAGATAAAATGCTTGAGCGGAATTTTTTGAGATCAAGTTAAACCGTGGAGTCACTCGTGTTTCCAGGAATTTCAGTTTCTTGCACGAACCGACATTTTGAACGCTGCTGACGCGGCAAAAACGAGATTAAATTTTGAAAACAACAGCCGTGGAAATTCCTCCATTAAAAGATCAAATGCAAAAATATTTTCTTGGAAGTTTGGTAATTCCATATTATTGTTTTTTTTTTCTACGACCACTGCTGAAACTTAGTAAGCGTATCCTTACGCACGCCGTGTGTTATACAGTAAAATCGCACAGTTGGGGACATTTATCAACATTGTGTTGGTAGCGTAATTGACATTGACAGTTCGGTTGAATTCCGAGACCCCAGATCAAAAAATAAATAAAATTTCTAATAGATTAATAAAACACTTACTTTTTAATGATCATTCATAATTTTGATAAATAAAAAATCAAATCAAGGTAATTCGATTCATCAACTTTTTTGGCGCGTGCGTAATATGTTTCTTACAACTCTCGGTATGTAATGTAACATTATTCACAATCAGTTAGTAATATACAACTTTTCTAACCCCTTAAAGGTTGGAAAGTGAGCGATTCCATGAATACACTTCAATCGGTCAGAAATAGTAAAAAAGGAGTCAGTAATGAGACTAACCGGTCAGAAATGAAACCATTTCCAACCTGTGAGGGCGTTACTATCGATTTAAACTATAAAGTCAAATTAACTAGAGTATGCAACCAACTTTTCTCACGTGCTTGAACGGTGAACGCAAACAATCGTTTATTAATTAATTTTTATTATTTGTTTGTTTTATTAAATGATTGATTATGAATAAAATACTTTACAAACCTCGGCAAAAGTAACATTCCTGTTTCGAGAACTAGTTCACCTCAAGGCTACGCCTTTCGGTAAACTATAGTTCTCTCGACAAGAATGGAATACTTTCCGCCTCGGTATGTAATATACTAATTCCACACAGTGGGGGATTAAGGCTTGCCCAACGAGCATTTTGAGGAGTATGTTATTATAGTTGACAAAGTCCTGTTGGGAAAGTGAGGCCCCATGTTAATTATGAAATTATTGCAACAAAGTCATTTAATAAATGAACAGTTTCGAAATCAAGGAAATGGCTCTATAATAAAGTAGTTTTTTTTGGAAACAAACAAAATAACATTTTGTCCTTCACCAACAGAAAGTTACAGGCAGTTAAAAACTAGCTCCATCATACTTTTCTTCGGTAAACAAATATTACCATAACTCCAACACAACAACAACATTTACGAAGTCAGGAATGTTTAAATCGGAACGTTTATCACTTGGAATTTTCACAGATGTGTCATAACACATGTGCACTTATCAAAAGACAAGCGTCACCGTCATGTGAATTGAATGAATTATTCACGTAAATTTAAGATTGATTTCATTATTCAAAGGCTGTAATTAAATGTGAACGTATCAACTTTTCGTGCCCAATTATGGTCGCAGATGCAAAACCGATGCATATGCAATATGCAAAATGAGCAAAAAAGTGCATCAGGCAAATTCTGCAGGTATACATGAGTAAGATAAAATAATTTTGCGCAGTTACCTATTCGCCTACACCCGTATACCCAATTTTACGACCAGAAATAATTGAACTTATTGCTACTGATTACTCTACTTCTATTGAGTGTCATTTGCCCGTTCTATCACGTTTAATAAACGTACGTGCTATTTGAAAAACTATTGTTATTTTTATTTATATTGCTAATTTATTTGCAAACCTAGTTAACATTTAGTAATGCAAGGTAAGAAACACTCTCTTTCATCGTTGTGTAACTTTGAAAGGTTTTCGTTACCCAAGCATTTTTTTAACTTATGTTAGAGAGTTGTGTGTACTTTCATTACCAATATAAGAAATTCAAAAATTCAGTAGACATAAATTACAGTAAAACAGTGAAAATGCATTATTAGACTAATGGACTAATGAAGTTTAGTGCAGAATAATTTAGTTAATTCCACAAAACCATAATAATTGGTGTTTGGAGAGACAAACGCATCAACGTAACGTCATTGTTTTGAACAGACTAAATATGTACCTACTTGCATGGAAGGTGTAAATCTAAAAGAAAAACAAGTTAATGGAAAATTTGCAAGAATATATTGAAGACTGAATTAGGACTGAAACGGTGGGCGTGTAGAAGGTAGGATCGGTTGCATAATAATTTTTTGTGTGGTGTGTTATTATTTGATTTTCAAAGTTAAATTAAGATCAAAAGAAAAAAGCCACTACTATATGTTTTGGTACAAAAAATAGTATTGAAATTTAAAACAATCAAATAAAGTAATTGTATGTAGACAATCAAATGAGTTTAAAAGGAAACAAGAAAAGATTCATATTTAAAAATAAATTGTGAATCATTATGTTCTCAGACAGTACAAAAACACTTATTTAGCTGTAAAATTTGTTGTTTTCTCTATTTATTGGTTTGGTCTGAATATAAGGGCGCCCAGCTATTTGTGTATTTATTCATGAATGCGAGTTCATTGTTACATTTAACCTGCGTCAGTCGTGCTGTCGTTAGAAATTCCATAAACCTTTCAACGTTCTTAAGTACAGGCGTGAAGTGTTCAATAACCATAAACTTGTGGTTAAGTTTTTTTTCAAAACGAATTTGTTTTCGCACCTTGTAACAACCATATTAATCCCTGCACAGCATGGAATATATTCGATGCTGCTATTACATGCAGAAATGTGCTGTTAATGCATATACTCGATCCACATGGATCATTTTATGTTTATGATACCGTTACGAAAATATTTATGTCTATGTTATTGAACCAAACGAATATACATGATATTAAAATAAACATTTGTAATAATGAAAAAATTGATTTTTTTGAAAGATTTTTTCAAAAAGAATGCCATTAGGTACCGAAAATGATCAATATTGTACAAACAGTTAATTAAGTAAGCGTATTCTTAAAAATCGCGCAGTTAGGGACTTTTATCAACATTGTGTTGGCAGTGTAATCGACAATGACAGTGACAAAGAAACGGTCCTAGCAAGAGCAAGAAAAATGGAATTGACATTCCATTCCAGTTGAGGAAAAATATAATATATAAGAAGTCCATATCTATAAATGCAAAACTAAGACACTACAATATACAGGGCCAGGCAGTTAGACGAAGTAGAAAAAAAGGAGAGAAAAATTATATGAAAATACCTGGAACCTAAATATGAAGATGGAAAATGGAAACTGATGTGGCGACTTACCGAGCCTTGGGCCACCAACGATTTCACCATAACAAATCACGGCGCCAGAACTCTTCCGGTAAGACAGACACTTGCATTTTTATGTTCGATGACAAATGTATCGCCTCCGCCAGACCTTCCTGGAACTTGCATAGAAACAAAATTTTCAATGGGCTACGGGGAGTCCGCAGCATCTTTAAACTAAGTCAGTCGATCTTCTATGCCAGCGATCTCCAAACTTTTTTGACGAAAATAATCATAAATTGTAACACCAGTTAAAAAAAAATCACCCAACCTGTCAACACTGTATGAAAAGTACTCTCTTTGTAAAATAACTGAGAAACCGTCGTATATTTTGTGCGTGCGACACCACTGTTCTATGCCATAGTTTTTTTATTTATTCGGGAGACGTAAAAAACTTTAAACAAAGCGTCTGTCTCTCCACTAAACAGGTAGTGTGAGATTTGCTGACTAAAAAATCGTCTCTAGCCCGGATGTTGTTTGGACTGGAACAGAAAGAATATTTAATATAGAGCGTAAATAACGAACAGAAAGAGCCGCGAGGACAGTAATTATCGGTTTGTTACTGAAACAATCCACACTAACACGCCAAACTGAGAAGCAACAAGGAGATCTACATGAAAACAAAAAATAACGGACACAATGAGGTGAAGAAGAGTGACTTTCTACGGAATTAATGAAGGAAGATGGACGAAGAGAATATTCGATTACTTCGACAGAAACCCCAAGACACAGATGACATGGATCAAAGAGGTCAGAAAAGACATGGAAGAAATGAAAATAGATGGAGAAGAGATAGAGAGCAGAGAAGAATTTAAAAAGGAGATCAGAGGATTTTTCAAGAAAAGGCAAAAAAGAATACAGGAAGAGACGAAAGAAGGGACAAAAAACAATCACGAGAAACAAATATTTTCTCAAACATTATAAATCTTAATTTTTTGTTTCATTTTGAATATCGATTGGTTCATAAAGTGACTGCCAAAACTGTAAAATTATACGTGAATTCTATACAGTGCTTTCGTAAAGTATGGAATAAATTCGATAAAACATTTTAGAAGAATTTTCACAAAAAAATCCTCGGACCGGTCAACTTTAGTTTTTAAAACTGCATCTTTTTTAATATTTATAATTTTACGATCGTCTTTTGCTTTCGCACTATGACGTCATCATCAATTTTTTTAAATGGCACCCCATATTTTTGATGGCGAATTTTGGATGCAGCACATTTTTCTGAGTACGAATATGCCAAATTCGTATGACCTTGAAAAGGAAAGTTTTCGAAATAATCAGTCCTAAAATTTCGAAAATGTATGGTAAAATTATTAGAGTAGACCAATAATAATATCATCAAGGAAGCGCTGGAAACAAAAGACGGTTTTGACATCAACAAAATTTATTGGGAAAACGCTCGAATCCGTCAAATTTTATTTTTAGTAGCGTATTTTTTGAAATAGGATTGGTACAAACTGAATGATTACAAAAAAAAATAATAAAGAAAACGGTTTAGCTATCTCAAAATACTAAATTTAAGTAATGATTGAATTTAAAAAACAACTAAATTAAAATATTGCGCACTGTTGATTTCTTGACAACAGCCAATGCGATCAATAAATTCTTTTTGAACATTGCCAATAACTTCAGGAGGGATTTGTCGTATCTCATGACGAATTGTTGCTTCAAATCTTCTAAATTCTCTAACCTACTAACGTACACTTTACTTTTTAAGCATCCCAACAAAAAGTAATCAAAGGTTGTCAAATCTGGTGATCCCTCTTTTGTTTCCAACGCTTCCTTGATGACATTATGATAGGTCTACTCTAATAAATTTACCATACATTTTCGAAACTTTAGGACTGATTAATTAGAAAACTTTCCTTTTCAAGGTCATACGAATTTGGCATATTCCTACTCAGAAAAATGTGCTGCATCCAAATTCGCGATCAAAAGTATGGAGTGCTATTTAAAACAATTGATGATGACTTCATAGTGCGAAAACAAAAGACGATCGTAAAATTATAGATATTAAAAAAGATGCAGTTTTAAAAACTAAAGTTGACCGGTCCGAGGATTTTTTGTGAAAATTCTTCTAAACTGTTTTATCGAATTTATTCCATACTTTACGAAAGCACTGTATAATGATGTTTTTTTCATGGCTTTTCGAACATCACTATAAAGGAGTTCGACTGTAATTTACAAAAGAAAACAACTTTTCCAGCAGATTTTGTTTGAGACAAATGGCAGTTCCAAACAACTTTCGGTTTCGAGAACCTCGGCAAAATCGGCATGCGCGAATCGGGATGACATTGCCAATGACGTAATTCGTATCGACCTTTGAGTCAGCATTGTGATGATGCTGTACTTAAGGACCTTGAAGCTCCGAAAATCACGCGCACAGACTCTCGCTTTTTCGAGTGCGGCGGCGGTCGAAGTTCACGTCTGAAACGGTCGATTTGCGCTAAAAATCGTGAAGGTCTTTCAGGAGCATTCCAGAGCTGCCGGCGCGACATTACAGGACCGGTTTCTCCCTGCGAGATGAAAAAATTAAAATGCGTTTCCGATTAGGGGAACGCGGGAGAGCCGAGACCGACGCAAAGGGAAAGTTTTAAAGGTTAATGCGAAATCGCCGGCAATTGAGGACAAAAAATCGCGCGACTCTGAAAACAGAACTATTAACAAACATGTTTTCATCCTTATATAGTTTGCTTTTAAAAACATGGTCATATGAGGAGAACCGCTGTCGCGAGACTAAAAAAGACGCGGGAATATTGGAATTTTATTTGTAGCAGTGCGAAAAATCGTAATGCGTAGCGACGTTGTTATTTACGCAGTTCCGACGAATGAATAAACGGTGCAATGAATTGGCAAGAAATTATGTTTCGGTAGGAACCTTCAAAATAGAACGTAAATTTATTTGAAGGTCTGAATTTTAATTCGAAGCGGCAGCGTGGAAAATTATCAACTTTTTGTTGAACAAATTGTTGTTGGAGTCGCTTTTCTTCTGTCATATATGACTCCGCAAAAGAAAATTCTATATTTTTTGAAATTTTAAGTTAAAATTGGTAATAAATTACAGGTTTTTCAAGTGTATTATTAAGTTGTTATGCCATAAACATTAAAAAAAAAGTTTTGAGCAGAAAAATTTTCAAAAAACTAATGAATACTACCTACAACACAAAATTTTAATAATTTTACCAGATTTTGTACAAAATAAATACTGAAAACTTTTTATTTTACTGGTTCTCTTGTGAACCATTGAACAAGTTAATTTTAACTTAAACTTTAACTTTAAATTTTGGTGTACATGTCGCAGCCATATTGTAGAATCCGCCGCAATATGAAGCGGCTAGCCACTTTACAAAGCAGCTCTGTTTTGTAAAACGGCTGATTAATGTTTAGGCAGATTGTTTAGCCAGCATGTTGACTATGTGTAATGTAGGGCGACAATCAGCCATATTGTAGATGTCGGCGGCGAATTGTAAATTCAGTCGTTTTCTAAATGATTGAGGAGATTTTAAAATATAGAATGAACAGAGAATTTTTACAATTTGACTGAAAATTTTAGGTGTTTTATGAATCACTGAATAACTCAGTCCGCTTGATAAAGGAAGAATTGTTAGACATTTTATTTCAAAAAAACCTTTTATATTAAGTTAAACCTTTTTCTTATAGTTATGACTTCATATTTGTCATAGCTACAAGGAAAGGTTTTCTCTATATAAAGTCGCTTTTCGTCGTTTTATAAAACGGCGACCCGTCATTTTGTTGCATTGGAGAACGCGAAACGTCGTTACAGTAATTCTGACCAACGTTTAGCTGTATTACAACCCGCCAAAACGTTAACCAGCCGATTTACAAAACCGAGCCGTTTTATAATGCGGCTAGCCAGTTTGTATTCTAGCGGATTCTACAATCCGTCTGCGACATCTATAACCAATATTAACTTGACGATTTGTCAAACAACTTCAAAATTTACAATAAATTAATGTTTTTTTAATATGAAAAAACGTACGCTGTCATTTTGTGCAGCTTTTCCATCACACACCTTGGCTTCGTGCTTGAAACAAGCAACGACACACTTTGAAAATTATTGGACAGTGCACTTGTATCGAAAATGATTATTACAGATTTACCTTGGGCTGTTGTAAACCGAAAATGTCAAAATTTATACAAAGATTTGTCTAAGACGTCAATAGTCGCTGCGGAATTTCACTCCGCAATATGCAAAAAAAGCAAAAATAATGTATCTGCAGCTCTGATATTGTTCCACTAACATTTAGACAATAAATTAGAAAGAATGGGAAATTCCTTGGAAAATCAAAAAAACATAGTCGTGCGGAGCGAGACTCCGCATGCGAATACTGGAAGGTTAAGTCTATATTTAAGTTCAATTTCCATTAGCTGATAGTACGGGAGAAAACAACCAACGTTTGTATTTGAATATGATAACAAAATTAAACAACATTACTATCAACATAATATAAAAAATATTTTTCCACAGTCCTCCAACTGTTTCTGGAATTAAAAAACGTGGTATAGAGGTCGAAAATTATTTCCAACCTCGTGAAAGGAGCATTTATGGAAATATTACAGTTCAGTCACGGCCCAAGCTTCAAAGTACAAACAATGTTTAATACTTCTTTCCAGACGATTTTATAAACAGCATTATTGTTCTATTGTTCTGTTTCTTTATTCAAATCAGACCGGTACTACGGAAAGGAGAACAGTTCGAATAATTAATTTTTTAAACAGGCTTTTGCGTAGCAGCTTTTAGTGTGGGCCTCTGCGCACGCACTGGAATATTTTTTTCACCTCCAAGATGCGTCATTTGCACTGCGAAATTGCAAGGTATTTGCGTACATGCAATTATTTAAACGATTCATGACGCGATAAACTTAAAAAGAGGGGCTACAATGTTGGATGAAGAAGCATGCCAAGGTTGGGGCCCTAGTTCATCATGTGCGCAGCTATTATCCGCACTTAAAAGTTCACGCGTGAAAATGTAAATTCCAGTAAGTCGCTTTTTTTAAATTCGCTCCCGACGCGCGTTTATCGATTCGAGAGAACATCCTCAAGTACGTGAATGCATCTATATCTCTGACGTCACGACAAATTACTATCATGATTTTCATTCATGAGAAAATCTCACGGTCATTTATTTATTGTGTGGGGATGTAGAAATTCGAGACTCGAAAAAAGGGATCGGCTGCAACGTAGGTGGTACTTTTTGTGTGGCGTCAGAACATTTTTCCCAGGCACCAAAAAATGCCCAGGAAATCGTAATTGGTCCCAATTGAGTTTGCGACTAGGTGTAATCGCTAAAACAACTAAAAATCCGATTCCGTCTCATTCTGGCATTTTCACGAACGCGGTTGCGCCCGCCCGATCACCAACGTGGCACGGGCGTCGACGGCGGGGTGGGATAAAATTATCGATTCCTCCAAAACTGCACGAATCGTAAATAAAAATCGGAAATTTGTCCAATTTTTGAGATTGCATTTAATTTGAATTTCGCGGATTTTTAATTCCAAGATGGCCGATTCCCTGGCAACTGCAACAATAAAGTGACTGTTGTTAAAGTGGGGTTATAATTAAATCGAGTAATTTTTTGTGTGAAATCGCTGCGTGGGCCCCCTTTTCCAACTTGCGCTGTTACGTTACTGCTCGGTTCGGAGCGACGCTATGACGCGGCGCACCACACCAGTTTGATGTTTACCGAGGGAACAGTTTAGAGTGCGTTTCTCACGTTCGAGTTAGCATGAACTCTCTCCAAAATTCACTAATAAAATGTTGAAAAGTGTCAAAATTTTAAGTTTACTTCACTTATGAAGGTCAGTACGCCTCAATTATCTGTTTCGCTAGTGGTAAATTGGGATTTAGCGTTGGGTTCGCTCAGAAACGGCACGTAAAGTGTGCCATATGTCCGCTATTTCTATAGTTTAATGGTGGCCAACTATTTTGGTGGGTTGGACTTTCCTTTCCGGTTGGAGAAACTCAACTGTACCAAAATGGTTTTGTAGATAGATTTTGTGCAGTATGTCGGCGGCAGAGTCTGGAATGCAGATGCAGTCTCTCCACATTTTTTTTTCGAGTTTCCGGCGCACGGTCATTGATGTGCTCGTAGGAATGCGGTATGGGTCGCCTTGATAGGCCGGCAGGGGGTACGAGGGGGCTTAGCTGGAATGTGGGAAATCGTGAATGGTTTTGAGAATTCTCTAGGCACAATGAATACGGCAGTGGCGTTGCGTATTGCTATGAAAAACTATGAAAAAATGGTTTTCTTTACCTTATGTTGATTGTAATGGCAATTTACATCCGTCAGTTTAAGGTTATATTAGTAACGTAGCTTTAAAATTAAAAAATTAACACAAAACTAAAAAAAACTCTACCTTTTATCTTCAATATTTTGTAACAACTGCCAAAATTGGTTTTGATATGAAGTATTGATTGTTACCTACATGAATTAAAAAAAAATTATTTTACAACCCTGGAATGAAAAAACTAATTTTCCATTTTGTGGCGTTGCGTATTGCTATGAAAAAATGGCCTTTTTACCTTATGTTGATTGTAGTGGCAATTTACATCCGTCAGTTTAAGGTCATATTAGCAACCTAGCTTTTAAATTAAAAAATATAACACAAAACTAAAAAAAACTTTACCTTTTATCTTCAATATTCTGTAACAACTGCCAAAATTGGTTTTGGTATTAAGTATTGATTACTACCAACATGAAGTAAAAAATTTTTTTTACAACCCTGAAATGAAAAAACTAATTTTTCCATTTTTTGCAGACGTTGCTACCTCCCCTCAGAAAATGATTAGGGCGCCCCATAATGTAAATGAAGTTTTCATCAGCCAAACCACCAGTACAAACCAGTACAAACGAACAATCAGCGAAACGGACAATGGACACAGCAATCCCCGAATGTACGATGAAGTTGAGCGACTGAAAAGCTACACCTCCTGGCCCAATGTTCACATGAGCCCCAAAAACTTAGCCAAGGCGGGATTTTATTCAGTCAACATCGAAGACATTGTCCGTTGCGCGTTCTGCAACGTCGAAGTTGGCGAATGGGTGGAGGGCGACGATGCCATGAGAGATCACGGACGGTGGTCCCCTCACTGTGCGTTCTTAAACGGGCTACCTTGCGGTAACGTACCCATAGGCGACGAAGTCGCACTTCCTCCAATGCCGGTCAGTGGAAACGACACCTGCGGGAAATACGGCATCGAAATCAGGCCGAATTCGTTCCCGGAACGCGAAGGCGGGGCCGCAAATAATTTGGCCAAATTGGGGATACAGCCCACGAAGGGCCCGGCCTGGTCCGAGTACTGCACTTTCGAGAAACGCTTGGCCTCGTACGCGGAGTGGCCGCGGAGCATGAAGCAGAAGCCGGAGAAACTGTCAGAGGCCGGGTTTTTCTACACGGGACGGGGCGACCAGACGATCTGTTTCGATTGCGGAGGCGGGTTGAAGTATTGGGAGGAGCACGACGACGTCTGGGAGCAACACGCCAAGTGGTTTTCGAAGTGTAACTTCCTCAGGCTGCAAAAGGGGCAGGACTTCATCGCTGAAGTGTGCGGCAGGAAACCGGCCGTTCTTACTGCTAGCGAAGCTTCCGAACTTCAAGTTCCGTCAGGTAGTAATGTTATTCAAAAAGCTAATGCCACGTCACAAATTAATGGAGAAACCAAAGAAGTTGTTTCTGAAGCTGAGACTTCGTCTAGTAGCAGCAATTTGTGCAAGATCTGCTTCGCTAAAGAAATGGGAGCACTGTTTTTACCTTGCGGGCACATAGTTGCATGCATAGACTGCGCCCCGGCCCTAAATACGTGCGCCGTTTGTCGCAAACCTTTAGAAGCAACTGTTAGAGCGTTCCTTACATAAATTACCAACTCTTCAGATTAGTCGAAAGTATCTTATGTATACACTGTGTGTAACAGTTTTTTAATTGCTGTAACGGCCAACGAGAAATTATAAATTTGATCGATCGGTGCAACTCTTTCATGTTCCCCCTTTCCCGCACCATATCACTTTAGAATATAGAAATTCACTTCTTTCTAGTCATGTGACTGCATTGAAAATTTTTCTTTAATTTTTCAAAACCTGAATTTCATTTTTTTAAGTTTGTTTTGTATTCACCAGACTGGAAAAAACGAATTCGCTATTCAAAGCGCTTTATTTCTATGACTTGCGTGGTTTTTATTTTTAAATTGATTTTTCCAAATCAGTGCATTGTTGAAAACATGTAAAATTCTATTTTTGTATTTACAATGATTAAAAAAAAAAATATATCCTGTAGTTTTTACAAGTTGTACCAGTAGCGCAAAACACCCCCTAAACCTGTAATGCAAAAAATTATAGTACAAAATTATTTTGAGTTTAGTTATGTAGAATACTATCGATACAATCGTTTTTTAAAAAAAAGATAGGTTGTACAACACTTACGCTTTTTTAGTTATTTTGCCGAATTTAGTACCTTGATTAGCTTTAAGGAGGGGGCTTTAATATCGTCACACGCCCCCGGAACAGTTCTTATTATATTGATATCGAAAAATATTTTTTTCGTTTAATTATTCAACATATTTTTTAGGATGTAGATATAAGTATACTACGCTTATTAAAACACGTCTAATTCCAATGTACATGCAGTTTTTCACGCAAGGGAAAATATCAACTACCGACTGACAAAATACTAGATTTTAGTACATATTATAGATATATATTCTGCAGTTGTTACGACAAATTCACGTTTGTTAAACTGGTGATTAAAGATTTTGAACAATTTTTTTAATTACCAGTTTTCACTATTATTAGATATGAATGTATGAATGGCTAGTATCTGTGTGTGTTCTTTTATTCCGATACTAACGAGAAGTTTTACTTTCATTTCGTGCTTATTTATTATATTTTAGTTTGGGTCCCAGTGAAATTTAAAATTAGTTTAAGGTGTGATAGGTTTGTAGTATTTATAATAAATTGAATAATTAATAAGTGGTTTTTCATTTATTTTAAGATTCATGCGCCACACTGTATCGCAACATATTTCAAATTTACGCGCCCTTTATTGGGTGTGTGCTTAAAGCCAGTAAGTAGCGACATACCTGGCAGTTAGGTTATTTAACGATTTTTAGTCTGCGACAGGCGTGTTTAAAATGCCGACTTTCATCGATTGGTTTACGTCACCTCGAAAGGCGTAGTTTCTTGTCTTTTCAACCAACCAAAACCATTTCCAAGCGTATACCAACGCCTTTCGCAGAGCAACATTATTACACCACCGACCATGTCAGGCATGCCGGTATTTTATATACCGGGAGATTTTCTTTTAAGTATTTACTTTAAAAAATCACCAACTTATAGCTTATAATATTGATAACTATAGGCAACCAACAATAGTTATGAATAAAATCTAAAATTACTTGAATATCAAAATAACACATTTTATTACAGAAGTTTATGGATTTTTGAACAATTACTGTGACAAATTAACTTTACTATGAAGAACTTGTGGTTACAACCATGCGAGTCTTTGATATAGCTATTGACTTTGAAAGCAATCCGCTACAAGTACTTCATTTTAATACCTCAAAAAAATTAAAATCTCATAAATTCAACTTGTCAAAATTATTGTATGTGGGGCAACTTCTCAAATAACAATAAGTACATAACCAAAAAAAATAAATAGTAAAAAGTAACATGTATATAACAAACAAAGTAAAATAACATAACATAAGTAATAACTAGAATAAATAAAATAACTCATTAAGAGAAGAAGAAAGCGGGGCTGTGCCAAGAACACTAGCAACGTTACCTCTTTGTATAGCCAAACTTATTCGTTGCTTCAAATATGTTTTGGCTTGAGGAATTCCCGTTGTTTGCACAATACGCCTCCCCAAATCTTCAAGGAGAGAAAGGGCATCAGCACTCCAAGGACCCAAAGTTTCCACAGCGAAGGCGACAAAAAAATAATCATCAGAAATTGACTTATATTTCTTTTTCTTAAGATTTTCTGCCAAGTGAGCAGCAGATCTTGCAGAAAATGAAGAATCAGTTAAATGAGAAGGGGCAAGTGTATCCGTACAAGTAAAATCCCAAACTAAGGATTTACCTACTTTCCATGGAATAACTGTAATACCATCTGGACGTTTGCCATCATCCCTCAGAATACCATTAGGTTCAAGGATACAAGGAATGTTGGCAGAAGAGAAAGCACGTTTAATAATGTCATTAATACAGCTGTGACGAGAGAGTCTACCAGCACTTTTAATGCACGATAAACCATGATGACCCAACGAGTCTACAGAAGAACCGCACGAGCAGATATGAGGATGACAGAAATTGATCCCCAATCTAAGTGAAATAGCAATTTGTAAGATGTTTTTTTTCTAAAAGAGTACCTAATTTACAAGATGGAAGAGCTTCAAGCCAAGCTCCAGATTCAAGTTCAGATCCAGCTAATAAGATAGCCTTTTCTGTAATATTTGAGGAAGATAATAAATTTTGAAATATTTTCTCACAGATAGGTAAGTCCCAATTTCTTTGAATAGAAAGTTCTTTTGGAAGTAAAGACGAATTAGAAATTTCCTTCCAATAATCAACAGCCTCGTTAAGGGATGTAATTTCAAAATTAGAGAAACTAGAAGGTAGAATGGACATAATAAGTTCAGAATTAGAAAATATAGAAGACAAAAAGGCAGGCGAGGAAATATCAATTATAGACCTTATACCTAATCCACCAAAACGGATTGGTAATTTGGCTTGAGTCCAAGATCGAATTGTAAATTTAATATTCAAAATTTTTTCCAAAGAAGAAATAACAATATTATCCAATTCAAGACACTCATCTTTAAATTTCCAAAAAGGACAACATCTGAGATTATAAGTGAAATTAGGTATCCAAAAACAATGGCGGAGTAAAAATATACTAATATGAGGATTAATTTTACATAGATTTGAAGAAAGTAAAGAGAATGAATCAATTTTTTTAGAAATGAATGGAGGAATTGCTGCATCGAAAATAGGACAACCAAGAATAAAAAGGTCTTCAACATTACAAACGTGAATACAAGGAGCTAATAATTCGAATCTTTCCAAAATTGAAGACTTGTCTAATTCCGAAACATTATTAAGGAAGAAAAGTTCGCATTTATTGAAATTAAGAACTAAACCAATTTTCTTAAATTCAGAAATTATCGTTTCTAAGTCTTGTAAGACATCCAAAGCCTTACCACCTAAAGAACCATCATCCAAGTACCAAACATTCAATTCTGAAATCAAATTCTTAATAATTTGATGAATCGATAAACTAAAAATTGCAGGACCGAGAGGGTCACCTTGTTGACAACCTACTGAGGATTCAATAACATTTCCATTAAAGAATAATTTTGATTGATAAGCATAACATTGCCAGAGATAAGGATATATATCTGGAGTAACAGCCTTGACAACAGAAAGAAGGGAGTCTCTTTCGATAGAATTGAAAGCATTTTTAACATCGATTTTAAGGAAAACCTCAGCATCAGATTGATTATTAATATAAGTTCTAATTGAATGAACAGCTCCCTCACAACCACCCTTAATTCCAAAACCTAATTGAATAGGATGAAAAAAGGAAGATAACGAATCCTTAATGTGGAAACTGCATAATTTAGAAGATAAACGTCTAAAAGTTGAACCTATTGCAATAGGACGGATACCGCCATCTTTTTTAGAAAGGGCACAAAGAGAGGCACCATAAAGAATAGGTCTAATATCAGAAAGAACTTCACCAGCTAACATGAGATTGCAGAGACTACAGATGGCTTTCAATAAGTGACGACCAGAGTCACCTGTACCATTACCTAATAAATCTTTGAGATGTTGTGGTCTTATTCCATCCATTCCAGCAGCAGAACCATTAGGGAATGACATAATCGCTTTATAAACTTGATCTTCAGAGACAGTGAGATGTTCTACCATTTCTTCAGGTGGATCAGGAAACTGGAGTAATCTTGAAGGAATTGGATGTTTAGATTTCAACGATTCAAAAGTATCAGCATTATTGTTGGCAAATGAGTCATCAGAAGATAATAAGCGAACTGCACCCTTAATATCACCATCCGCAATTTTGTTCTCAACCGATTTATAAATTGAAAATTTTGAGAAATCGGTTTTGGAATAAAGTATGGAGTCCACGTTAGAGTCAGCATTCTTCTTAACTTTAGAAGTTAAAGATTCCTTTTCATAACCATTTTTAATAGGAACATGAAGAACACGAAAGGCAAAAAGAAAAAGGTCTTCCCAGGATGGTAAAGAATTAACGGAAACACATTCATTTATAATTTTGGCTAGTTTACTAGCCACGGATATTCTAGCTCCACGCGGAATTCTTCTAAGAATACAGACATTCGATTTTAGGTAACCAATTTTTTCTGTTAAATTGAGAAATTTAACAGGAAGTTCCGGAACAGGCACATTCTGTTTATGACATCTAGAAATGTGAATTTTGAGACCATGTAAACTCTTGAAAAATTTTGAATTTGGACAAATATGACATTTCATAAATAAACTGTCAAAAAAAAAAAACCGGACCAAACCAAAAAGTAGTCACAAGATAAGCTCAAGATAAAGCTCAAAGACCAATCCAGTATCCAATTACTCTCCAAAAAGAATCGGCAAGAATTTTTCAATGGGAAACGTCAGTACCAAAGTTCTCGATTTTCCAAATTTCTAAACGTGCCCTCACTTAGTCCACGACCCAAAGACAAAGAGTCCCAAATCTTCTCTTCACAGGCAAAAAAAAAAAAAAAAAAAAAAATCACAAAAGTTCAAAAAATCAAGAACACTTAAAAAATTAGAAAAATGTCAACGGAAAACGTCAAACCCAAAAATACAAATTTCTCCCCAGTTCCACACTGTAGATCGACGAAAACCAACAAATAACCAAACCAAAACAGTAATATAACGCGTCAAAACAACTCTACAAAATATTTCTCGAAAAAATAATCCAATTTGGTCAAACCTTCACGGACCGAAAAATTTTCACATACACACTTTGACGGCCAAATAAAAATTTTTGTTTAAGAAATTATATCATTTGTGGGAGCTTCAAAATTGCCCTGAATAATTTGATTCTTGCTCACACAGCCAATTATTTTTTTCAAATATTGATGTTTAAAAAAATAGTGCACACTTGGTTGCCTAAAGATTGCAATAAACCAACCCGTTAACTCGTTCTTTTTAAAAGTATTCATAGGGAATGTTTACTTTTAAGAAAAGTTCCCCGTATATTGTATTATACATTTCTTTTTCCACCTGTTGCCATCTGTGAATGAACTAATGTATAATAAACATTTCAGTAATTTATAAACAATGGAAGAACAAAAAAGCTTATTATCCCCAAGAGATAATTCACAGGAGTGTTTGTGTGATGACTGGTCAGATGATTCAAGTTGTAGCTCATACTGTTCCGACTCTGATAGGTACTGTTTTACTGATTAAAACATTGTTTTCAATTTGCAAACCTTTTCAGTTCGGTGCCAGAATGGGAACCTTCAATTAATTCAGATGGAGAATTGTTTTACATTGATTGGCATCCATTCGCTGCCCGCAATAGCGAACCTGAATTACCAGTTGACGAACCATTGTCGAAAAACAAAACCAGACACAGCACACGTGGAAAATTTTTGAAACTACTTAGGAGACGCGACAGTAAACGAAGAAGCAAGAGATTATCGAAAATTACAGAATCAGCAAGTAAAGTAACATTTCAAGATCACAATGAAGGAGAAATTCGCGAAGTTACAATTAAAGTCGAACAGGAAAATCGATTTAAATTGGGAAGACGGGGAACTTTGATTGAGTCTTTTTTGGGGTTAACTGTCAGTACATTTTCCGATGGGAATAGGCTGATGATTGCCGGATTTTCACCGGACAGTGAGGCCGCTAAATCTGTGAAAATTGGCGAATGGCTCAAATCTATCAATGGGATTGAAGTTACGTATCAAAGTTTGAATGTCGTGCTTGAACAGCTTTCCAATGAAAGTGAGGTTAGTTTGAAACTTCAACGCGTCGCCGGTGTGGAAATTACAAACCCATCGAATTTGATTCAACGTTTGGCAAATTTTAAAGGAGATGACAAGGAGCTCTGCAAGGAATTTGTAGGGGTTGTTTATATTGATACGGAGGGAGTTTCTGAAACCGGTCCTGAATATGAAGGCGTTTTGTATTGCTATCCTCAACCTTACGACAAAAACGTTCTCTGTAAATCGCGAGGAATTTTTATTACTTTAAATCAACTCTTGTACGACACCACGAAATCAAAACCGCAAGTTTCGTCTCTGATGCTGAATAATCGATTGCTGCATATTGTTTACAACGCTTGGGGAAACAGATTGCTGCTCTTTATGTTACCTGATAGTCACTTGTCGCAATCTGAAGCTGTTTTAACTTGTAATGAGATCATTCGTACCTTGGAATTTACCTATCAAAATATTGCAAACTGTTTTACAACAGAAAAGTTGAAGAGTCAAATCGATGATTATTTTAAAAAGTGTTTTACGAAAATTTTGAATACGTTGCAAACTGAAAAATTGGATATTACATCAAAATTTGAGGAGGTCTTGCCTGCTGCTTGTTTCTTGCCTTTGCCGAATGAAGCCAACATGCAAATTGATGATGCTTTAAGCGAGTTAGAAGCTAGCGACTACAGAGAATGGGTTGGTGTTATTTGTTAATCATTAATTTTATAAATCGTTGTTATGTAGAATGAAGACCCTTTGGACTGTCAGCGTTTATTTACAATATTAGGGAGCGCATTATATCACGCAGGATGCCTGTTGGCATCTCATTTTGTATACGGCGATCTAATTGATGTGCACTCTTACTGTCGACAACAAGGTCTACTGCATTTATTTAAGAATGAACCAGTGCGATCCCTTGTTTTATGGAAAGAAGTTTTCCCGTTTTCTTGTAATCGCAGCATGGATAATGCAAATTCTCTTTTTAAAGTTCCTGAAGGAAGAAGATATCTGTTAATTGCCGGCAGTGGTAAAGTATGTATTTTGTGCATTAGAATTTTCCCAATTTTTATTATTTTGCTCGCCAGGATATGCTTGCGGTAATTATGGAGGCCGGGGGTTGCACTGAACCTCCAGAAGATAATATGGGGCCAGATGCATTTTATGTGGAAGAAGTTCAAGCAACCCTATCTCATCTGCAGGCATTAGGTATTCCTGATCTTGCTGATCGGTGGATTTCAACCAATCCGGGGATACAAGTTACCATCCCTGAAGCGCCAATTAAAAGAAAAAATGATTTTTTAGGTAACTTGTACACTGTACAGGTGTCCCATCACTTGAGCTTTAATTGAAAGTTATTTATTTTATAAAAAATCAGTTTTTATTTTTTTTCTCGAAAATTAACACCGCCGACAATTAACAATTAAAACTGAAAATTTCTACTCTTATACCAGAGTTACATGTAGCAAATTTCTAAATAAATAACTTTCAATTAAAGCTCAATTTTGGAGATGTCATCAAGTGATGGGACATTCTGTATATATTTTTTGATTAAAACGTTTCCTTTAGGCACCTTTACAAAATCGAGTTCTCCTAATTTAACAAAAGATTCATCACCAATTCAAGCAAAGAAACATGAGATTACTTCTATTCTTAAGCGGAGAAATTCAGAACACAATTTGTTACCAACTTCAGGCTCAGCATTTTCATTAATCGACGATACTTATGAAGCACATTCCGAGGACTCGGCAAGTCAGAGGAGTGAAATCAGCGATGAACCAATTCTTGGCAGGCGTGCAGTGCGCGAAAAGAAAACTTTTGATTCAGACGATGAAGAATCAGACATTGAAGATTACAGGGCAAGAGTTTTAATTTTGTAAATGGCAGGAAATAATTTGATTTTTCAGGATGGAAGCCAGATAAGCAGCAGCAGTTATGATCTTTCTGAATTGCGGCAAACTTTATTGTCCGAAACTGAAGATAATCAACCGATTCAATTAACAGCCGGTGTTGAAAACATTTTATTTCACTATGTCCAGTTAGATGCGACAGAAGGGATTTTATTGTGTCCACCTGAATGTAATATTAAATCGTCAAGTTTGGATTTTATATTGAAAAATTTTCGAAAATGTTGCTTGGAAATACACAATTTATTTCAAAACACTTTGAGATTTAATATGTTGGCCCAAGATATGGCCAAATCTGTGATAAACAAAAGCCTTATTGCTATCAAGGAACATGGAATTTTGTTCGAATTTCCCTTTCAAGATGAACTGTCCAAAAAGCCTTTCATTGTGAATTACTGGGTTATTGGGTAAATTCTAATTTTGTGATCTCGCCATTTTGTAATGTTTTGTTTCAGGAGACTGTTTTATGTTCCACATCCTCGTGAAGTGTACGTTTGTTATCAAGATATAGTTCCTCAAAATCTTGTTGAAGTGGCTTTCAGATTAGGAACCACCTTAGCTGCTTAGAAGAATATTAGTTTTATAACTATCCAGTTCACTGGTTAATTGACTCAACAGGTAGGTAATAACTTGTTTAAAATTAAAACACTGATTACTACCAACATAAATTAAAAAAACACTATAGTAACTTTAAAAAAAACTACCTTGTGATAAAAAATGCCTTTACTTAATAAAAGTAAGTTGATAAAATGAATTTAATTACACTAAAAAATACCCTAATGTTCGTACATCACAAAAACTAGTAAATTGAACAACTAGTAATTGAGAGAGCTAAAATTGTAGCTGATTTTGTTTTTAATTCTTTTTTCTTGGGTCTCTGTTTCTTAAGTAATATAAAATTACTCCTACAATTGATGAGAATTGACAAACTATTTTGAAGGGTGGTAAAACTTATTTCACCCTCTATAGAGATCGTTAGAGGGAAGTTTGACTGTACTTCCAAAGTTTCACCTTCCTCTGATTTTCATTCGACTCTATCTTCATAGTCTGTCACTACTGTCTATACCATTTGTTATGTTTTTTAAAAGTAAGGAGCCTAGACTCTGCAGTATTGCATTTTGAATTGTTTATAAAATGATTTTTAAAATAACTACCCCTATAAATATACCCCTATAAATATAAATACAGGGTAATTCCTAAAAATTGCCGCATTGTCCGATTTCAGAAAAAAACAAATAAATGATTGTTGGAGTAAGTGGATTTTTTTCCACATGAACTTCAATGTGAAGCAATAGTCAATTTTTTTTTCAAATAGCAATGCATACATTTTTTTATTTCGAAAGGTGGAAGATGTTTTTCTAGATCAAATGATATCTAATAACTTGACCTTGAAGTAATATTAAGGAGAAAAAATTTAAATGAGGCAGAATTATCAATGTTTGTCGCGAAATTTCTCCTAATTTTGCATTGAATGCGACCTGTGGAGTGATTAGAAGGTGCCAGTTGTGCATTCAACAAGATGGTGGCCAATTTGACCAATACTTATAAGAACATTTTTTTTGTTCGAACTGGTTTTGTTATTTGAATAAAATATTCCGACATGCCTGTTTTTCACGGCGGACTTGATAATTTTTTTTTACAAATTATTGGATCAAAATTTAGAAAAAATCCTACAGAATAAATTTAAAAATATGCATTGCTATTTAAGAAAAATAATTTGAGTATCTCTGGACAATGACGTGAATGTTAAAAAATTCATAATTAGGGGCTTCTCATAGTGCTTGTAGAATCGCTAATTTTGATTTGTTATTTGTTAAAATCGGACAATAAATAACAAAGGTACAGCTTGGGGCGTTTTTTAGGAATCACCCTGTATAACTATCGTTACCTTAATCAGAAAATTTCGTAACTTTTTGTTTAGCTCAGTTTTAACAATAGTTTCAATTAAAAACAATAAACAATTTTTTGTGCTTATGTAAACTTTACATTTTTGGAGTTTTCAGGTTTTCTAATTAGGGTGACGATATGCGGTAGTAAAAAGCTTCAGCCTCTTTTGATAGTATCAAATTCCAATTTAATAACTGCTCCTGCCATTTTCATTCCATAGTGTCCACGCCAAAATTGGGTGTCTTGTCCTGAATGCTCCAAAATTATTTTATGAACCGGTACTGGGTAAGAAGTAATTTTTATCTCATTCTGAAAATTAAAAAACTTGCTGAATATCGACAATTACGACAAAATGAATACCTTGCTCCAAGCTTTACCAACCCACTGCTTTTCTTCATGGGTTAAACTTTTTTCAAGTGTTACTAGACCATTGTCTCCCTTCAAAGTGACGGTTAACTTGTAGGTACTACCACAGTCCCATCTTCCAGCTATCCATTCACTTACGTAAATATGTGGTTTAAGTGTGTTTAATATTTTCGAAAGGATTCTGTCATCTTTTACGACTATAGTTTGACGTTTGGTACACTCGCCATATGAAGTTACAAAACAACTCGTGCATTTTTTAAACTCTGCTACATCTTTAGGTAACGGATCTGACCCGATTGGTGAATTCTCTATCGCAAATTTATTTCCTCCATTTGCAATTATTTCCCAGGAATTAAATCCGTTTTGGCCATTTCCATTTGAGATCATATTAGTAAAATATGATCTTTTAAAATAGGCGTAGTTACAATACCACGGTAAGATATTTGTACGGATTTTCTTTTTACTTATAATCGACCATATAAGGCATGATCGTAAGATACGGCCCCATTTCTTACACACCGCTAAACATTTCACCAAGTCTTCTGGCTCGAGCAACGTTAATATTTTCAACAATATTTCGTCCGGTAACAAATTTAAATTACCATTGACTTTTATTATAATTGTGTTATTTTTATTTGCACTCATCTTGGAAAAAATAAACTAATAAGCAATAAGGAAAAAGTATTAGTAAATTAATCACAGATAATAAAACAATAAATTAATGATAAGATAAAAATTGAATTTTGAACCAATGTGGACAACCAACCGTACAATTCTGTAAAGTGAAATGCACTGATTTCCTTTGAAATTTTTGAGGTTATTTTGATCAAATTTTTTAAAAATGTTTTCCGTTGAACAAGAAATAACTAAATTAGAAGAAGATATTAAGAACTTGAAGATTAAACTGTTTGAAAAAGAAAGGCAGTTATATCAATTTCGAAATGAAAAGGTAAGATTGTAGCATTTGCGGTTAACTAATTACAGCGGTTCATTTTTTAAGGTCCAAGACAAAAAGTACAATCCAGATTTATCCAAAGATGAAATAGCTAGATATAGTCGGCAAATGATGCTTCCACAAATCGGCGTTACAGGACAAATATCACTGAAGAATAGTAAAGTTATAATTATCGGAATTGGGGGCTTGGGTTGTCCCGCTGCTTTATATTTAGCAGCTGCTGGCGTTGGTAAATCAATCATTTTTTCTGACAAAATATGAAGCACTATCGTGGTTGTAGCAAAGTCAAAAAGAAACATTTTCAAAGATTTTTAATTTTTAGGTTAGTTTTTTAAGGCCTCTAATAAATAAATTTGTTTCAGGAGAAATAACACTGGTGGATTATGACGAGGTCGAAATTACAAATCTTCATAGACAAGTTTTACATTCGGAAACCACTGTAGGTCAAATAAAGGTTGAATCTGCGTTTGAAACATTGACCAAGTAAATAGTACAATTAATTTATTGTTGATAATAATTTGTAACATTTCAGCCTGAATAGCAACATTAAAGTGATTCCGTTACATATCCATGCCGATAGTTTATCGTTACAAAAATTAATAAGTGAAAAGAAATATGAAGTTGTGATTGATGGTAGTGATAATGTAGCTACACGATATTTACTAAATGATATTTGCGTTTTAAATAATATTCCCCTCGTATCAGGAAGTGCTTTACAAATGGAAGGACAACTTACAGTATACAACTATCAGAAAGGGCCATGCTACAGATGCTTGTTTCCGAAACCACCACCTCCTCATACTGTTACAAGTTGTGGTGATGGAGGCGTATTGGGAGTTGGTAAGTTAACAAAGTATATTTGTTACATTTTGTAACACAACTGTAGTACCAGGGACAATAGGAATTCTGGAAGCTTTAGAAGCAATCAAAATTATTATTGGCATTCCTGGTGTGCTGTCAGGAGAGCTGTTGTTGTTTGATGCTGAGGAAAGTTCATTTCGGAAAGTCAAACTTCGTTTCAAGAATCCTAATTGCGATGTCTGTGGTTCTTCCCCTACTGTTACCCAATTAATTGATTATGAACAATTTTGCGGAGCAAAAGCTCACGATAAAGTGGTGAACATTGCAATTTTGGACCAAAACGAGGAAATTAACATAACAGATTTTTCTGCTTTATTAAATGATGATAATGTGATAATTGATGTGAGGTCGAAGCTTGAATATGAAATGTGCCACTTGCCTCACACTGTAAACGTTCCTTTTAATAGTTTCCATAAAGATGGAACTTTGGTTAGTTTAGAAGAAACAATTGAAAAAAGGAGCGGAAACGGTAGGTTGTTTTTATTTGTTTATGTATTGTTAATTTGGATTGTTTTAGTTTATGTCATGTGTCGTAGGGGGAATGACTCTCAGAGGGCTATTTCTGTACTGAAAGATTATTTTGTGCAGTTACCAGTGAAATTTATCAATGTTACTGGAGGTCTTCATGCTTATGCCAAAGTTGTTGATAATGCTTTTCCCGTTTATTAACTAAGTGCCAAAAAATTATTTTTATGCTGCAAAGTGTGATATTTATAGTTGCAAAAACATGAAAGTTTACGAATAGGAACAAATAAAATTTTAGTTTATTAATTATGAATTATTATAATTTTAATTTTATATTGTTTGACAATTACATTTTATGTAAGTTTATTGAAATTATTCTTTTTTAATAAAAATTTTTTAATCAAAAAATATAATGGTTGCTAAAGAAGTAATGTCCAGCACAATACGACTTTTTGAACACATAATAATTAAAGTTGAGAAGTTTTCAATACCTTATAAAGCAAATTCCATTGATAGTTCTATTTCTTGAAAATCTTATTACTACTAACTACATCCATTATGTGCATCAGTTAGGACCAACCTGTAAATTGAATACTGTACATTGTAATGTTGTAGAAAAGGAATCAGACAAGTCTTAGAGACATTATTAGTTTTTATTCTGAACGAAATGCTCTTTCAGGCTGAACAATAATTTCTGTCAGTTCAGTTTAGAGGATATTTGAATTTTTTTAAGCCACATTCTTAAATATTCAAAATGTAAATGCTTGAGAACAAAACGCAAATCGGTTAAAACATTACATCAAGTGATCCAGAATCCTGAAACACCTTGTCTATATGAAATAGTAAAAACTTAAATTTTTACTTCTAAGTTCAGTTTTTTTCTTTTGAGTTTAAAATTTATTTAAATATTGTTTTTTTACGGCATGAGAATGAAAAGTGAAAAAAGGAGCTGCATCATTCAAAATGAAAACTACAAATTCGCTTATTCTATTGACTAACAGAGAGCTATTTGTTGAATCCAAGCTGTACACAAATAACAAGTAAGGGTGGCAAGTGACTAAATCCTGTCTCTCCTGTCTTTGTCCACGTTTCATTCTCAGGTCTTCAATTGTAACAACGGAGAAAATAATTTTATAGTAACATTATTATAATGAAATTAAAAATGTATAATGTATACATTGGTTTTGCTTCAAAAATATGAGATCAGTTTTAATTCTGAATAAAATTTCTTTCAGTCTAAACAATAATTTTTGTGTGTCGGTTCAGTTCAGGGGACATTCTTAAATATTCAAAATATAAATGCTTTCCTGAAACAGCCTGTATATTTGAAATAATAAAAAGTTCAATTATTGATTCCAAGTTCAACTTCTCTTTCGACTTTAAAACTTATTTAAATAAATTTGATTTTTTTGTACAAGCAATAAATTTTAAAAAAGGAAAAAATGAAATCATGTTATAACAACATTACTATGATGAAATAAAAATTTTCCCATTCTTCGCGTTTATCAATATTGTTATTACTCATTACTATCGAAAAAGCAATTAATTTCGTAGAAACTGATTCAATGGGTTGAAGTTCACCTCGAATTTCAGCTTATCCGAAGTCATTGGACTTCGGAAAAAACGATATTAGTCATCCCGTCAATGATAATCCTAAACGGGCAATTAAATACTTGACAAAAACGGTAGAAATGGTTACGAAAATTGCAAATTGAAATGAATTGCATTTAAAAAAAATAATCATGTAGTAGTAAGTTTGTAATGAAAACCACGCGCACCACAATAGTATTTTTAACGGTATACCTTATCACAATCCGAACTACAGCTCGTAGTCTTGACTTTTGCCCTAAACCCGTCTCATACTAATAGACGATTTTAGTCAGTATTACAAAAGTGGAGTGTAAACATGGGTTCAGAAGTGTGTTTAGTCAATATATCTATAACCGATAGTTTTAAAATTCACGTTTTGTCGTTTTTTTGTGGTTTTTGGGTACTTTGCAAGAGATTGCTTAAGCGCGCTTGGAATCCCAATTCGCTTTTTCATTTACAACTGCGCGATCGCCCACCAGATTGCCTCGTCGACACTTCTTTAGGTCAACACAAGTACGTCAAATTAAAAGTCAGTATCAGTATATTATTATACAAGTTTTATAAGACGATCTATTGTCATATGAGTTACCAGTACGACAATACGTCTTATAAAACGAGTGTAATATACTATTTTTTCTACTTTGGTGCTCTTTAATTTCTGCTTTTTAAATATTCTAGGGATTTTTAGGGTTAGGTACTGGTTGTGTTGGTATTTGCATGTGTCATATGTCAACTAAAATTTCAAATTTAAAGTCTCGAGTTTGATATTTTTGCGAAACAGTCATGGAAGAATTAAGTTGACCTTGACGTGAGCTCGCTAGAGATGCCGGACGCCGGCCAGCGTGCTACTGCAGCAATACCAACGTAATACGTATAAAAAAAACCCAAAAACAATTTCAACAATTGTCAAGTGACCCAAGTTTTAGATTTATAGAGAAATATTGTCAAGCGAAACGCTACAATTATTATTCCTATCATTTGTTTCATACCTTTAATTAATTCTCAAAAAAAGTACGTTAGGGGAAACAATATTTTAAATGAAAATTGTAGATGCAGATAAACTCTACTATTTTTGATCTTAAATTTTTTTAATATTATTGGCCATCTTTAAGTGATCTCTAATTAAAGTTGATTGGGACAAATTATTATTATAAAGTGGTATAAGTTGTAGATTTATAGAGAAATATTGTTAAGCAAAATTATAGATATAGATAAACTCTACAATTATTGTTCCTCTCAATTCATACCTTTAATTAATTCTCAAAAATAGCACGTTAGGGGAAACAATATTTTAAGTGGATCAAATAGGAATTAATTGTAGAAATGAAAATTGTAGATGCAGATAAACTCTACTATTTTTGCTCTTAAACATTTTTCATATTATTGACCATCTCTAAGTGATCTCTAATTAAAGTTGATTGGAACAAATTATTATTATAAAGTGGTTTAAGTTGTAGATTTAGAGAGAAATATTGTTAAGCAAAATCATAGATATAGATAAACTCTACATTTATTATTCCTCTCAATTCATACCTTTAATTAATTCTCAAAAATAGTACGTTAGGGGAAGCAATATTTTAAATGGAACAAATAGAAATTAATTGTAGATTTCCGAGAACATATTATTAATGAAAATTGTAGATGTAGATAAACTCTACTATTTTTGCTCTTTCATTTTTTTCATATTATTGACCATCTTTAAGTGATCTCTAATTAAAGTTGATTGGGACAAATTATAATTATAAAGTGGCCTAAGTTGTAGATTTATAGAGAAATATTGTTAAGCAAAATCATAGATATAGATAAACTCTACAATTATTGTTCCTCTCAATTCATACCTTTAATTAATTCTCAAAAATAGTACGTTAGATATTTTAAATGGATCAAATAGGAATTAATTGTCGATTTCCGAGAACATACTAATGAAAATTGTAGATGTAGATAAACTCTACTATTTTTGCTCTTAAACATTTTTCATATTATTGGCCATCTTTAAGTGATCTCTAATTAAAGTTGATTGGGACAAATTATTATTATAAAGTGACTTAAGTTGTAGATTTATAGAGAAATATTGTTAAGCAAAATCATAGATGTAGATAAACTCTACAATTATTGTTCCTCTCAATTCATTAATTAATTCTCATAAGTAGTACGTTAGGGGAAACAATATTTTAAATGTATCAAACAGGAATTAATTGTAGATTTCCGAGAACATATTATTAATGAAAATTGTAGATGCAGATAGACTACTATTTTTGCTCTTAAATTTTATTCATATTATTGGCCATCTTTAAGTGATCTCTAATTAAAGTTGATTGGGACAAATTATTATTATAAAGTCGTCTAAGCTGTAGATTTATAGAGAAATATTGTTAAGTAAAATCATAGATATAAATAAACTCTACAATTATTGTTCCTCTCAATTCATACCTTTAATTAATTCTCAAAAGTAGTACGTTAGGGGAAACAATATTTTAAATGGATCAAATAGAAATTAATTGTAGATTTCCGAGAACATATTATTAATGAAAATTGTAGATGCAGATAAACTCTACTATTTTTGCTCTTAAATTTTTTTCATATTATTGGCCTCTCTAATTAAAATTTATTGGGACAAATTATTATTATAAAGTGGCTTAAGTTGTAGATTTGTAGAGAAATATTGTTAAGCAAAATCATAGATATAGATAAACTCTACAATTATTGTTCCTCTCAATTCATGCCTTTAATTAATTTTCAAAAATAGTACGTTAGGGGAAACAATATTTTAAATGGATCAAATAGGAATTAATTGTAGATTTTTGAGAACATATTATTAATGAAAATTGTAGATGCAGATAAACTCTACTATTTTTGCTCTTAAATTTTTTTCATATTATTGGCCTCTCTAATTAAAATTTATTGGGACAAATTATTATTATAAAGTGGCTTAAGTTGTAGATTTGTAGAGAAATATTGTTAAGCAAAATCATAGATATAGATAAACTCTACAATTATTGTTCCTCTCAATTCATGCCTTTAATTAATTTTCAAAAATAGTACGTTAGGGGAAACAATATTTTAAATGGATCAAATAGAAATTAATTGTAGATTTCCGAGAACATATTATTAATGAAAATTGTAGATGCAGATAAACTCTACTATTTTTGCTCTTAAATTTTTTTCATATTATTGGCCTCTCTAATTAAAATTTATTGGGACAAATTATTATTATAAAGTGGCTTAAGTTGTAGATTTGTAGAGAAATATTGTTAAGCAAAATCATAGATATAGATAAACTCTACAATTATTGTTCCTCTCAATTCATTAATTAATTCTCATAAGTAGTACGTTAGGGGAAACAATATTTTAAATGTATCAAACAGGAATTAATTGTAGATTTCCGAGAACATATTATTAATGAAAATTGTAGATGCAGATAGACTACTATTTTTGCTCTTAAATTTTATTCATATTATTGGCCATCTTTAAGTGATCTCTAATTAAAGTTGATTGGGACAAATTATTATTATAAAGTCGTCTAAGCTGTAGATTTATAGAGAAATATTGTTAAGTAAAATCATAGATATAAATAAACTCTACAATTATTGTTCCTCTCAATTCATACCTTTAATTAATTCTCAAAAGTAGTACATTAGGGGAAACAATATTTTAAATGGATCAAATAGAAATTAATTGTAGATTTCCGAGAACATATTATTAATGAAAATTGTAGATGCAGATAAACTCTACTATTTTTGCTCTTAAATTTTTTTCATATTATTGGCCTCTCTAATTAAAATTTATTGGGACAAATTATTATTATAAAGTGGCTTAAGTTGTAGATTTGTAGAGAAATATTGTTAAGCAAAATCATAGATATAGATAAACTCTACAATTATTGTTCCTCTCAATTCATGCCTTTAATTAATTTTCAAAAATAGTACGTTAGGGGAAACAATATTTTAAATGGATCAAATAGGAATTAATTGTAGATTTTTGAGAACATATTATTAATGAAAATTGTAGATGCAGATAAACTCTACTATTTTTGCTCTTAAATTTTTTTCATATTATTGGCCTCTCTAATTAAAATTGATTGGGACAAATTATTATTATAAAGTGGTCTAAGTTGTAGAATTATAGGGAAATATTGTTGAGCAAAATCATAGATATAGATAAACTCTACAATTATTATTGTTCCTCTCTTTAATTAATTCTCAAAAATAGTCTGCTTATGATACCAAAGTAGAAAATCATAATTTACATTCTCCTTACCGATATTGTTACAGGGTGTGAAATTCCACTACGTAGAGGCCGGTCCGAAAGATCGACCGCTCGTTCTGCTCCTTCACGGCTTTCCCGATTGCTGGTTGAGTTGGAGGTACCAGATTCCGGCTCTGTCGGAGCACTTTCGAGTCGTCGCTCTCGATCTGAAGGGATTCGGCGACTCGGATAAACCTCTTTCGCGAAGAAATTACCGCATTGACATCATTCTAGAAGAGCTGAAGCAACTGGTCGGAGCTTTGAGGGTCGCAAAATGCGTGGTGATCGGCCACGATCTCGGCGGACTCCTCGGATGGTACTTGATGAAGCGCCATCCGGAAACCGTAGAAAAATTCGTGTCGGTTTCCTGCTCTTACCCCAACATCTACTGGAAGATGGTTCCCTCTCAGGGCGCTGTCAACTACCAGTGGCTGAATTTCGTGCAACTGCCCTATTTGCCGGAAATCGACGCGCTCAAAGAAGACCTCAAAATCATAAGCGACTGCCACAAGCACCTGAAGCAGCGAAAACTCGAAGACGAGTTTCTGGAAGCTTATAAATACAGTTTTTCTCGAAGGGAGGATTGGACCGGCCCCATGAATTATTACAGGAATTTACCGTTTGTGCGCATCAATGAGAAGTTGGATCAGATAAGTATCTCGACGCTGTTAATGACGGGCGACAATGATAAAATAGTGAAGCTGGAAGATATTATAAGGTCGACTGAATATTGCGAGAAGGTTAATGTGAAAGTGGTTGAAAATTCTGGACACTTTCCCCATCAAGAAAATCCGGATAGGTTTAACGCCATCGTTTTGAAATTTTTGGAGGTCAGACCGCGAATGTTTAAATCGGGGAAAAGCCAGCAGAAAGGCATTATGGACAGAATGTTCGGTACTGTGTCCAGTACTGTTAAATATGGCACGTCAGTGTTCGATAATGTGCACAAAAAGACTAATGGCGTTGTTAATAGTATTCCTACAATTGGGATGTACTTAACAAATTCAACTCTGGCGAAAACTGAAGATTAATTATTTATATTTCGTAGTTCTTTTAGTGTGTTTTTTATATTTTGTATTTTTGTATTTACTGTATGATCTGAAATTTTTGTAAAAATAGCTAGAAATAAATGTAGAACAATCATTAATTCTTCTCCGTTTAATTTTTATTTTACAGCTTGTTCGAAATTATTTAAAAAATTAAAAGGAACGGTCCTCAATTTTCTAAAAAATAATACAGAACTTACAAAATTATAATGATTGGAAAAAATAAATACGTGCAGGGTGGGTTTTACCTTCACCCCACGTTTCGATTTTCAGGGTGGACGTGAAACGTGGCGCATCCTGTATAATCAAACCAATTAAATTTTATTTTTTAATTCTGGAATCATAATTTAGTTTATTAGCCAAGCTGATTTTAATTAAACAATATAAAATCACGAATTTTTTGTTAAATTTGTAATAAATAATGTTTTAAAGATGCACTTATCTGAATAAGTATTATGATGTAATTATACAGTGAGGACGCGTGGATTGGAATAAATGCATTTAAAATTCATGGGTTTGGTTTTTGGAAACGTCGATGGTAAATTAATGTACAAAGGCTGGTACAAAAATAAGTTACGACTATCAACTTAATTTTTTCAAATGGAAACACCTATTTTTTATTTCATTTTTGAATTTTGCATCGAATTTGAAGTATTTTTATGTACCATGTCCTATACCCAAACTCAACAGTCATCGAAAAATTTACGATTGAACATATCAATAACTAAGATTGTATCTTACAAAATTTATTTCACTTTGTGGTCTGAAAAGGACCGATTTATTAAAAAAACAGAACAACAAATCAAATTAAATGTTTAAACTGTTGACCATTAACTTCCTGACAATAAGCAAGTCGAAATTCAATTTCTCGTAACACTTCAGTCAACGTTTGTGGCTGGATTTGTTGCATTTCGGCTATAATTCTATTCTTCAATTCATCAATATTTTCCGGTTTATTGAAGTAGACTTCAGATTTCAGAAAACCCCATAGATAAAAATCTAATGGGGTTCAATCTGGAGACCTATTTGGCCATTCGATAAAACCTCTCTATCCGATCCATCTATTTGGGAAAATATTATGAAGGTATTCTCGTACTGTTCTCGAATAGTGTGGGGGCGCTCCATCCTGTTGGAACCATATCGAATCTGCCGGTATATTTGGGGTCTCATTATTCAAGTAAAGTGCACTTACACTGGGTATTATGTCATTTTGTAGTAAGTATAAATATTTTTCAGAATTAAGTGTCCCCTCAATAAAAAATGAACCCATAATTGAGGTACCCACAATTCCGGGCGAAACGTTTATTTTCTGAGGGAATTGCGTATGACTTTCCATTCTCCAATGTGGGTTTTCTGGTGCCCAATATCGAAAATTTTGCCTGTTTACCGAACCATTCAAACAAAGTGTTGCCTCGTCGGAAAAAACTATCTTACGTAAAAATTCCGGGTTGGCATTGCATCTATCCATCATTATTTTGCAAAATTATAATCTGTGGTCGAGATCGTCTTCATGAAGTTCCTGAACAAAATGTACTTTGTATGGGTGCCATTTGTTCTTGTGTAAATATTTTGGAACAGAAGATTTACTTACTGACTGTTCTGCAGCTACTTGTAGACTTGATTTGTGAGGATTTTCTTGTAAATCGAGCAAAACATTCAATTGTGTGTTTTCTGGAAATGTGACATGGTTGGTTTTGTAATTGTCTGTTACGTGGCCAAAATCTCTAATCTTTTTCTCTATCTTACTAACCACTGATTGTGTAATAGACCTCTCCGGGTACTTACCATTGAACAATTCGTAAATTTCAGCTTGTGTTTGAGTATTATCGCCATATCCTACCATCATCAACATTTCTATTCGTTGTTTCTCAGTTAAACACGCCATTTTTCAACCTTTGCAACTATACTTAACGAGTCAATAATCAAAAAAAAAAAAAAAAAAAATACACAATTGAATGTTTTACTCGATTTCCACCGCTTCCTTGATGACATTATTAGTGGTCTACTCTTATCATAAAATTTTGAAACTTTAGAACTGATTATTTCGAAAACTTTCCTCTTCAAGGTCATACGAATTTGCCATTTCTGTACTCAGAAAAATGTGCTGCATCCAAATTCGTGACCAAAAATATGGAGTGCAATTTAAAAAATTATTGATGACGTCATAGTGCGAAAACAAAAGACGATCGTAAAATTATAAATATCAAAATAGATGCAGTTTTAAAAACAAAAATCGACCTGTCCGAGCGTTTTTCCAAAAACCAAATCCATGAATTTTAAATGAATTTATTTCAACCCACGCGTCCTCACTGTATATATATAACGTACGAACCATGTGATTCCGTGAGGATACGTCATAACCGAGTTTGACTGTAACACCAATTTTAAAAAAAAACATATTAGAGAGTTATAGACAAAATAGCGTATTACAACAATAAAAAATACGTCTTGCGATAATTCTCTATTTTATGTTTAGTATCAAACAAGTTGAAAAATTTAAAAAGATAATTCCGAAATTGATCGGATTGTTTTTAGAATATGAATATTATTTAAAAATAAATTTATCTATTTTACTTTAATATTAAAAATTAGTTTAAATACCAATAGTATGACAAAATTACGAACGAGGTAGCGTGGCCGAGCGGTCTAAGGCGCTGGTTTAAGGCACCAGTCTCTTCGGAGGCGTGGGTTCGAATCCCACCGCTGCCACTCGCCCTTTTTTATTAAAAATTTTTTGCTTCTCTTTTTAAGATAGTAATTTTTGTAATAACATTCGCGTTTTTGAAAACGTTCTGTTTTTCTCTATTTTAATTTCAAATCTCAATTAGATCATTTTTAAGTAACAGCTGACATTTTTTAAAGCTTCAAAAACAGTGGGTTCGAATCCCACCGCTGCCATTCCCCTTTTTTATTAACATTTTTGCTTCTCTTTTTGTTTTAAATAGTAATTTTTGTAATAACATTCACCTTTTTGAAAACGTTCTGTTTTCTCTATTTTAATTTCAAATTTCAATTAGATCAGCTGACATTTTTTAAAGCTTCAAAAACAGTGGGTTCGAATCCTATCGCTGCCATTCCCTTTTTTTTAATTAACATTTTTGCTTCTCTTTTTGTTTTAAATAGTAATTTTTGAATAACATCCACGTTTTTGAAAACGTTCTGTTTTCTCTATTTTAATTTCAAATTTCAATTAGACCATTTTTAAGTAACAGTTGACATTTTTAAAGCTTTCAAAACAGTGGGTTCGAATCCCACCGCTGCCTTTCGCTTTTTTTAATAAACATTTTTGCTTCTCTTTTTATTTTGAATAGTAATTTTTGTAATAACATCCACCTTTTTGAAAACGTTCTGTTTTTCTTCATTTTAATTTTAAATTTCAATTAGATTATTTTTAAGTAACAGCTGACATTTTTTAAAGCTTCAAAAATATTGGGTTTCGAATCCCACCGCTGCCATTCCCTTTTTGTATTAAAATTTTAGCTTCTCTTTTTATTTTAAATAGTAATTTTTGTAATAACATCCACGGTTTTGAAAACGTTCTGTTTTTTTTTTTCTATTTTAATTCAAATTTTAATTAGATAATTTTTAAGTAACAGCTGCCATTTTTTAAAGCTTCAAAAACAGTGGATTCGAATCCCACCGCTGCCATTCTCATTTTTTATTAACATTTTTGCTTTTCTTTTTATTGTAAATAGTAATTTTTGTAATAACAATGACGTTTTTGAAAATAATGATAATTTTTAAGTAACAGCTGACATTTTTTAAAGCTTCAAAAACAATCCTGAATTCGACCACTGCAAGAACTGACTAAGATTCCTCACCAACTGAGTTTGAAGGGCCTCTATCGAAACGCTACATACCGACTATTTTATTTCACCCCAACCTTGTTCAAGTGGATGCGGAGTTAGTTTCGTGAGCTCTTGAAACTCTCTTGACTACATGAAGAGATGCTCGAAACGTGCCGATCATTTGTTTGATGAATTCGTTGGCTTGACTTTTCGTACTGCTTAACCCCTATCTGTAATCATACGAGTCCGTGATGTCATTGTGTGTCGAACTAACGATTTTTTTATTTATTCGTGGGAGGCTTTTTTATTAAGATGCCTTTAATATTCCACCCATTTTATACGTTGTTTAACATGTGTTGAAAGATGGCGACTTTTTTTCGAATCAGTGTGTTATTTGGAAGGGGAGGCGACTGTGAGAGGGTTTTTAGAACATATTAGTATGTATAGGGGGAAGTAAATGAAAGCGCGTCTGTCACGAGCAATATAATCTGCTATCAACGCTAACGCACCCTAAAATGTAATAAAAAGAGTTTATTTAGAATCGATAGCTGAGTTACAAAATGGTATAACGTGTGAAATTTGACTTGCATGAACGCACGAACGCCCACAAAGCCCTTATTAGAAGTCTGGAGTGGGCAGCTTGCAATAATTTAATGGTTGATTTTTGTTTCCTTCAAAAATTTTTTTTTTATAAGATATAATTTTTTTAACAATACAGTGAGACCTCGATAATCCGCACCTTCATTATACAGGATTGCATTGTGTACTTTATAATCAGGATTTGATACTGCTCGGTAATCCGGACCTGCGTTTTGAGACGTCTCCTTCATTTAAGAAGTTTCTTAATTTTGGCCCAAGAATTGGTCATTCTTGAGTCTTAAGAATGTACCTTCTTGTTGTCAAATTTAAGAGTGGGTCGTGCTTGATTTCAAGAATGTTTATTCTATTTGTCAAATTTAAGAACGGGACATTCTCAATTTCAAGAACGTTGATTCTTCGTGACAAATTCAAGAAAGGGTCGCTCTAGTTTTAAGAATTTTTATAAGTTTTACATTTAAGAAATAGGTCATGTTGATTTCAAAAACTTTTATTTAATTACTTAAGAATGTTCTTAATTAATGTGTTTTCTTATTTAAGAATTGAAGATGGCCTTCTTATTATATTAAATAAGCACTTGTAAATGCAATAATTTTTCTCTAATTTTTATGAATTGTAGAGTGGAAATGCTTGAATTGAAGGAATTTTACAATATAAAGTTATTTCTCATACATATTTTTATTAGTAGGTGAAAATTTAACATTACATTACATCCTGTTTAAAAATACATTTTCAGTTTAAGAACCACATTATCATTTGGTAACAGATGTATGTATATGAAATGGAAGTTCGTTGAAGTTATTAGCCTTCTCAATTAATTTTGGTCGCCACACAAATAAATTGTTTTTCTCTCAAGAAATAATTGGCCAAAATCTACATTAATCTAAAAACAAAGAAACTAAATGCTTACATTGTACCATGGATGTATTATTATAAAAATTTACCAATATAGACCAGTTGGAATGCTTCAAATAATGACCATTCCACTTTATGCAGATTTCCTTTCTGCAAATCCGCGTACTTCAGCCACACTTGTGTTTTGTCAAATTCTTACAAAGAGCTCTACATCCGTTAAAAAGTAAAATTTGTTATAAGATAGATAAATAACACTAAATGTATAAAAGAAAATAAAAATTATTTCTTTACTTTCATCGCTACTATTAATTCTGTTACAGAAGCAACTGTTTTGCATGTCCCTTTCGTTTTATCTCTTCTTACTTTTCGTTCCGAAGGAAATAAACTAAAAAACAATTTGTTTAATAGCTGTTACATTGAAAAAACTTGTAGAACTTTTACAAAATTCATTCGGTAAGTGTGGGAAAAATTATAATTGCAACAAATTTACTTACATGCGAATTTATCACACACAGAATCAGAAAATCCCACAATTTTCAGTACCATTTTTAGAAATGGTCTTTGAAGCTGATCATTTTGTTGATCGACATTTATTAATATTGCATTGAATTAACATCTTCATCTCGGCACATTAAACCACTTGTAATATTTCCCATTTCTTCACAATTAAACATTCACTAATTATGTAAGTTACTAAAACTTCACTTTACAATAAAAATACGGAAAATACACACCGTAATATGTATTTTCTTACTGCAAGCCGAGTTTGGTGTAACGTTTTTCAACTAAATTTGTAAGAAATTCTGAAGTAATTTATCTATTGTTAGTAAACAGTCCTTTGCAGAAGGTCATCAAGCAATTTACAACATTCCGTACAATTGTATCCGTCCAGCTGGACTCAGCACAAGGCTTCTAAACAATTGTAAGAAGTGGGTTTTTAAAAAATTCTTAGGTAGCATTTTTTCAATGTACTAATACAAAAAATTCCTCTCAACTTTCAACCGCGACGCTGCTTTTGCGCCACCCTGTATTAATTTTGAAGAATAAATATTCCGTAATCAAGATTGCACATTATACTTTTTGTTGTTCAAAAAAAGAGGAGAACCATGATTTTTCAATTTCGAGAATTGTCTACAATAAAAAACTCACCACATTACGACGTTTGACCCGTATTCTTAAATCATTTTGTGCTGCTATTACAAGGATAATTTAGAAATGAAAAGAAGTATTACTGACAATAGTAATTGTCGAATTCGTTTATTGTGTTGCACAATCCCGCTGTTAAAAGCTAGAAAAAAGCAGCGACCACTTTTCTGAGAACCATTTCAGATTTCTTAAATTTTATTTCCTGATCGTTAAAGCGATTGCAAAAAAAGTTTAAGTGAATTTTATTCGCTGGTGTGAATCACGCTAAACAGAAGCAACTGTGCCAGGGCATCTGGTCTTGCTAACAGGATCAGACAGACATTAACAATAGCCAGAGATTGATAGGTAAGCCACACCTTTTCAGAGTGCATCAAGCATGTTATGTGTCCAACTAATCCCTAATGGGTCGTCCATAATCGCCCGTAATAATCGATTATCCGATAATTGTGGAATTTGTGCATCGAATTATCAAAGTTGTTTTAGTGCGAGATCAAATTAGAGGAATTGGTGGAAACTGAATTTATATCGGTTAAGAAAAAAGTCTATAATTAGAAATGATGACTAATCGTAACGCTGGAATTACTGTTTGTAACTGTTTTTTTTTTGTTATGTTATTTACACAACAAATAGGGCCTAGGGTATCATTATATTTTACTTAAATATAGACATTGGGAAAAATGACTTTAAGTTTATTTACACCTGCGCCTCGGATATAATTGATCCTTTTTTACATCTTCAGTAATTTTATGTTGCAGATAGTAATTTTGGTTTGAATATTTAAATCTCCAAAATGGAAAATTAAATTTTGATCTTTAACTCGATATTTTTAATAATTTCCTTTAAAGTGGTATTAAAGTGCATAATCAAAGCAAAATCATTTCTACAGTTTCTTATTTAAAATGTCACGTTTTCCAACCTTTTGGTTTGTAGCCGATAACATTATGGTTAAGAGGGCCACTTGAGAAGCAAGATTCACAAGATGGCGCCACCGTAGTAAAAGTGTCAATTTTGTAAAACCTTTTTTCATTAACAAGCTTTTTTATATAAAAAACTAGTGGCGGATGTAAAAGATAAAAAAATGATCTAGGTATAGACATAAATTTGTCATGGAAAAACTTGAAAAAAGTATTTATTCAAAAATGTCACACTTTCCGATGCTTTTTGACTTAAATACTGACAAATGTGATTAGATAATGTACGAGTATACTTATGATTAATGCTTCCAGGGTGTGATCAGCAAGATTTTCTTTACTTTAACAAAAAATTCAAATATTATTGAAAGTTTGACATTTTTGAATAAATACTTTTCTCAACTTTTTCCTTGGCAAATTTATGTCTGTACCTAGATCATTTTTTTATCTTTTATATCCGCCACTAGTTTTTTATATAAAAAAGCTTGTTAATGAAAAAAGCATTTTACAAAATTGACACTTTTTACTACGGTGGCGCCATCTTGTGAATCTTGCTTCTCAAGTGGCCCCCTTAAACAAATTTTCGGGGGAAATAGGAAATACCAAAATTCAAACGGAAATTTCCATTAAATCCAGAAAAACTTCTTCTAAATAAAGTGTCCATTACAAACAGTAGGCATAATTTATAAAGCCCAAATTACAAGCCCTGCTAAGTAATGAAAAAGACAGGAGGAGAACTACAACGTAATAGATATTATGATGCAGTAAGGTACGTTATTTTTATGGATCCATAATTTTTATAGGGAATTTGTGCCCAAAACGACATACTTTTTGTTTACAACTATAAAAAATAAAATAAATGTTTTTTTTTAGTTATAAAAATTGAAACAGAAGAAACAACTATTTCCCTGTGGATGTGACCCATTTATAGAATTCTTAAAACAATATTGAATTTATTTCCGAGATATTGGTAAAATGTTGCAAAAGTTCATTTTACCCTGATGTGCTGGGCAAACTGACATACCATTATTATAAGTGTGCATTTTCTGTATTTTTATTGTAAAGTGAATTTCTAGTACCTTACATATATTCTTATTACTATTTAAAAGTAATAATAATTTATTTGGACCTAATCCTTATTATAAATGTTATAAAAATAGTAATAAAAAGTATTGAAGTATAAACTAAGGTAGTAGGATGAAATTTGAAATAAAACAACTCTTTAGGCGTAAGAAAGTAACTATGATACCCTTCAAATCATTAAATACCGCTATCATATTTCCTTATTCCCCATGATATAACAAAATAAAGACAAAAAACTTATTTTGCACCCTTGTTACACACGGAAAAAATATGTACCTACATCCTCATAAGCACAAAATGCAAAATGTTTTTGTTTACCTCCTTTGTAACGAAGGCGCCTTTCTTGTTAATTTTAAATTTATTGCTTCCTGTTTTTTGAAAGTGTCAAGTGTGCAGACACCACATGTAACTTTTGATGAGGTTGTTTCGAGTTTAACCGACCAGTCGCTTACAGTCCGGCTTTACTCTACAATCTGTGACAGTACCTAGTGTGAAAAATAATTCATATATTCAAATAAGGTAAGTAATATTACAATACAACTTCTTTTTCAGCAAAAACTTAGAAAAGTGGCCGTTTTACAAACTCCCGAAAGGTTTTCGTTTGGTAAGATAAATATAAATATTTACGAACACAGCAATAAAAAAATGTTATTTTGTAGATAGATATGGACTTCACTTTCCTATTCAACAATGCCGGTGGTCTGATGGCCGAATCACATTGACAGGCTGCAAAAATTTCTTTCAACGGAAAATAACGTCAAAGATAAACAAATTCGAAGCCTCTTAGAAAATATTCAAATAAATAATTGCGGTAACAGTAAGTTTTTTAAGTAAATAACTTCTAAAGTTTATAATTATTTCTATTTCAGATAGTCGCGATGCAGCAATATTTTACTCACTACATGGATATTTTACACCTACTGACAGGATAGTAAAAACCGATGAAACTGGAAAAAAGGATGTTATCAAATTTACCATTAAAGATTCGCAAGAAGGAATTTTTTAAGGGCTGTTGATGTATGTTTTAAAATAATGTATGTTTGATTTAGACTTTCCGAAGGAAAGTATTATGTTTTGGAGTTTTATAGAATTTTTTTTTTTTAATGAAAAGTGGGAAATCTTTTTCAAAGGTGCATATATTATCAGAAATCCTACTCTCAAACGATTAGAGCAACCATTGCGGTTTATTTTAACAACTTGCATTTTTTTGTTATCTTTTAAATTTTTTTTTTGCAGTAATTGAAATATATTAATTTATGTATAAATCGCTACTTAACTTGCTTCATTTTTCTCATTTTTCGTGTGCACTTTTAATGAGCAAAATCAAGTAAGTTATGTAATTATTTAATTATGTGGAAGGGTTGAGATATTGTAAATTTTGTAAAAAATAAGTTCTCAAAATATAAACATTTATGAATTCATAACCTATGCTTTTTATTTGAATCCAATAAATAAAATTTGTAATTAATTATATCATTAATTACTAATTAATTAATTTGATAAACGTTCTTTGTAATATCAATAAAAATTTTACATTGAACCAACGAACGCTTTTCGTAATATTGATGTAATGTATTGTACATTGTCCCAATGTATGTATTACATCAATCCATAACTTGATGTAATAGGTTACATTGTACCAATGTATGTCTACTTTGGACCAATTTTGATGTAAAATACATTGCCACAACGAACATTTTTGTTGCATTTACGTAGGCTTTTCGTTCAGTGTATAATCTTGCATCTTATACTTATTCATAAGAGTTTGAAGAAAAATTGCGACTTTATTGAAGCAAAAATAATTTCGTAACCACTATTTTATCTTTATGTCAGCCCCAAAATCATACAGTGATGTGTGATATAATAGTAGATTTCCACCATCTAACAATATAACTTGAAATGTGTCATTTTGCCCAGGTATGTCGTTTTGGGCACAATTCCCATAATCTACCAAACTAATTACTTACTCAAGAAAAATTCAACAATAATCTGAACGTTCTAGAAAATTATAAATAAAATGGGTCAAAAACTAGTGTTAATTGTTTTTAGAACGACCCAACAGATTTTTTAAATTTTTTATTTAGGGGTTTATGGCATTTCCGACATTATTTTCGGATTTGTTGCATTTAGGATTTTTGTTATCCTTAAAAATACCACTTTACGTTTGATGAATCGAATAAAAAAGTCGAATAATGTGAACATGAAAGCGAGTTCTGTTTTCGACACAATGCAATGAACAAATTGAAACAAAATGTAAGAATCTAATAGAGCGAACTTAATTGAAGGGTGCCTATTATTCGATTGATGGTTCAGATCTTAAAGACGTAAAAAGTGGATGAGGTTGTAGGTAGTTACTTAAAATTCCAGCGCTAATTAAACTGGCAAAAATTGAATTTTTCATTCCCCGTGGCCATGTTTAACAAAAAGGAACTACTCCAATCAGCACGTTGGCTTATGCACCCTCTTCCAAGTTCCATTAAAGTGAAATAAAAAAGCGACAGAATAATCTGGCTCACAAAGAGGGTGACACAATACGAGGGTCCTTTTCATCATAATAACAATACACTGTTACGCTTTACTCTGATTGGCCGAGTTCGCCATAAAACAGAAACAATAGTCGAAATGCAATTTTTCAGCAGATCGTATTTTAACACACACACCCTAATAAAATAAGGGTCACAAATTGAAATTGAAAAAAGCACCAATAAAGAACGAGGCGACGATAAGATCATAATTAGAAAACTGCGTCTGCCACGTATGATTAAATTTTTATTTGGTACTAAAGGAGCTGTGTGTAAATATGTTAAGAGGATAATCGCTGTGTATTCATACGACATTAGCTTGAATGACAAACAGAAAAAAAAACTTGTCATAGGTTGTCATTATGGAATTATCTAAACTTGAAATCTATAACCATAAAAGGACCACAGTAACCATTTTTTGTGGAGAAATGCGCCATACAAAACATTTCAGTCTCGAATTTCGTCCTTTACAATGCGTTTTTGGTGTCCGTAATCCTTTTTAACTATAAGTAACACAAACACGTCGGATAATCACCATCGGGATGTAAATTCGACGAAAAAACGACCAACAAAACAATCAACTTTTTTATCCTCTTTTAATTATACGACACAAACTTATTAAGCCTCCGGTCTTCTGATACTTTTATCGTGGCTTCTCGAGCCTCGTTTACAATGGAATGTTTAAGCTGTCATTTGCCGATTTTGTCTCATCATTCGGACAACTTGAAAATTATGAAGCTGCTGGTTTTGGTCACTCGGTGAAAGTGTGCTTGACATGTTTAAGATGCAAATTTTTAATTTAACTTTTTTTCACAATGGCAAAATTATTTTTAAAGTTTGTATTACAATGGGCTGTTTTCAAAGTCGTTGCATGTCGTTGAATGCCGTTAAATAATTCAGAATTAGAATTAGAATTATTCAAAATTAATAAAAATGAAAAATCTAATGTATTTTCCTTAAATCAAAGTGTCTAAATTAATTGAAGTAATTGTAACTATCGGGTGTTCAACGAGTCGTGACGCCTTGGATTGTAAAGTGTGTGTCTTTACAATTAAAAAAAGTTAGGACGTCACGATTTTTTGAACGTATGTTAGACAAGCTAGAAATGGTAAAAATTTTATGTAAAATTAAAAACTCTTATCTAAAAATGCAGAAAAAAACTGGCAGGACAAACTAAAAATTGAAATTACATACAGTGGAACCCCGATATTCGAAATTATAAACTTCGTTTCTTCAGCGGATTTTTTTCGCGTAAAATTTATAAGCCTTTCTCGAAATAAACAAGAACTTCTAATAAATTCTTTGTGGTTAACTGCTTCTGATTATTATTTATGTTTGTATATTCACGTTCGAATATATTAAGTTTCAACATGTCAATAAATTGTCCAAGAGGAACGATAAAATAATAGCAACGTCAGAATGCAGGCAAATTTTTTGTACCTATATCAAAACTTTGCTAGGTAAAACGAGACTGTCAAATATATTTGAGAAGATACGTAAAGTAAAGCTACGTAAAGCGAGACTACGTATAACAAGAGGTGGGTGTACATACAGGCTGTCCCATCACTTGTGGCCAAAATTGAGCTTAAATTTAAAGTTATTTATTTGAAATTTGGTGCACGTATGACTCTGGTATAAGGCTAGAAATTTCCAGTTTTCGAGAAAAAAAAATAAAAACTGATTTTTTATAAAAATACTATTTTCCAATTTCGTCAAATTTCACTTTTCAGGATCACTATGATTAAGACAAATTTATCCAAACTAAAAAAAAATTCAAAAGCTGTAATTAGTCTAAAATTCCTTTATATTGGAATCTCAAGAGTAAAAGTAATAATTTATGACTGTAAATAGTCGTTAGTATTTTCCGCAGAGGTAAGTGCGATTTAAATTTATGACATTGTAAAAATTTGTCACTGTCGAGTGGAAGTCGGTCGATGTGAACAACAGGAGCGTACCTAAGTCGAGCCTACATTCTTGTAGATTTCTAAAATTTACGTAAATTGCAAGTCCTCTAATGAATTACGATTATGAGTACGAAGATACTTTAAACTGTAAATGTAGAATTATTTTCTTTAACTCAAAAACGACTTATTACATTTTTCGTTTGAAATATTTTCGGTGCGGTTATGGAAAAGGGACAGACCATTCGAGGTACCAGTTACCTACTTCCAGTTTCGGAGAAAATTTTACAATCCCATACATTTAAGTCGTACTTAACTTTTCGGAATGTAACTAACGACTATTTACAGTCATAAATTATTACTTTTACTGTTAAAATTCCAATATAACATGTAACATACAAAACTAAAAAACTGAAAGTACCAAAAAGTTGAACAGAAAATAATAAATTCCGTTGGGTAATTACGCCTGCAAATTAGAATCGTCAAATTTCAATATGTGGTTTATTTCCAAATCTTTCATTTAATATTTTTCATTCACAGAAATAGCACGTAACCCTGTAGGTACTCTCACAACATGCAGGTATCTTTAAACTGCATTGGCATAAGCTGCTTTCAATAATACTTTTTACAAAGATCAACCTTCTCGGAATTCATAAATTCTGAGAAACTAAAAACGCATTTTACATTGTTGGGTTGCTGTTCTATCTACGTAAAATCCTAGCTAATCTCGCAATTTGACTATTCTGGCTTCCTTGAATATAAGACTTTTTTCAATTGATGTCAATCATCACAGAAAGCAGTTTCTTTTTTCCCTCATAACATAACATAAACCTTATTTAGATGTACTAAGTAATTGAAAAAATTATCTATAATTACTTTTAAAAGTATGTGCTTTCAAACAGTTTCATATATTTTTATTTTGCACTAAGTAAGTACAAATTCTAGTTTTGTGCTATATTTTCTAATTTAAAAGCTACGTTACTAAAATGCCATTACTATCAACATAATGTAAAAAACATATTTTTTCACAAGCTGGAATTAAAAACGTGGTCTAAAAAACTAAAACAACTGACCTGACAATTTCCATTCGCTGGTATTGATTAAGCGTGCAATATAGTTGAAATTAACAACGAAATATCCGATGTTTGTCAGTGCTGATAAAGCGCCACGCCGTCACAAAAGAATAAAAACTAAAATCGATTAAAAAGCTTTTGATGAACGTGACAACAACTCGTTTGCCATCATTTCCCTATGTCATCAACAGAATGTGATTGTAGAGTTTTGCTGATTATTCGCACAATAGCAACGTAATCTCATTAAGCACAGATTTGATTGCTCGTATGATGACATTTAGAAAACAGCATTTGGCAGTAATTGTTTCCAAAGTGGAGCAGGAAAAAGAACGATTGTAAAAAGTGTAATATGGCCGCCAACTAACATAAAACAATTTCCTCTCGAGTCGGATTTGCAGTTGAGTCACGTTTCTCGATGACATACACAAAATTGAGCCTGGAGAATAGGTATGAAATGTGCCGTCCCCACGCATCGGAGCGCACTATTCTCGGCCTTATTCGGAACTCGAATAGAGGAGGTATTGTGTTTGTGCAACTATATAACGATATAACGCGGATACGATGATTGTACGCGGTACCAAGACCGTTCGTATTTATTGTTATGCCACCACCTTTTGGTGTGAGGTAAATTTTAAGAATGGTTTTGTGTGCGTGTGTGCGTTATTGTATGAGAGGTATCGAATTATGTGAGGTTTAGCAATCGTATTAGATACAATGTTATTTAGTGATGGAGTCGTATTACAAATTTGAGAGGCTATTCAAGTTTTATAAGATTTTCAATAAATCCTAAATGGGATTGATCAATTATAAAATTTATTTTTTCACGTTATTGAAAACAATAATTGTTACATAGATACATAAGTACATAATAATTTTATAAGATAATGCAACATTAACAACTTTTTTATTGTAAATGAATGAATGAATCAATCAGTCAATAAGTCTACTACTTTCATCTTCAATACAACCTCCGAAGAGATTAACGCATTTTGATGAAATTTCAGCATCCATAACGCTTTAAAAATAAAAACGTTCCTGGAGGCTACACAGAGAGAAAGGAAGTGAAAAATCTGTTAATAACAAGGCAAATTCGTTAACTATTAACAAATATTGATTGATATTTGGTCCAAAAATGTTTATTTACGATTAACTGACAGTTTATTAATACGATTTCAATTAGCTTAATTTACTTCTAACACATTGTTATTTATAATAAAGTAAGCAATTATTAAAAACAAAAAGAAATTGGTAATAGTTAACACACGTTTAGTTACACCAAATAAATGTATTATTCAGTCTTAATTTGCTTTATTTTGGAGGAATAGTTGTTTATTAATAAAAAATAAATGTATATTAAAATCAAATAAATATTTGTTATTAATAAATATTCTCTCATAAATATTTGTTAACATTAAATATACGTTTAATAATAGTAAATAATAATACAACCAAGATTTATTAATTATTTATATCATTTTAATATAAGTTGTTTTTTACTAATGAATTTCAGTTAACAATTAAATTAGCATATTAATAATAACAAGTAATATGCGGGAAATATTTATTATAAACCCTTCATTATTTATTAATAAATATTTTATAAATTGGATTTGTAATAATAATCTCATTAAACTGAAATTTTTTATTTAAAATGAATAAAAATATTTAAAATACAATAAAATAAAATAAACATGAAACAAAACTTATACCTATAAATAATAAAAAAATATTAGGGGATCATTCAATGTCAAATGTATTAGAAATGTTTCTAAAATGTCTAAATAATACAGTTGCTGTCGATAGATACCTATTAATATTCTTGGTTCATGCAGGAAATAAATTTACGTCCATCACCGATTAAATAAATATGTGTGGAAAAAGTGCAACAAATATTTTTAATGTCAATAATTTGTTTAGAAGTGGAAAAATCATCATTAGTCACTTTATATGCTTCAAAATCTTTATCAATACCATAACAAACAATTGTTTTATATATTAAACACATTTGTGAACAATACAATTAACAACCTTTCCAAAAACTTGAACGATTATACCTTTTTTAAAAATAATGGCTTGTTCCATATTATTATTTTAATATACTTCTCAACACTACCGAATACCACAAATTGTAAAATAAGTATTTTTTTATCTTAAACAACTTATCTTTTCAACAAATGAATATTTATTTTTGATAAAAATGTACAAATGTATTTTCTTTCACTAACAATGAATTAGTACCAAATAGTAGTATGCATTACATATAAAAAAACCTTAATTATTATAAACAAATACCCATTGTAATACTTAATAAATTTTTGTTTGCATGAATTGAGAATATATTTGTGTTCTTTCTGTGGAAAATTGAGCTTCAATTGAAAGTTATTTATTTGAAATTTGGTGCACGTATGACTTTGGTATAAGGCTATAACTTTTAGCGTTAGTTTTCGAGAAAAAAATAAAAAACTGATTTTTTATAAAAATACTAATTTCCCAATTTCGTCAAATTTCATTTTTCAGGATCACTATGATTGAGACGAAGAAATCCAAAGTAAAAAAAATAATTCAAAAGCTGTAATTAGTCTAAAATTCCCTTATATTGGAATCTCAAGAGTAAAAGTAATAATTTATGCCTGTAAATAGTCGTTAGGTCTTTCCGCAGAGGTAAGTGCGATTTAAATTTATGACATTGTAAAAATTTGTCACTGTCGAGTGGAAGTCGGTCGATGTGAACAACAGGAGCGTACCTAAGTCGAGCCTTTTTACATTCTTGTAGATTTCCAAAATTTACGTAAATTGCAAATCCTCTAATAAATTACGATTATGAGTACGAAGATACTTTAAAGTGTGAATGTTGAATTATTTTTTTTAACTCAAAAACGACTTATTGCATTTTTCGTTTGAAATATTTTCGGTGCGGTTATGGAAAAGGGACAGACCATTCGAGGTACCAGTTACCTACTTCCAGTTTCGGAGAAAATTTTACAATGCCATACATTTAAATCGTACTTAACTTTCGGAAAGTACTAACGACTATTTATAGTCATAAATTATTACTTTTATTCTTAAGGTTCCAATATAAAATATAACTAAAAAACTGAAAGTACCTAAAAGTTGAACAGAAAATAATAAATTCGTTGGGTAATTACGCCTGCAAATTAGAATCGTCAAATTTCAATACGTGGTTTATTTCCAACGACCAAATCTTTCATTTAATATTTCCCATTCATAGAAATAGCACGTACATAATACATAAAATCTATAATGCCACCTCTCCATTCCCTTATTAATTTCAAATTGCATACAATAACCAACACAAATGAAAAGAAAACCGTCCCTACATGCTCGTTAGCGCTAACAATATTACTTTCTGTGCTTCCTGCGTCAGAATACATAATATCGCCTTTTGATACATAAATGTTATACTTGAAAATAATACAATGTAAGAATTTCCATCGTTCGATCTCGCTTCAACATTGAGCAGTTCGGCTGAGAACACAAAGAGAAAAGTTCCAAATTACGTGAACATCGTTTTATTTAACCGAACACATTGAAGTGTAACGTGTGATGGGTAACACAAGGTAACATGTCACAGAAGGGCCGTTATGCAAAGACACCCTCCCCAACTTCGGGCCAATCAGCCCTGCAGTCCCGCCCTTGACTTTACAAGGGTGCTTACAATGCTTCTGTGATCCGATCTATATTTTGCAGGAACTGAATTTGTGATTGTTTCTTTTTAAGATTCCGAGAGTTGGGAAAATTGGAAATTTTTGCATCTGAGGTGTAAGATAACCGGAAGAGGCTTATGTAATTTAGATCGGCGTCGTGTCAGGCGCAGAAAAGTTCCTCGTCTAGTTCGTGATGGCCCCCAAGGGGCAATGCAGGGGTGATATAGGGGCGATTCTCCTATTCACGACATGAATGCATAATTATTAAACACCCCTAGATACATATCGAGGATTTCAACCAAGACTTGCTAGATGCAACTGCGTTTTTTCCATTAAATGATGTTTAGTTAAGTGTACAGGATGAGTCAAGTTTTACCGCCCCGGCCATAATACCTATTAAAGATTGAGGGGAAAGTATGCAATTTGCATGTTAGGTCAGTTGAAGTTATATATTATATTTTTATTTGAAGCCAAAAAAGTAAAACAAAGAGTTTTGGGTAAAATTTCTATGTTTGGTTTTTTATTTCAAAATTTGTCAAATTATTCGTAGTATTAATATCTGCAATTTGATTCGTAAAAAAATGATTACTTTAAGAGTTAAATCAAATTTAAGATATAGCACAAAAAATACTTCTATTTATGACTTTATAACAATAGATAATGCGGTTTACCATCCTAACAATAGTTTATGATCGACCCATCAAACTGGACGAGACAGCTTTTCAGTTGCCGATAGACCTGCATTCTTAAGTTCAGTTTAGTGACCGCCATAAATAATCTTTCAAGCACCCCTACATCAATACCATTGTCTGGTAAATTGGTCTACTTATGTCGTAAATTATTTAAAAAATACCTTCTAATACGGAAATAGCTTTATTTAATAAACGCAAATTACTAAAATTATTTCAATTACACTAAATTGTGTGAAAATATTTTACTGTTCGTACATCAAAAAAACTAATAAATCGAACAATTAGTAATTGAAAAAAGCCAAAATTTTACTTGATTAAAACAAAAAAGATTTTTTCTTGGTTTCTATGTACCTTAATAATATTGCTCATGCAATTTATGAGAATTGACAAATTAATTTAAAGGCCTATTTTTCCACGGGCGGTAAAACTTAACTCACCCTGTACAATGTAATCAAAACGAACGTGTTAAATAATCTGATTGTTTTTGGATACCTAATTTCACTTATAATCTCAGATGTTGTCCTTTTTGGAAATTTAAAAATGGGTGTCTTGAATTGGATAATATTGTTATTTTTTCTTTGGAAAAAATTTTGAAAATGTTGGTGATTGGTCGTGATTTCAGCGGTATTTTTTCTTCACGCTGAAAACAAAGTGTCTGTTTAATTTTAGTTTCAGTTATCTTTTGTGTAATACCATTCACAATTAAAAAACGTTCATTAATTAATTTTTTGCCATTTGCTAGGGTTAATACTTTGAATTATTTTCAGGGAAAATACTGTAATGGTAATTGATTGCTGAAGCCAGGCACTTTCTCTATTGACACTATTCAACGTTTGAAGTTCTATATTTCTTGTGGGTGTTGCAGAAAATACATTAATAAAACTATTTCATATTGAACACAAGTTTCATAATGATTGAATTTTTTGTTTATTTCTTATATTCATTTGCATTCTGCAAATTTGTTTTTTGATATCCAACATTTTTGGAAAATTTTAGAAGAGTTATAAATACACCCAAAATTGGTGAGAATAGTTAGAAGGGTCTATAAAAATGTTAAGGGATTGGTACAATTGAATGGGATGTGCAAAATTCCAAAAATCGATTACAAATGTGTTTTGCCAACGAAGGATCAATTTCAAAACAGCATAAAAAGGCAAAAAAAACAAATTAAATAAATTAAATTCTTGGTTGTACTATTTTCGATGCAGCAATTCCTCCATTCATTTCTAAAAAAATTGATTCATTCTCTTTACTTTCTTCAAATCTATGTAAAATTAATCCTCATATTAGTTTATTTTTACTCCGCCATTGTTTTTGGATACATAATTTCACTTATAATCTTAGATGTTGTCCTTTTTGGAAATTTAAAAATGGGTGTCTTGAATTGGATAATATTGTTATTTCTTCTTTGGAAAAAATTTTGAATATTAAATTTACAATAAGATCTTGGACTCGAAGCCAAATTACCAATCCGTTTTGGTGGATTAGGTATAAGGTCTATAATTGATATTTCCTCGCCTGCCTTTTTGTCTTCTATATTTTCTAATTCTGAACTTATTATGTCCATTCTACCTTCTAGTTTTTCTAATTTTGAAATTACATCCCTTAACGAGGCTGTTGATTATTGGAAGGAAATTCTAATTCGTCTTTACTTCCAAAAGAGCTTTCTATCCAAAGAAATTGCAACTTACCTATCTGTGAGAAAATATTTCAAAATTTATTATCTTCCTCAAATATCACACAAAAAGCTATCTTATTAGCTGGATCTGAACTTGAATCTGGAGCTTGGCTTGAAGCTCTTCCATCTTGTAAATTATGAACTCTTTTAGAAAAAAACTTTTTAGAAATTGCAATTTCATGCAGATTGGGCAATTTCTGTCATCCTCATATCTGCTCGTGCGGTTCTTCTGTAGACTCGTTGGGTCATCATGGTTTATCGTGCATTAAAAGTGCTGGTAGACTCTTTCGTCATTAGTAAACGTGCGTTCTCTTCTGCCAACATCCCTTGTATCCTTGAACCTAATGGTATTCTGAGGGATGATGGTAAACTTCCAAATGATATTACAGTTATGCCATGGAAAGTAGGGAAATCTTTAGTTTGGGATTTTACTTGTACGGATACACTTGCCTCTTCTCATTTGACTGATTCTTAATTTTCTGCAAGATCAGCTGCATACTTGGCAGAAAATGTTAATAAAAAAAAATAAAAAAATACATTATAATGTAGTACAGTAGAATCCGGTTATAACGAACCTAAAGGGACCATCAAAATCGGTTCGTTATATCCGAAGTTCGTTATAAACGCTATTAAAAGAATAAATGCAAGAGTGTTTTATGAGACCTTTATTGGTCTAATATAAATGTGCATATGTATAAAACCATTAAGAATATAAGGGCTAAACTTCAGTGAAACAAAGCATAATGCGACAAGTAATTTTATTTGAAAAAATTTGTTATTTTCGACTGAACTGTCGCATTTTTAAAGTATAAATAGTCCACACACGTTTCAACGTCACTAAGATTTTCAATAATTGAGTTCGGCGCACCGTAAAACTGTAAAAAATTACGAATGTTGTTAATACTTCTCACAGCTTCCTGTGTAGATAAAATCTGTAATGCTGGTGCTTCCGGCTCATCCTCATTCCCCATTGGCATCTTCTTGGCCACTTTTGTCTATCACAAATACCCAAATATTCTGTTACAACTAATAAATTGTCATTCATGTTTAAGTTTTCGAAAAAATTTGAATTTTCTAATTGAAGGGCTCTATGCAAGAAGCACCTAAGTCACTTTTCATATTCTGTGATATTTGAGATTTATATTTCTGTTTGATCCGGAAATCACATTGTTTTGATTTTGACTGATCTTTTTTTACTAAAGAAGACTTATTTTAGTAAAAAAAAATCATTGAACATTGAAACCTCAAATCTCAAACATCACAGAATATGAAAGTGACTACTTCTTGCATAGAGCCCTTCAATTGCTGCAATTCACGTTCCCATTTGTTTTCATTTTTGTAATCACTCATTTAATGACAAGTCATCATCAAATTCAAAGGTTATAACGCGTTATATACAATGCAAAGTTCGTTATAGTCGATTGAAATTTTATTAATTTCAGCTTTTTCAGGTTCGTTATATCCGATAGTTCGTTATATCCGAGTTCGTTATGACCAATTAATTTTTACATGATCACATAGGGGAAAATGTCGGGACTTGGAACAAAGTTCGTTATAACCGGTGGTTCGCTATAACCGAAGCCGTTATAACCGGATTCTACTGTATTTTTGTTTCAACCTTTTATTTCTTCCGAAATATAAACGAAAGCCAAAAATGATTTCCTTGTTCGTAAATAAATTCTTCCTATAAAAACAGTAGGTAGGTACAATTGAAAAAATCCTAATTATAACCCTAGTGGAAAAAAGGTAAATTTTTGTACGTATCAGTGGAGTGCAAAAGCTCGATCTCCCGATTGTAAATTCAAATTTAATTGGAAACACAAAGAACAAAAAAGCGTAGGTACAATTTCGTGGTTTTCACACGTCATATCTCAAACTGCGAATCAAAAGGATACGTCTACAACAGCATTGTGGCGCTGTCCAACAGTAGCAAACATTGAACACAAGCATAAGAAAACAGATAATATCACATTTCCTCAGAAACACTCAACAAATGTTCTTTGCCTGTTTTGTCTGCTTTTAACAATATAATGACATGTCAGCTTGTCTCGAGTGGAAACAGACGCCATTCATTTTTATTACTTTTATAGTTCTACACTATTAATTGTCGGGTTTGCCAGCCGACTCAATACACGCCTATAGATGGCGGATAAGTCGTTAAGTGCCCGCTTGTGCGATAGTCCGGGTGATCCAATTATCCGGTGATTTAATTTTTAACCGCTTTCCCACGTAAACGCGTCGAAAGGATCATTCGTGACTGCTCATTTTACGAAACAGTGTAAAGACAAAAATCGCTGCTAATAAGAAGAACAAAACGGATTCTTAACTATCCAAACACATCCATTTCTCGTTATGACAACTGACTCAGCAATTTCCTTCTTTTTTGGAACCATCTCAACCGACGTACTGAATTAGTCATTAAAGCATGGCGGATTGTGGCGGATAGATAATATTTAAGCCAATTTGTATGCAATTCTGGTTTTCGATTGTAACTGCTGCTGTGACATTCACATCTCGATTTTCAATGATATTCATTGACAGTACGTGACAGGCGAGATTTTTTATATTCGGAGATAATGATCGTTGTAATGAAACAGTTTCTGAATATTTAATACCTTCACTGCCATCGACATATTGTTTAATCAAGATGAGTTAATATTTGGTTGCTCTCCCGTTATCTATAATTTTTACCAACCGGAATTATAGGTAAATTAAATTTCTGTTGTTTTGTTGAAATCCAAATCAATTCAACTTTATTTTTCTTTTTTAATGATTCTACCAAACCGAATGCCTAAGTGAATTTCATCCTTCATTATTTTACCTTCCAAATCTTTTTTTTTAATCAGATAACATTTTGTCTTTACCTCAATTACTAGTTGTTGAATTTATTATTTTTTTTGATGTACGAACAGTAAAATATTTTCACACAATTTAGTATAATTGAAATAACTTTACTAATTTGCGTTTATAAAAGAAAGCCATTTCCGTATTAGAAGGTATTTTTTTAAATGATTTTCGACATAGGCAGACCAATTTACCGAACAATGGTATTGATGTAGAGTACTTGATTTTTTATTTATGACGGTCACTAAACTTAACTTAAGAATGCAGGTTTCACGACAACTGAAAAGCTGTCTCGTCCAGTTTGATGGGTCGATTATAAACTGTCGTTAGGGTGGTAAACCGCATTATCAATTCTTGGAAAGTTATAAATAAAAGGACTTTTCTTGCATTATCTTAAATTTGATTTAACTCAAAAAGTAATAAGTTTCTTACGAATCAAGTTGCAAATATTAATGCTACGAATAATTTGGCAAATTTTGAAATAAAAAACCAAACATCGAAATTTCGCCCAAAACTCTTTGCTTCACTTTGTTGGCTTCAAATAAAAATAACTTGGAAAATTTGTAGCACTAATCGAAAGTGTAAACTCTGATGTAACATGTAAATTGCATACTTTCCCCTCAATTTTTAATAGGTATTATGACCGCGGCGGTAAAACTTGACTCACTCTGTATATTACATAGCGAGAGCTGTAAGAAACATTACGCACGGGTCAAGAAAGTTACGCACGAATGCGTAATTTGACGAGAGCGTAATTGTTTTACAAGTACAGTTGCGTGCTATACTTTTTCTTCGACCACATTAATTCTCGGAAATTAAGGAAAATTGAACGTTTTATTAGTTCAGTAACGCTAAAAATCAAAATGTCTTTGATTCCTTCTTTATTAAAAATATTAATGATAATTGCAAAAGGTAAGTAAACAAGTAGGTATTTTATTAATTTATTAAAAATTTTATTTAGGTATAACAAAACCGCTATAAAAATACTAAATTTTGACATCTCATCTTTTTATACAGGGCGTTTCTTGTCAATGTAATTACGTCATCGTCGCTTCTTTCACCGCTTTTTAACAGTTAAGAGACCTAACAAAATCGTAACGAAAAAATATAGGTTGCTATTTAAAAAACAGATCATAATGTCCTTTCCTTGTCAAGAAACACACTGTATATCAAAAATTTTATGTCAAAAAATGTGAAATTGAATTTAAAAATTAACATTTTTTGTTTTTTTTTTGAAAACTTGATAGTTTAAGAATTATCGAATTATTATTTTACTTTTTTGAATTATGTTTTTTCCAATTTTATGTTCTTATGTAATAAGCCAACATTTTTACAGTGTTGTTTTGACAATTAAAAGACTTACGGAAAAATATAAGTTGCTATTTAAAAAAGTAACAATGACGTCACTACTTTGACAAGAAATATTCAGTAAAAAAAATAAGTTGTCAAAATTTAGTACTTTTGTACCAGTTTTGTTATATTTTTGTTTCATCGTTTTATTCCTTCTAGTTAAAAAGATAGGGGGGGGGGGGGGACTTTAGCCACGCACGTTACAGGGTGATTCAACGTATAGCATTTTTGAGAAAAAACCTTCTTCCAGTTGTCGAAAAATTCTGAAAATTTGAAGTAATATTCTTCAACTACCAAACTACAGAATGGCCGAATTGTTTCTTTTGAAATAAAATCTGTTTGAAAATTGACTATTACCAAACTGATAAAGCCATCGAAAATTTCTTTTCACAATCTCACCCACATTACAGTGTAGATTCTAATATCGTCTATTGTGTTGTTGCACCTTAAATGACACCCTCGTAAAGATTACGGTTAAACTTATAAACTTGATTTAAAAGCGTCTGTAATAAGAACAATTACAGAAAAAAAATTGGCACAAACTGGGTCTCATCGACAACCGAATTCAAAATCATTCAATACTTTTAATTTTTTGCGTTAGGCAAGGTTATACTGTCCAGAGCACGTCCTGAAATTTATTTTTTCATTGAGGGCAAAATAATATGAAAGGTTTTAATTTTGTTTAGAAGAATTCAATGATATACAATGGCCATTCTGTATACTAGTAGAAAATAAATAATACAATTCAATTACACTGTATTATGTATATTATTATTATGTATATTATGTAGTATAAACTTTTAATTTATCGTCTGAAAATATTTTTAAAATCTATTTGGGAGATTTTGTATTCAATAAGCCTTTTCTAATAATTAATTACAGCAACTTTCCGAATAAGCCTTTTGAAATCTTTAATTAAAATTCAATCCGTCCACACGTGGATCCGCTTTAGTTCGTCAAAATTAATTTTTACAACATTGAATGCTTCAGATTGAAATTCCGTCCATATTCGCCGTAATTATAATAATCTGCCGAGTCTCAGATACAGCACGTACTTACAGTAGCTGGCATTCGTACACATTTCCCATGGGATCAAATTAGAACCAGAGACTCGACGATAATAAGATATCTCTTATTATCTTCCTCAATATCTGACAGAACCTGGCAGCCATTACACTTCTCCCACCCGACTAATTCGAAACAAATCCCTTCCAATATCCCTCCTCGTGACACCAACGTGAAGAAAGGGCGTCACACCAGGGAGGAGTTGCACTCTCAAACACCCTCCAGCACCAAACGATTCCGCGGAGTGCGGATAGATGGCGAGAGCTTAATCGATGAATTTTCTGAGTTAATTTATTTTGCAGAAAACGATTTTTAAATTCGATTTCGGAATAGGAAACCACGTTCAGATATGAGCTGAGTTTTATCGAATCACGTTTTTGCTCTTTTTTCAAAATCTCCGTTGCGCGTCTTGTTATGCAGACTGCCGTTTTCGTTGATTAATTCGCTTTAATTTTGGAGAGCGTTTTTCATCCCGGTTTGATATTATAAAAGATACAGCGGGTCGCGGTAAATCTAGTTGATCCCAGATTACCTTCCGAGTTGTGATTGATTTTGTTTTATTCAGGGTGCAATTTTCATGTTTCATACTTTTCGTATCAAAGAAAATCAGATCAAAGGAAAAGTAAAAATGTTGGGTAAATTTTGCTGCGCTTTGAATTACGGTTGTGTGTGCTTCTCTTTTTAAAAGGGAGCGTTACGATTTATGACAAATATCGCCGAATGTTAGGGGTATTTTCTTAAAAGAGCGTTATAATGTAATTTATGGTAGCAAGGGCGAATGACTTTTATTGAAAGAAGCGTTTGGTTTTTGACAGAAAAACTGATACAAATTATGGTAGTTCTAATGTGGATTTGTAGGTATTTTTTTACTTTATATTCAGTGACTTTATTATAGATATGATAAACGAAAATTTTTAAAACTTCCCCATAACAAACTTCCTTATAACAAACACAACAAATTTCTTATACATTTTATATTCCTTGTAATAAAGTAAAAGTATAGCGAATTTTTTTACCTCAATTTTTCAGATTTGTGTAAGATTCGTCTGTAATTAAAAGGTTATTTTTGTAGTGTTTTTAACAAATTGTAGTGTCTTGGAAAAATATGTTGTAATCGTTTTTGATACCAACACAAATTTCGATGAGGTATAACGAATTTTCTACGCGATGATTTTTTTAAAAATCACTGCGTTATATGGAAGTTCGACTGTACTTATTCTTTTCCCTTTTTTAGTTCTTTTTTTACTAAATTTTTCTACTGTTTCAACAAGTATTATATTTCAATACTAATTTGAGTTAAGAAAAGTTCGACTTTTTTAACAAGTGCAGAAATCTCTTTTCCCCACTGAAAGCTATAAATCAATATTGAAGAAGACGTATATGTGACATTTGTAAACTTCAAGAGGGCATACGATTCTATAGATAAAGAGATATCATTCAACACGTTGGAGGAATGTGGAGGCATTGACAACTCAATTACAATAAAAAAACTCTAAGTCAAAAGTTAAATTTATCGGAGACATCTCAAGCCCTTTTATGGTCAAAACAGGAGTAAGACAGGGAGATGGATTTTTCCCACTGCTCTTTAACTGTGTGCTGGAGAAGGTAGTATGAAAGTGGAGGAAAAAAATGGAGGAGGAAGGAATTCCTAAAATAAAAATCGAAAGATAGAAGGATAACCTGGAAATTGACTGTCTGGTTTTTGCAGACGATCTAGCAATACTAGTGAAGAACATGGTAGATGCAAGAAGAAAAATAAATATACTGAAAGAGACAGCAGAAAAAGCTGGACAATAGAAAAGATGCACCAAAACAGATTACAACACAGTATACAGTTAGAAGAAAAGGAAAGAAAAATTATACCGAAAATGTAAGATGGAAAATGGAAGCTGAAAAGCAATAAGAAAATCTACACGAAAACACAATGAGGAGAAGAGTGACTTTCTACAGACACATTAAAACAATGAATGAAAGAAAATGGACGAAGAGAATATTCAATTACCTACTTCGACAGAAACCCCAAGACACAGATGACATGTATCAGGAAGATCAGAAAAGACATGGAAGAAATGAAAATAGATGAAGAAGAGGTGGAGAGAAAAGAAGAATTCAAAAAGAAGATCAGAACGGTTTTCAAGAAAAGACAAAAAAAAACTGGAGCAAAATGGACGGAAGAAAGAAAGGAGGAAGAGAAGAAAGAAGGGAGAAAACTAACCACAAGAAGATATTTCACGTGGTTCATAGTCGGCCAAAATCGAAAAACCAAGGTTGGTCCAAAGTACTAAACCAGAAATGGCACCTGCAATCTTGCAGTCATTTAGCAACGTTAACTTACAGGGTGGTCGCGAAAAATCGCAACCTTCAATCGAAATAGGTTTGGCAGGTTGTATTAAAGGGCCTTTGGTTTGTAATATTGAGCGCCAAAAACCATCCAACTTAGGAGCAAACCTAATAGCTTTCCTAAAATTTATGGTTTTTTTATTGCCTGCAGTGTCTTTGCTTAAAAATTACTTGCACATGTTGAGTCCATTTTTAAGACAAATTTCAAAATATCCATTAATTGATTAGTTGAAGTTGCATTGAATTATTCAAGTTTGTGATGAACAATTATTTTATGGGTAAGCAATTCTTGGTAATAAATTTTCAATTGGGTAAACGATTGTCTGAATGTTTCTTAAGCAGGTATTACATTATGCGAGTTCTCGTATGAGAAGTCGTACGAGTTCTGTCCATATCGATATGAAATTATTTACACTGCCAGATTTCTCGTACGTGCTATTGGTTTCGAGAACTCTTACGAGATTTTTGCTATTAGAATTGCGTCTATTTTCTGTACGAGTTTTTTCTAAGGGTTTTAGAATGAACACGGTGTTAAGATTTTCTAACCGAATCTGCATTCAAATAATAATTAATTAATACCAATAATTTTTTTAATAAGAAAAAATTACAGGAAAAGATTCTTGTTCATAAATATTTTACTAACCAATTGAGGTTATTATCAGCAAGTCCAACATTATTAAACAGTTTTGATTTGAATAGTAAATAATAAAAAAGAGTTATGGAGAATTGGGAATTATTTAACGATGCTAAATGAAGTACTTTGAGTTGCTTCAAACAAAACACCATAATAATGTCACTATCCTACAGATGTCGAATAATGAACATTTGCCACCAAAAAATTTATGATTTCCTCAAATGCGCCGACCATTGTCATAAAACAGGACCGTTTTAAAAAATACCTGACTGAATATTTGAATATTTTTGACAGTTCAGATTTCTCTCTTGCAGTGTAAATTAAAACCTATATGCTTTACGAGTTACTTGTAAGAGCGTTCGAATTGTAATCTCGTACGAGAACTCGCATAATGTAATACCTGCTTTAGCAGATTAACAAAAATTTTAATTAGGATGCATAAAAAAAGCTTCATTAAAATGTGATAAGCATTGATTATTTTGTCATTGAGATTTAGATATAATTTGTATAATTATTTTAAAACATATCTATTCAGTGATAAGTTTTTGATATGTATATCAAAAAAGTTTATCTTTATTTCAGTAGCTGACATATTGGTAACCAGGAAAAATTTTAACGAAAATATTTTGTAAGTGTATAGTTTCAACTATGATGTGGGAGATGGGTGAGAATGGCTAAATTAAAAATTTTATTTCAGATATTCACAATCTAAACAATGTCTGTTAGAATTGACGATATTGACGGTTTCCTTGAAGAGCTGAAATGTTGTAGGTGCAGAGCAGTGCTCTACAGTTCTCCAATTTATGAACATGGTTTTGGAATGTATGAATGCAGTAATTGTGCTACAACTAGTATCAGATCATACCGGATAGAGAATCTACTTAAAAATGTTTCATTTTGCTGTCCATATCAGCAATTCGGATGCGATGAGTATCGAAAATTTGGCACAGTGCAACAACATAAAGAAATTTGCAAATGTAGATTGATCTCCTGTCCAAAATGCAATGAAGGAAACCTCACTTTAGAGCGATTCAAATTGCATATAATTAACATACATTCAGATAGTGTAATCGACCCAATATTGATTGATTTGTCGTCAATGCAGCGCGATAAAACCGTATTTTTTTATAACAGAAATAATCAATCATTTATAATTTTCGTGGATCATTCACATCCCAGAAAATTCGACTTTTTGGTAACGTATGTTGAACAGGAGCCAGCAAACGAATCCTATCAGTATCAGCTCCAATTTTACAGTGGTGACATAAATGATGCCATCACATATCCTAAACGCCAAGTGGAACCATGTATCGATCCATCGAAATTAACACAATCTGCAAAAAGAATAGAACTCGATTTGGCGTTTTTTAGATCGGTGTTCAATGTAGCTTCAGGTAAAGCTAAAATCACCATTTTTGACCAAACTGCTGAAGAGGATGGCGATTTTAAGATCACAAAAATTGACTGTCAGATATGCATGGACCGGATGACACCGCCGATTTTGTTGTGTGCCATTGGTCATTCCTTTTGCGAGCCGTGCAGTTCGAAATTGAAGAATTGTCCATTGTGCCAAAACCCCATGACTCGTAAGCGGAACTACGCACTCGAGGAATTGGTAGACGGTGGTGTTTTGAGACCAAATTGATTGCAATTTTAAAATCTTGTTTAAGGAAAACATCAATTTTTACGTTATCGTATTGTAAATGAGATGGCAATCACGTTGGAATTTTCAAGTGGAAATATTAATATCTGATCGTCATTTCCAATCAAAGAGATTTTATTTTGGGGAACCTGTTGGGAAAATTGATATTTTTTAGATTTGTTTGGGCGATAAATTTTAAACTGTAAAATACAGTAAAACATTTTTTTTTTTTTTTTTTTTTTGTACTTTAGTGTCATTTTTTAGTAGCAATGTAATTATTGTAGCAGTTCACATTGTAGAATAGAGTAATTGTTAAGCTTCTTACAGTTATTTTTTTTAATACTTATAAGAAAATGTTTTACTGTAGAGAATAAATTGTATTAGATTAGTTAGTTCTGTTCTTATATTTAAATTCTTATAATTGAAGTTAAGGAGTAATTTGACAATAAAGTTCTATGATGTACTTACAACTGATTTCTTATTATTTTCTATTCCTCGAGAAACTTGTAAAATTATACAGGGTGTATTGTAAGTGACGCATAATATCAACATCACGAGAGAGATGGTAGGTACCAGTGGCGGCTTGTCAAAGGAGCCTCCTCCTCATGATAAAATTGAAATAAATAAATAATTACATAATCAAATTTGATTTTCATTAAAGTTTCAGTATGAAATCAATTATTAGGTACTCAATTAAATAAATGGTAATAGTTATTTGGCAGATAATTTTCTTTCGCCATACCAGAACGGCCTTATTAAAGAGGATTTTTTATTTACAATATGGGACTTGAAGGTTGAATGTAAGCGCCAGAAATATGATCGAAACCGGGTCGGAGGCAATTTGCTACATTAGACTCCAAACATCTGCTTTAATTCTATAGAATGAGACGATTTTGACCTTGAACGTTAAAAAGAAATGAGATGCAGGTCTACTGCAATTATTGAATTCAGGTATAAAATTTTGAATTTGCGGGTTTCATTGTTTCAACATGAATGACGATATAGAAGTAGAACTACAAAATGTATTTTCTAAAACTTGTGAGGATATTGTTTCCTTTTAAAGAATTTTCGTTTTGTTACTTTTTTTCTGAGAGCTTTTCTGTTCTCACTTTAGTTTATTTTTTAGAACTTTTGTTTTTGCTCCTAGGCTCATAATATGCGATTGAATGAATTTCCGTTTGCACTTGTTACAAGCTTAATCCCATTCTGTTATTTACTAATTTATTTGCCGATTTTTAACAGTCATTATCAATAATATTGTGCAAATTAAGGCACGACTTTTTGCTACCATTAACCTAAAATGGTAATTTATTGAATCACACATTATATTATTTTCATTATTAAGTAAGAGAAAATACATTTTGTAAGCTCATATCTCACCATTCCACCCTATGCATTTCCTTGAACTCCTAATCCAGTCCTGGCAAGAAATAACTCTACACTTCCTTGATGGATTCATGCATTGATTCATCACACTTTTACAAAATATATTTATTTTATAATGGCCAAAGTAGTGAAAACCAATATATTAAAAAATAGTAGGCCGAAATCTAATATGGGGATATATAATTTTATGTGGCCAGCGGAGTTATAATATACAGTCGAACTCCTCTATAGTGATGTTCGAAAAGCCATGAAAAAACATCACTATAGAGAAACTTCACTATATAGAATTCAAGTATAAGTTTACAATTTTGGAAGTCACTTTAAAAACCAATTGATATTCAAAACAAAAAATTAAATTTTATTATATTTGAAAAAATATTTGTTTAAGTAAGGTAAGTCGACTAAATATGGGCACCCCCCCAAATATGGGCACCAACCATTATAATGGGGTTGTTGGCAGTTTTTATGCTAGATGTCGTCACCTAACATAGATGTGATAAAAAGAACTCTATATTTACAGACATCTGTTTTCCAAAGCTGTCTGGGAAACTGTAAAATAATATAACCTCAAAAATATCGAAACGTGTCACTGCAACTACAATTTTCGATAAGTACACATTAAGCTCTCTTGTTCTTAAAAAAACAGCTATAGTAGTGAACTATACAGTGAATTGAAGGTAATTAGTTACGTTTTTAATCCACCAAACGAGAATTCTGATACAATTGATTATTTTGAGTGCATATTTAAAATTATTCATAATTTCGGTTGTGCCCAATATCGGCACTTCAGGCCGAGCTAAATATGGGCATGCCCATAATCAGTTTATTTAGAAATGTATTTTTCCGATGATCCTTGATTTACGGGTCGATTTAATGAATAGGAAATTATGAGTCCTTTTAATGAATGATTTCTTATAAATGCACAATTTCGGTATCTGCGCAACTAAATATACCATTAAATTAAAATGTCACTTTATTTAAATGTAATCTGACAAAATGAATACAAAATATACCAATAGGAACTACCAATTTAATTAATTACTTACCTACGTTATGTTTGTAGTAATACTATTTATATAGAAATTAGCAACAGTACAGCCAGTAAAATTGATAAAAAGTGCAGATGGATTGTCAAACTTTTGACATTATTTGTAAGTCATATATCTATCGATTTAAAATGTATGGCATGCTTGGTTCGAATATCTATTGGAATTTTTGTCACGAAAAAAAAATTACATTTTCTTCAATTTCGTAAGATTCGATCAACGGAAAAATATTAATATTGTAACCAACTTTTGCGTTAATCGGCGATTAATAATATCAACAATATTAACGCGCTCGCTCCGCTCACGCGTTAAACTGTCTCGATTATTAATCGCTCTCATTAACGCACATGTCGGTTAAATAACTATTATTTTAGAAAATGCCATCAAGGAAACGGGCCTTATGGACTGAGGCAGCATTAAACGATGCTGTGTCGGCTATTCAAAAAGGAATGAAAATAAAAAGGGCTGCCATTATATTTCACATACCGCGAGGTACTTTGCAACGTCATGCTCACAGTGGCAATAAAGTGAAGAGGTTGGGCCGAAAATCAATTTTAAGCAAAGAGCAAGAAGCTGAATTGTGTTCTAGAATCTTTCGGCTTGCGGACATAGGGATGCCACTTACAGCTAACACTTTACGAAGGAGCGTTTATAGTTTTTGTGTCATGAACCAAGTGAAACTTCCTCCTGTAAAGCATGAGACCTCTATGATTGGAAAAAAGTGGTTCCAATTATTTTTGCAAAGAAATACACATGTAAGAAGAAGAAAATCTCAAAATCTTAACCCAGCAAGAGCTTCACAACTAAACAAGGTCATTGTTGATGATTACTTTCGGACATTAAAGAATGTCATAACTGAGTTAGATGTCATGGGTAAGCCGCACTTAATTTTCAATATGGATGAAAAGGGGTGTCAACTAACTCTTCATAAGGAACCTATAGTGCTAGCAAAACGAGGTGCCAAAAGAGTACCTTTTGTGGCCCCAGAACATGGTGAAAATGTTTCTATTGTAGCGTGTGGAAACGCACTTGGTCAAGTAATCCCACCAGTACTATTGTTTAAGGGTAAGAGAAATAAACCAGAATATAGTGACAACCTTCCACCAGGCGCCAAAGCATTTATGACTCCAAAGGGAAGTATGACCTGTGAGACTTTTGTTAAATGGGTTGAACATTTTGCCGAGTTTAAACCTCCAGGAAAAGTGCTTTTGATATTTGATGGGGCAAAATCACATCTTGACGCTAATATTGTTGTAGCAGCTGAAGCTCATAATATTACGTTGTTCTGTTTGCCCAGTAATTGCACCCATGAACTACAACCAATGGATAAGGCCGTATTTAGATCTTTCGAGTACCATTGGGATGATGCACTTCAGCGTTTTTGGGGAGTTAATTCTTCAAGAAAATTGACAAAATCTACTTTCGGAAAAGTTTTCTCAGAGGTGTGGTCAAAAGCTGTCACACCTTCCAATGTTTCATCTGGATTTCGTTCGACAGGAATTTATCCTTATAATCCTTCTATCATACCTGAAACAGCCTTTGCACCTTCAACCCTAACCGCAAGACCTGACCCAAATGAGACGATTTCTTCGCAGACGTTGGAAGTTGACGGGGTACCAGCATCAACCCCTTCAATTACCTCAATCAGTTCTACACTGACGAAACAATCAAAACGGCAGCAAACAGATTATCTTCCTTCAACTTCAACTCCAAAAAGTTTGACTCGCCAAAAGAAATTGTCTGTCCATTTTCAAAGTGCCTTATCGGAGAGCGACAAATCAGAGGGAGATGAAGAAGATCTATCAGAGGAAGAGGGAGAAGATCAATTGGAATCGGACGACGATTCAGGACTCAAAAAATCTACATCCTTCAGTAAGTTATTGAACACACCAGATTTCTCTGCCAGGTCATCTAGGGCACCAAGAAAAAAGTCACTAAATTATCGGGCTGTGAAGGTAGTAAAATCCTTATTTGCTGACGTAGCTGAGATTGCCAAGGGTACTAGAAACAACAAAAAAGCATCTTCTAAGACACGTGATGTAAATCCAAAACAGCAATCATGCAGTGGAAAGAAGCTACCGAAACATTCTTCTGCTGAATTATGGTACTGCTATCTCTGTCAGGAGACCCGTGAAGACGACATGAGAAAATGCAGTGTCTGCAGAATATGGGTACATGAAGAATGCTGTGGAGTGACTGCAAAAGATATTCCGAATTTTAAATGCCCCTCTTGCGATGTATAGTTTTATTGTTACTTTTAATCACGTATTTTTTGTTAATGACAATTTTTTGTGTTTTCTTTCTCTAATATAATGTTACATTCCATATTTGTTAGTTTTTGAATTTTCCGCATATTTTTTTAGCAGGCTGTTCCCACTTTCTGAGGTGCCCATATTTGAGTCGTCATGTGCCCATATTAGGAATATGGTGTTCCAATTATGGGTATTTTGCATTTTTTTTTAAATATTTTTTTTTTAGTACTTCCTAATACTTATAACACTTGCACCTGCTGTATGATGTTTGTAAACCCCCTGGAGAACTAGTACACATTTTTTCAAAATTTTATTGTAAATAGCAAGCCTTATAATAATTAATAACCCTTAAGGTACCCATATTTAGTCGACTTACCTTATATAGAAATACACACAGTTATTAATAAACAATACAAATTTTCATCTGAATACTTACATAACATGTACTTATTGATGAAAAAATCTGACCGAAGTCGATTGCATAAGTAAGGATTTTGCAAGAAATTCTTTTAAGGATTTTTCAGGTTTTTTATTACCGAAAATTCCGTTCCTCGAGAATTTTGAAAAACCTTTCGTAAAAAATAATCACTATATATAGGCTTAACATCATAATATAGAGGTATTTGTATATGGAAAACGTTTAAAAATGCACGTTCCTGACAAAAACATCACTCTAGAGAAAAAATCATTATAGAGAAGGTCACTATAGAGGAGTTCGACTGTATATTTATTTTATAATGGTCAAAATAGTAAAAACCAATGTATTAAAAAATAGTAGGTCTAAGTCTAATATGGGGATATATAATTTTATATGTGGCCCGCGGAGTTATGATGCATTTCCATTTTTTTTTTCTTTCTGATGTTAAAATCCACATTTTCATTTGCTCAGGTAAAATTGTTTTCCATTTTCTTGTTTTTAAATGATTACAACGGGTTAAATCTTAAGAGTCGGGTTTCCTAGGTAAAACCATGTAAATTGCAGTGTACGTTTTCATGAAGTGCCCCCAGGTCTTTTTTATTTTTATTTTTTTAAAATAAAAAAAAATTTTTTTTTTACTTGTGTTAGAATCCATATTTTCATAAAGTATGCTCAGGTAAAATTTTTTCCATTTGCTTGTTTTCAAATGATTGCAACAAGGATTGAATTTGAAGAGTCGGTTTTTCTAGGTAAAACCATGCAAATTGCAGTGTGTTTGTTTTAACGTGCTTATTTAAAAACTGTTAATGATAGAACAGGAAATGTTTAGGACCACCTTGTAGAGCAAGTAAATTTTATTGATTGAAACGTTTCATTTACGTTTGGATTTTCGTAACTGCCAATAATGCGAAAATTATAGTATCTGCTACAATTTTAGAACATTAATTCAACGTGTGTTCATTGCGGTTTGCTGTTTAGCTGTAGGTAACGATTTGTGGGGTCTGATCCATCCTATTTATTTCAAACGCCTGAACACAATCAAACCTTTCACATTCTCGTAATTAAAACTCGGCGCTTAATATTAATGAATCGTAGCTGTGCAGTTTAATTCTATAAAATTTATATCTGCAAACGTAAAAAGCCCCCGGCAAGAAAATGATAAATGCGTTGTATTGAGAAAAACACGAAACGAATCGGATTCTTCAATCTTCCCGAGTCCAGACAAAAACAAATCTGTCTGCGTAGTATACTAATATACAGAAAGCAGGGAAAGATGCGGATTCTCCGGGCGAGAGAGTAAATTCTATAATATAGATCTAGTCGAACCACGAGATAAATCACTCCATCAAGTTGATCTGACAGTCTGACATTTTCCTGTTTCCACTGTCTGTTTCCCGCGATAGGATCGGATATGTTTGTTTTTTCGTTTTTGTGTTGCTCCCACATTTAAATTAATTGAAAAATTTCGCCTTTCGTTCGTAAGGAGTCGCGTGGAATTAACGCACGATCCATTAACACTTCGTAGTGTGCAGTCGTGAAATAACAAGGGTCGGACCCTGGTAAAATGCATCCTCACACTTACACAAACCCCTGCATAAAAAATAACGAGCGAGACAAACAGCACTTCCACGTTTTACAAGTTAGCTAAATGATAATTCTATTACGAAGTTTGAGTACCAGCGCCCCACAAAATGTTCCAATTTCGTTTTCAAAACTGTTTTGGAAATAATAGTTCGCCCAATAACGTTATTTTTACAGGATGGTTCATCGTGTAGGATTTTGGCGAAAAGGCATCTTTCTAATTCCCCTAAAAAATTGAAAAATTGTTGGTTTGCTAAATTGGATTTTTCTAAACACAATGGAAACGTTTGATATACTTGTTGCCCTCAATGAAGAAATAAATTGTAGAAGGTGCTCTGACCAACCTTGCCTATTTTATGGTTTTAAATCCCATACAGAGTGCTTGCTTGTCGATGAGACCCAGTTTGTGCCAGATGTTCTTCTGTAAATATTTTTTTTAAAATAAACGTTACAATTGTAACTGTAATCTTTATGAGGGTGGCATTTAAGGCACTAACCTAAGCTGACACTAACCTAAGCTGACACTAACCTATATATCGAGTTAACTACAGAAAGTACAACCTTGCCTATTTTATGGTTTTAAATCCCATACAGAGTGCTTGCAATATGGCTCTGAATATTCTCGGTTGTCGATGAGACCCAGTTTGTGCCAGATGTTCTTCTGTAAATATGTTTTTTAAAATAAACTTTACAATTCTAACTGTAATTTTTATGAGGGTGGCATTTAAGACACTAACCTAAGGTGACACTAACCTAACCTGACCTAACCTATATATCGAGTTAACTACAAAAAGTACAAGACCGTTTATACTTTTGTAGATCAAAATCCGCATCTTCAGAGATCAATTTGCCTGATATAATTTAGATCACACATCAATCGGTCCTCTTGAATAAAATAGTTATTTGTATCACTAAACCAGCAACTGAGATTTTAGGTAAATGCGTCAGCCTTGGTCTGTAAATACGATTTTTTCTTGCAAATCAAATTAAATTTCCAAAAGTCTAGTTCTACAAAAATTACACTTTTTGTAGAAAATTTCAGAGGTATTAGCCATGCAGTCACGAATTCGTGGTATTATCAGCTGTTACTTACGTTTTTGAATGCGCAAAAATAAAAAAAATAATAATTTGTGTATGCGCAACATTTTGAATATCGCTGCTTTACTTCTAACTAGTTCAGAATGCAGAACAGAGTGGAATATCTAAATACAGACGGATTATGTTGTTAACAATTAGTTAAATCATGCTTAACTGACACGTTACTAAATATGCACGTTTTACCTTGTTGGTTATTCAAGACGGTTTGCTTTAATTGATTACGATTGAGAATGTAAAACTGCATTTCTAAATTCTTAGAATTCTCCAACAAATCAGCCAAATATACTCCGAACATTTCTTCATTTCAATTAAAAATATTATTTTTTCGAAACGTTTTAGAGAGTCTTTGAATGCACGAATTAACAACTTTTTCTAAATCACTCACTATACTATACCACGTTTTTTAATTCCAGAAACGGTTAGAAGACCGTGAAAAAATATTGATTTTTACTTTATGTTGATGATAATGGCATTTCATATCTGTCAATTTAAGATTATATTGGTAATGCAACTTTAAACTTAGAAACTATAGCACAAAATGGTTTTCTCGAAGAAAATAATGACAAAATTGTCTCTATTAAATACTGATATTGTTTTCATGATTCTAAATGACAGTTTATTTATGTTTTCCTACAAAAGAGCTTAATACAAATAAAACAACATATTCGTCCGGGTCGTGGTATGCATTATTGACAATAATGCGACCTTAGTGGAGTGACAAACCATTTATTCAATGTGGATCACCCGATATGGTTAAGTATTTTTCAGAATTCAATAATAACTGATTTGGAATGACGTTTTAATATTTTCCGTGGTTTTACAGCTACCAGGCATATGGTATTTTATGACAGAACCACAGAAACTGTTTTTAGAAATATTATTTATTTTGAATTGACAGGATTTCTTAACATGCATTTCAATTAAAAGTAAGTTTGTTTTTTCGAAACGTTTTAGAGAGTCGCTGAATGCACAAATCAACAACTTTTTTCTAAATCACTCACTCTACTATACCACGTTTTTTAATTCCAGAAACGGTTAGAAGACCGTGAAAAATATTGATTTTTTCTTTATGTTGATAATAATGGCATTTTATTCTGGCAATTGAAGATTATATTAGTAATGTAACTTTAAATTTAGAAAATATAGCACAAAGTGGTTTTGTCGAAGAAAGCAATGTCAAAATTGTATCTATTAAATACTGATATTGTTTTCATGGTTCTAAATGACAATTTATTTATGTTTTGCTACAAAAGAGCTTAATACAAATAAAACAACATATTCCTCCGGGTTGTGGTATGGACAACAATGTGACTTTAGTGGAGTGACAAACCATTTATTCAATCTGGATCACCCGATATGGTTAAGTATTTTTCAGAATTCAATAATAACTGATTTGGAATGACGTTTTCATATTTTCCGTGGTTTTGCAGCTACCAGGCATATACTACTTTATGACAGAACCACACAAGCTGTTTTTAGATATACTATCCATTTTGAATTGACAGGATTTCTTAGCATGCATTTCAATTAAAATCAGAATTTTTTTTGTATGAATTCCATTATCATAACAATTTTTTACAAATGTAGAATAAAAAAAGTGGTTGCATAATACCAACCAGGAACGAAATTTATCAATCGGCACAAAGTTATGAAGGATGCTTTTTCATATTCAAATTGAGTCGAAAGAATTTACATTGTCAGCGACTTCATCCGACTTGTTTAAATAGAAGAGCGGATTCCATCTAATTTTTTCGATCCCTTTGCATCTCTTTAATTTCCAGGGCTAATCTCGTTGGGTAAAAAAGCACGAATTTCAGGGGTGGTATAATAGCATATGTGAAAAGAAAACCTGTAGTTACCGAATTAAAAAATTAAATTAAATTTCGCCCGTGGCCGCAGAGAGGTGATCCATTATGAAAGTTCGTGTCTGTCAACTGAACCCCACGGCGACATTGACTGATGTGTAGCGCTGACCGCCGACACTGTTTATTTCATCCACCCGTGTATGTGTGTGTACATTTCACGTTGCTCTCTCCTAGATTGATGATATAATCTATTAATATCGCACGTGAATTGTTCTCGACATTATTCCGCCCAAAAAAATCGTCGTTTCCAACAGGTATGAAACAATTTGCCGCAGTAATTATCCAGCTGAACATTTTAATCGTTCGTTTTATTGCCCGGAAAAAATCGAGAGCCCCACAAAAAGTGGTTCACTTGTGTCAGTTGGTGAGAGTCGTAAGTACGTTAATAAGTAACGCATAAAACGCTTCCAATTTAAAAATAACTAATTAAAATTTTAATTCCGCATTAAAATTTTTTGAGGTTTGTTTAAAGTGCGGGGACTCGATCTTTAACCCTTGAGGAGGCGCGTTGTTGCACTGAAAGAAATATTCAGTCTGATAGTAAAAAACGCGTATTTGCAGCTGATTTATTTATGTTTAAGTATTTATATTGTCAAAAAGTACACTTTATTAACTACTACCAATTCTTATAAATCAATTTATTTTTTAGAAATAAACTATTTATTACTTTCGACTTTGTTTGAGATCAACATATTATTTGAAAACAAATATGTTCTCAATTCATGCAAACAAAAATTTATTAAGTATAACAATGGGGATTTGTTCATAATAATTAAGGTTTCTTTATGTGTAATGCATACTATTTGGTACTAATTCATTGTTAATGAAAGAAAATACATTTGTACGTTTTTATCAAAAATAAATACTCATTTGTTGAAAAGGTAAGTTGTCTAAGATAAAAAAATGCTTATTTTACAATTTCTGTTATTCGGTAGTGTTGAGAAGTGTATTAAAATAATAATATGGAACAAGCCATTATTTTAAAAAAAGGTATAATGGTTCAAGTAAATCGGGACGTATAGGGTGAACCAGTTTTTGGAAAGGTTGTTAATGTATTGTACACTGGTGACAAACAAATGTATTTAATATATAAAACAATTGTTTGTTATGGTATTGATAAAGGTTTTGAAGGATATGAAGTGACTGATGATGATTTCTCCACTTCTAAACAAATTATTGACATTAAAAATATTTATTGCAATTTTCCCGCACATATTCATTTAATCGGCAATGGACGTAAATTTATTTCCTGCATGAACCAAGAATATTAATATGTATCTATAACGACAGCAACTGTATTATTTAGACATTTTACAAGCATTTTTAATGCATTTCACATTGAATGATCCTCTAATATTTTTTTAATTATTTATAGGTATAAGTTTTGTTTCATGTTTATTTTATTTTATTGTATTTTAAATGTTTTTATTCATTTTAATTAAAAAATTTCAGTTTAAAATGAGATTATTATTAAAAATTCAATTTATAAAATATTTATTAATAAATAATGAAGGATTTATAGTAAATATTTCCCGCATATTATTTGTTATTATTAATATGCTAATTTAATTGTTAACTGCAATTCATTAGTCAAAAACAACTTATATTAAAATGATATAAATACTTAATAAATCTTGGTTGTATTATTATTTACTATTATTAAATGTATATTTAATGTTAACAAATATTTATGAGAGAATATTTATTAATAACAAATATTTATTTGATTTTAATATACATTTATTTTTTATTAATAAACAGCTATTCCTCCAAAATAAAGCAAATTAAGACTGAATAATACATTTATTTGGTGTAACTAAACGTGTGTTAACTATTACCAAATTCTTTTTTGTTTTTAATAATTGCTTACTTTATTATAAACAACAATGTGTTAGAAGTAAATTAAGCTAATTGAAATCGTATTAATAAACTGTCAGTTAATCGTAAATAAACATTTGTTGGGCCAAATATCAATCAATATTTGTTAATAGTTAACGAAGTTGCCTTGTTATTAACAAATTTTTCACTTATTTTCTCTCTGTGTGGTTAAATTACAACACTTTTAGTTTTCTGATTCCTGTTGCAACCTGTTATTTGTTCAAATCACCTTTCTATTCTTTCATTGTCATCCCTACCACCCAATGGAGTTGCAAAATTTTCATTAATCATAAAGTATTTTATTAATTTTCCCCTTTATGACGTCACAATGGACATTTGAAAAATACGTGGTTTGGTAAACTAATATTTCACGAGAAAAAAAAACCAAAAATGTTAAATTTTGTACATTATAAAGTAAGAAAAATGTACAAAAACTACGTGTTGCATAAAATCCACCAACGCGCCTACTTACGTTATGAAAAGGTACGCGCCTCCTTGAGGGTTAATCGGCTACGTGATGGGCATGATACGCGGTTTGGTTAAAATATGTCCATGTCGGATGACACACGCACACCTGCAGCGAGAAAAAATTGAAATGAAATGATATTGTAGTAATGCGATAATAATGATTATTAATGTTCTGTAACTCCCAATTGTAAATACATTTCAGCCTTATTCAATTCATTGTTGTAAGTAGGAACAAGACCTTTTTTATCTGCGGCCGTTAATCAGTGCCATCGTTATGGAAAAATGGAACAAAAAATTCAATCCGTTCAATTTCGTACCTCCCGTTTGAAGGAATATTTCTAAATGCGTTTGCGACATCTCCTTTACTAATAACTGTTTGTGTAAGTGCAATGTTTGGAAGATGCAGTTTAGTCACGTTCGATTTCATTTTGAGTCCAACCTTGAATGTAGTTTAAGAGGATTTTTCACTATTTTGTTAACATGATTATTAACGAAATAAATCTTTTTACACTTGTTGGCCAAATAAGTTTCACTTTTCTAGTTGCGTCATAAGTGTAATACCCAATTTTTGTTTAAATCGATTACTACATGCTAACATTCTATTTATGAATCATGATCACATTATTTCGCTTCAATAACTCCGAAAGTGAAAAAATTGTGTATGTAAGTATTTGCGAATTTCAGATGTGCCAATTTACTGTGAAATTGCCGATTTAATTCAACTATAGTCTGTTTTTTTTAATTCCAGAAACGGTTACTAAATCACACCAAAAGTAACGAAAATTGACGAAAATATGAACTTACATTTATTCAATTGTTTTTGACGTTTTAATAATTACAATTTTCAACTGTTTCATTGCCTACGTGATTTTTGTAGTTAATTGAAATGAAAATTTCAATTGCTTGTAACTTCTCAGTAGTTAATTTAATAGTACTAGTGCATTAAGACTTTTTTACTACAAAATTAAACATCCCTTCGAAATATGTAAAAAAGTATAAGAAAGAAATGTTATTTTCGTGAATATCTCGAACAGTTGACGTTCGATTGTTTTTTTGCTTTCATTATAGTAATCAGCGAAAAAAACACCAATTCTTTGCTTATTTCACCGACTTTGTAGCTCTAATAATAACAAAGTTCCCAATGGTGGACACTTAATATAATACAACCTGTATATTGTTGTTTACTATACATAAAACTGGATGTATGTATGTGTGTATGTTCCTTATAGACTCGGAAACCGCTGAACCGATTTTGATGAAATTTTCAGGAAAACTCTAGCATAGTCTAGAGGGTGTTCCTGCGAAGTTTGGTGCCGATCGGACTAAAAATTAAAAAAAATTCCATCGTGAGACGATGAAAAACGGTCGAGTGAATGCGTTTCTTACGAACTCTTCCTTAACGGTAAGAGATACATGAATGCTTTCTATAGAAAAGTTGTAGAACTTCAAAAGACCTGTAAAAAAGTCCACGACGACATATATCTATATCACACAAATTGATAAAATATGACTAAAGGATATATTTAAAATTAATTTTAATATGTCGGGGGTAATTTAAGTAGGTAATGTTAAATTCGTATCAAAATAAATTTGCTTATCGTCAGGGTAATGTTACAAAAACAAAATAAAATACGTGCCTACTTGTCGCTTAAAATAATGAATAGTTTTTGCCCCGTATGCGTTCCTAGAACATTCATATAAATTAACAGATATCATCAAGGTCTGCGTTATACTTTTGGTGTCAGCGGGTTGCGAGGGGCAAAATGTATGAAATGAATGTCTGTCTGTTTGTCTGTTTGTCCGTTATAGACTTACAAACTACTTTTTTTTAATGTTGTTGAATTTTCGATTATTATTATTGTGTTATTACTTAATTTTAATGAAATGATATAGAAGTGAGTGACTTTGAAATATTGAAAAGAAGCGAACAACAAATAACATACTTAAAGCAACAAGTAATTAATTAATCAATAACTCTTTCGATTAGAAAAGAATAATAGATCTGAGTTTGTTTTATGATAAAATTCCGTTTTTGGAGAAAAATCCAATAAGTTGTTCTTCCACCGTTTTTACTTTTGCCTTCGCCTGCTCATTCCTGAGGATTAGTTTTGCGAAAAAGTAAGTTCGGCACATCTTCATAATTTGATTCCTTTCCTCGCTGCCGTGATAATAATGTTAATGCAGCGTTAGATGATCGAAGCGGCAGATCCTCGCGTAATCCAATCAAACAACTCCAATAGCCTCTCAGATGCTTCTGATTTTTCAGATGTTTGGTTTGAATTTGCGAGATTTCACATGCCGAATGTAAATTTCCGCAACCTCCCAACCAACGGTGGTCTTTAAAATTATCGCTTCTTTTGCCTCGTTTAATTACTTTGACGCGAATTCTGCGCTTACTTTTTACGACGTTTTACGGGAAATTCTAATTAACGGTATAATCTTCAAGGAGTTGGAACGCAACAATATCGGTGTTGGTCAAAAAGCATTCAGCTTAATTCCGAGTTGTGTCATTTTTATTGCTTTATGCATTCGTATCGCGTAGTTTATATGGCACCTAACAGACAGCCGAGTGTTTTAATTAAACTGTCGGGTGTTTCACTCTTAATGACGTCATAAAAATGTCATTACGACTGCCATATGATAATGTTGCACTTGCAGATGTCCGAGGAAGTCGTAAGGAAATTTAAGATTCTCCGTGCGAGAGGTATTATACCCATTACCAACTCGGCAAATAACCGACCTGTGTGCTCACATCGTGGCATATTGTCGTTATAGTGCTGTTGGTTATTAACGGTCTATTTGCTCACTTTTCCACGCCCTTTATTGCAATCGTTAACCCGCCAACTTAGCTATAACTGGAATATTCACTACACTTAAAACCTTACTGCAAAACCTTACTGAGTAAAAATTTAAAAATCTTAATACAAAACGAAGTATTATGCATATTTTACTATTATATATAATAGCGTTGATTATAATACTTTGACTGATATAAAATATAACTACAATATCATACTTATACTTGATATTGAATATAACTCTAGCGCTTGATAATAAGACTTTACTTATAACGCAATATAAAAATACAAACAGAGTATATTTTGAATTTGAATTTAAATCGAGTTTTCCTTGTTATGTAATTATTATTATTACTTACATTTTTTGTTTCCTTTTATCCATAACAATTTTTTTAATTAACTTTTTACTTTACATTTTAAGGTCCGGGAACTGCTAAATTATGCACAATTTTGCCCCTTAAAAAAAAATTGTTAGGCAACCAAAGAGGTATCCTAACTAATAAGGTTTGAAACTTAAGTATTGAACAGAGAAAGAACAAAAAAAAAGAGTTTCGCGTTTTTCATACGGTCGTAACTTGATAAATATTATTCATATTATGGTCTGCGGCGATAACGACGGTAAACTCAGTCTGAAAAAAAATTAGTCTATAATTTTTTGCTAATTCTTTGCCAATTTTGTATTTTCATAGATGTACCTGCTATAATTAATCCCGTAACAGGCTGCAAACACATTTTCAATTATGCAAAGAGTCATCTTTATCCCCATTTTTATACGCTCATAATTTGATAAATATTATTTATATTATTGCCTGCGGCGATAACGGCGGTAAAATCAGTCAATGCGATTGCTGCATTATTTACTGTTTTTTTTGTTTTGTAATTTTTTGTGAATGGTTGCTTTAAACAATTTTTCCTACGATGCTATTCGAAACTAATATATATTGTACAATTTAGTAGGCTCAAAAATGTTTCATATCCTTACGCGTGCGAACATGGATATTTTGCATTATCAAGTGTGTATTTTTATAAATTTTTACAGTTTTATATCCTTACGTGTGCGAATATGGTAATATCCTAACAATTTGCACTATATCAAGTGTGCATTTTAATACAAATTATTCCATCCATGCCGTCAATCAAAAAGGTACAGATTTGACAGGACATCTGTGAGTAAAAGGACGAACTATTTGACTAAAACCTTATGGGAAAACAACTTTTCCCCGAAAATGTAAAATTTAGACATTTATCCAATTTGGTTTACGGAAACTATTTCTTAGGTGCTAAAGGAACATTTTTATGTAATTTGTTGACGATGTTGTGTTCGGAAAGCAATAAAAAACGCGATCAAATAATACTGTATTTCGTACCACAACTTTTAGATTTTTTTTCAAAGATATTCACCATGTTATCATAAAAAAAACATGTCATATTATAGTACTATATGTTTAGTATAAGTACCCCGAAGGAATTTCTACAATATACCTTATTTTTTGAGCTGAACTGAGTTTACTGGCACACTAAATTTTTAAAAAAATATTGTTGCCAATTTTTTTCTTCTTAAGTTATCAACTTTCTCGCAATAAAAAAAATATTTTCTTCCAAGGCAATATATTCTCTATAAGTGCTGTAAAGTGCATTACAAAATATTTCGTAACTCTAAAGATTTCAGTAAAAAACCCTCACTACTACATTTTTGCGAGAATTGCACTTTCGGAGGTTAATTTTTGAAAACTAGGCACTTCTTCACCAAATCAAATATATCATTAGATGCGGTAACATTATGTTTACAACTGTTGCTTCGCAAATTATATATTGATAAGTACTTTCTAAGCGATACTGAGTTTCTTAAAACTCTACATTTTTTGAGGTTGGGTTCCCCAGCCTTAAAGCAAGTCACGAATACATATTACAATTTAAAAAATTTAACAAATACATCTTAAAACACATTTTGAAAAACACATTTTAAAACTTATGTGATTTACACAATGATTGGACTAAAATTTATATTATTTCCAGTTTCGTTGTATATGTTCTTCAGCAATCATTGCATGCTATTTCTAAATTTCCCCTCGATCACCCACAAACTTTTATGGAATCCGTTTTTGCCTTTAGTTATCTTTTACCTTATATATCAACTTAAAAATTCGTGTAAATTTGCTGATTTAATTTTTCTTCATTTTTTTTGGTTTTATATACAACGTGTCCCAGAAATAATGTCATTAATTTGAACCAGTGATAGAATTCAAATCCAAGAACTTTTTAAAATAACTTTTTGGTGCAAACGTTTTGATTAACAAGTTAAAATTGTTGACAGATTTGACTCTTATTTCGTTACCCGCCTATGGATAATAATGCTGAATGTTAAACACCGATAAGCGTAGAACAAAAAACCAATGCAAGAAAACATTTCCTGCTTTTTAGTTCTCTCGGCGCAGCAACTCATTAATTTGACCGTTGCTGTTATCGTAAAGTTCTGGAATGCAAATTGAAAAATGCTATGGTAATACATAAATGAAATAATTTGAGTCCTTGTCAAAGGTTTACTACCAAAAATGGTATGTTCAAAATAATTGTTACAAGTTACAAGTTACAATAACAAAGACTAGATGTGCGGTGGGTGGTTTAAATAAGTGAGGAACAAAATTATTTATTATAAAACGCACATACCTTGAATATCCAATGAAAGATAATTTTTTATGCAGTCAACAAAAACTAATATTCACGATCACCGTCAGTGATTTATCAAATCAAGGCGGCTCGTCAATTTCAGGGAGGGTAAAATGCCAAAACAAAATTGCGATTTCGAAAAAATGGTACATAGAAAAAATGTTTGTTGTGAGGAGTTCTACTACGGCTTAAAATTAATGACATTATTTTCGGGACAGGTTGTATAACAATAGTAATGATAATAATTAGTTAATAGTTAGTTTTTAGCTTTTTAGTTAGTATTACTAATGTTACCATGTGTATCTTTAAGAATTTTGTTAAAAAAAAAAAAAAATGTTTTTTTGGTTGCATGTAGATAAATTGAGACTTTTTTATATTGGTATTGTTTGTTTATTATTATTTAATAAATATTTTATATTTTATACTAAGGTCAACTGGGGCAAGTGCACTTCTGGGGTAAGTGCATATTGTAACTATAACAAGATGATATTCGTTAATATGTAACCATTAACGACTTCTAATTTCTTCTTTAATAAATCTCCCTCCAGTTGGTAAAAAGTTGGCAGTACTGAGATCAGCTGTTTTTATTGTATTTTGCTAGATTAAAATTGTGCTGTAACAGGTCGCGTTTTGCGTGCGTACGATGTGCTTCTAAATACCGTGACTTGTGATTGTTACAGCTTACCATACAAACTTGATGGTAAGTAGTTATTTCAAAAGTCATTGTCTAATAATTTTATAGTAGTTTTAGAAATTATGCTACGATTTAAAGTTAAACTGGCAAAATACACTTGCCCCTAAAAAAATAGAGTATGGGGCAAGTGCATCTTCGATTAATGGGGCAAGTGCATTTCCCATTATGCACTTACCCCATCAGATATTTTCTCTCAAGTATTTTAATTTTATTTCATAGATAGTTCTAAATGAATACTATTATTGCCCACTAGATACAAGATGGTTCGTAATTATCAACGAAAAACTAACAGAGGTCAACATTACACCCAGGAGGACCTGAAGACCGCTGTCAAAGCGGTAAAAAGTGGTAGACTGATGATAAACAAAATTTTCTTAGGTGCAATCAAAGAAGTTAATAAAAACGTCCAAGAGTATTGTGTCAAATATTTGCGCTCAGGCGATAATATAAAAAAAACTTTTAAATTTCATAAGATTGACTTTGATAATGTCCTCTTTAATTAAATTCGAGACATTGAGATTCCAAATTTCACACTAGATGATCGGAGAAGATGTGTTTCCGATACACCAATAACAGAAGTTCAAGAATAGCCCACACTTTATTTAATTTTGGTATTTTTGTACTTTATACTTTCACAAGTAAAAATCACTAAAAGTTTATCTGCTTGTTTCTTCTCAACCCTTACAAATATTCCGAGTTTGTAAAATCTAGGTCAATGCTAATTGACAAAATAATATGCTCTTGCCCCAAGTGCACTGGATACGGGTTTGAATAGAAAGATATAAAGCGAAAACGCACTTGCCCCAACCCACTGGGGCAAGTGCATCTTCGAGACTTCATCGTATATTAATATTTTTATTCTTACTTTGTAACCTTATATTTGGACAAACTTTAAATATTTCTGATTAATGAATGTCCAATTAAGATTATGAAATGCTTTGAAAACAAATTGAATACCCTAGGAGAGCATTGTTTCGTATTTTAAAATGAACTATGTAATTGAGCATATGCACTTACCCCAGTTGACCTTATAGAATTGTTTTATGTATTTATACCATTACTATGAACTCAGTTAATATCAAAAATTCATGCAGACAATATTCCTAATAAGCATATATAATACCACGTAATTATTTTATGGTATAAAATAGGAATAATTTTGAATAACATTGGTACTTAGCAAAACTTATTTTTCTTATTTTTTCATAATCTTTGTTTTAAAACTTTCGATATTAATTATAGGCAAAAAGAAATCATTCAAGGTGTATTACATCCCAAAATAATACCTTCTCTGAAATTGTAAATTGTACAATAAATTACAATTACAAATTGTAAAAGCTTCGTGTTATTATAATAACATTTGCAAAATTAAATTTTACTTTTTTTTGCATATAAAATTATTGCGAAACCACGATCAATGTAACTTTGTGAAGCCTGATTTAAACAGACAGACGGATAGGTAAAATACCCGGAATAGCCAAGTTACGGTACCTAAGCAGACTTCCGTTAGATCGGACCAAGAGTTTCGAGTTAAATTTCTCAAGGGAACCGACGAAAGCTCATTCCGTTGAAGTTTCAGTAATTTGAAGTTTAATTCGTAATTGAATTGTGATCCGCGCAACAAAGACAGTTCCATGAAAGCGGCTATTGATGCCAGGAAAAGAATCGAGCGACCGCTACTTTAAGCGCTATCGATTTAAACCGAAAGTGTAGCGCTGAGATGATTTATTATTTAGCAGCGGCCGGAGAGTTTATCCCAATAATTTGTAACGCAAACCGAAAACGAAACTTGGAAACGCATTTCAGGCGCGTTTTTATTGTGCCGGCGGTCATTAATCCTGCGTCGTAAAGCGAGCGCACTTTAATTACGAGATATAAAAGTGCAGAAGCAACTTTTGCAAAAACAAGAGGCGCATTTATCATTTTAGTGCGGTAATGTGACGTGCGAGGTGGTTCTTGTAACGCGATTCCCCTGGAATAAATTCTCGGATACTTAGATCTCTCTTTACCGGTTTACCTTATTAATTTCAAACAGGTGAAGATCCTCAATGGAATAGCGTCTGGTTTTTATGCCGAAGTAATTTACCACAACTTTTGCTTATTACACTCTACGCTTCAGCAATATTTTATAATTGAAAACAAAACTTCTACACAGAGAGAAAAGAAGTGAAAAATTTGTTAATAACAAGGCAACTTCGTTAACTATTAACAAATATTGATTGATATTTGGCCCAACAAATGTTTATTTACGATTAATGGACAGTTTATTAATACGATTTCAATTAGCTTAATTTACTTCCAACACATTGTTATTTATAATAAAGTAAGCAATTGTTAAAATTATTATTAAATTAATTATTATTAAAATAGACAGTTGTTGACGGAACATAAATTGTGGTTGATACAATAGTTTTAATATGTAATTTACTGTGTGACGTGATTTTAATAAAAAATCCTAATGTAAAATAAAATGTTAAATAAATAAGAAATATAAAAGAATTTGTTGAAAAAGGAAAACACCTGGACGAAGGAATCAATTAACGAGTAATTGTAAGTTGATTTCTACTAATAATTAATTATTAAAAACAAACAAGAGTTTGGTAATAGTTAACACACGTTTAGTTACACCAAATAAATGTATTATTCAGTCTTAATTTGCTTTATTTTGGAGGAATTGTTGTTTATTAATAAAAAGAAATGTATATTAAAATCAAATAAATATTTGTTATTAATAAATATTCTCTCATAAATATTTGTTAACATTAAATATACGTTTAATAATAGTAAATAATAATACAACCAAGATTTACTAATTATTTATTTCATTTTAATATAAGTCGTTTTTTACTAATGAATTTCAGTTAACAATTAAATTAGCATATTAATAATAACAAATAATATGCGGGAAATATTTACTATAAACCTTTCATTATTTATTAATAAATATTTTATAAATCGGATTTTTAATAATAATCTCATATTAAACTGAAATTTTTCATTTAAAATGAATAAAAATATTTAAAATACAATAAAATAAAATAAACATGAAACAAAACTTATACCTATAAATAATTAAAAAAATATTAGAGGATCATTCAATGTGAAATGTATTAGAAATGTTTGTAAAATGTCTAAATAATACAGTTGCTGTCGTTATAACTACCTATTAATATTCTTGGTTCATGCAGGAAATAAATTTACGTTCATCACTGATTAAATGAATATGTGTGGGAAAAGTGCAACAAATATTTTTAATGTCAATAATTCGTTTAGAAGTGGAAAAATCATCAGTCACTTCATATGCTTCAAAATCTTTATCAAAACCATAACAAACAATTGTTTTATATATTAAATACATTTGTTTGTCACCAGTGTACAATACATTAAGAACCTTTCCAAAAGCTGGTTCTCTATATAGGTCCCGATTTACTTGAACGATTATACCTTTTTTAAAAATGATGACTTGTTCCATATTATTATTTTAATACACTTCTCAACACTACTGAATAACATAAATTGTAAAATAAGCATTTTTTATCTTCGAGAACTTACCTTTTCAACAAATGAGTATTTATTTTTGATAAAAATGTACAAATGTATTTTCTTTCACTAACAATGAATTAGTACCAAATAGTCATTACACATAAAAAACCTTAATTATTATAAACAAATACCCATTGTTATACTTAATAAAATTTTGGTGGCGTGAAATGACAACATATTTGTTTTCAAATAATATAAAAACAAAGTCGAAAATAATAAATAGTTTATTTCTAAAAAATAATTGGTTTATAAGAATTGGTAGTAGTTAATAAAGTGTACTTTTTGACAATTTAAATACTTAAACATAAATAAATCAGCTGCAAATTCGCGTTTTTTTACTATTAGACTGACTATTTCTTTCAGTGTACCTTTTTTTCTCTGCCAGTTTCTCGTAATCAACGTATATCTGTACGGCGCTGATTAAAATGCGCATGAATTAAAAATCGAGCCTCCTTCCCAGTTATTAATACCACTATCCGAGAAAAATCAAGTGTTAAATGGGTGTGTGACTGGAAAATAATTATCTTAAAATATCGATGTATCACTGGTGTGTGTGTGTCGGGTTAACACCTCAGGGGTGAGAGGCATCTCTGATCCCCTCAATTAGGGATTGTAAATTAAAGTAAGGACGACAACATTAAATATCTATTTTTGCAGTTGGAATTTACAGTGTATTTTATGTTTGATTTAATGGGATGCTCTTAAGGAAGGCGCTGTAATGCTATGCTGTTACAAAGAATTCCTACTGTATATTTCGAAATTATAGATATATCTTTTTGCCGGGGGCTATTCTTATTGTTTATCGTTTTGCCGGCGTTTCTCTGCACTTATTTCATTCCTTTTGTATCTGTGTAGGTGCATCTTGTACCGGTTTAAAAACTGTTGAGAATTTATTTTTGTTTACTGTTATACTTTGGACTCTTGAAGGATTGTTTTTTTTCTGAACGATTGTATCTGATTGTGAGATTAATTATATAATTTATAGGCAGGATGGTTAAAATTGTGCAAGTGTCTGTTCATAAGAAGCTAGTTTTTTAATCGTTTAAGAAAATGAAGACGAAAAAATATGCGATTATTGTTGTAAATGCAGTAAACCTCCTGTAAAGCGGCCCTTAAGGAATGGTCTCTTGGAGGAGTGGTCGCTTTAGAGAACTTTTTTTAAAATTAATATAAAATAAACACCATATTAACTTTAAAACGTTTTATTATCAATAATGAAGGCTCCTATATTTTCATAAAAATACGAAACGTCAATTTAGACGCACACAAGACAGAATCGATTTTTCTGTTTCAGAATCTGCTTTTCCTGAGTCAGAATGTGATTTTTCTGGTCGAGAATCGATTTTTCTTACTCATAATCTGCTTGTTCTGACTTAGAATGTGACTTTTCTGACTCAGAATCTGCTTGTTCTGACTTAGAATGTGACTTTTCTGACTCAGAATCTGCTTGTTCTGACTTTGAATGCGACTTTTCTGACTCAGAATCTGCTTGTTCTGACTTAGAATGTGATTTTTCTGACTCATAATCTGCTTGTTCTGACTTAGAATGTGACTTTTCTGACTCAGAATCTGCTTGTTCTGACTTAGAATGTGACTTTTCTGACTCAGAATCTGCTTGTTCTGACTTAGAATGTGACTTTTCTGACTCATAATCTGCTTGTTCTGACTTAGAATGTGACTTTTCTGACTCAGAATCTGCTTGTTCTGACTTAGAATGTGACTTTTCTGACTCAGAATCTGCTTGTTCTGACTTAGAATGTGACTTTTCTGACTCAGGATCTGCTTGTTCTGACTTAGAATGTGACTTTTCTGACTCAGAATCTGCTTGTTCTGACTTAGAATGTGACTTTTCTGACTCAGAATCTGCTTGTTCTGACTTAGAATGTGACTTTTCTGACTCAGAATCTGCTTGTTCTGACTTAGAATGTGACTTTTCTGACTCAGAATCTGCTTTTCCTGGCTCAGAATGTGACTTTTCTGACCGAGAATCGATTTTCTGACTCATAATCTCCTTTTTCCGACTTAGATGTGATTTTTCTGGCCGAGAATCGATTTATCTGACTCAAAATCTGATTTGTATGACTCAGAATCTGATACAGTCATTCTTGAGTTTATTTTACTTTTTTCTGATAATCCGACCTTTTTGCGTTCCGACCATACCCCTCAGTCCCAAAGGTGACGGATTAGAGGGGTTCTACTGTAATTAGAAATTAAAAATTAAAATTAAGAAACATGTTCGAGATTGAACACTTTTGAATATGCATAATAGATACTACAATAAACAAAACTTAATCATCATTTTTAATAACTAATTGAGAAAGTTTTCCAAATCAATTATTGGAACAATGGAAATGTGTCGGGTTGAGAGCGGCTGTTAAGGTCAACCAGGAGCAACTTGAGCAAATTTGGAACAATGTTTATGTTTATCTTGAGCAGGAAAGTAAATTGTCGCTCTCACTACATTGATATTACAAAGTTAGGGGTATATTACTGGTAACGTTATAAACTGAAGTGCGAACTTGGCTAAAAGCTCCCACTCGAACAGCAGCCAGTATTGAAGATAATTACATTACGTACCGATCCTTAGGCTACACAAACTCCGGGGATACGAGATCCGGGACCCGAGAGGGATTTAAATTTTTTTTGTTTCCGGATTCAGATTGAAAATTTCAATGAGAAAAAGAAAAAGAGAAACAATTTTCTGAGATGTGCGTGTGTGTATTTGACGCGCGCGTTAAGTCAACACGGACAATTTTATTTGAAGGACTACATATATGTCCAGTCCACTCGAATGGTGTTAAGGATTTGGGGGGAGAAGTGAGAATCGAGCACTTCCGGTAGATTACCCGGGTATTGCGAGAATCACTTGACGAGGAGGACACTATACAGTTTGGGGCTCGGCTATTCAATCAGCTTCTTGAATTACCGGAGTCACCGAATCAAAATTGACGTTAAACTAAATTATGTACCAATATACGTTCGACGTAAATTCGTGACTGAGATTCACATGCGTTGCCATGATTTAGCACTTTCTGCACAGAAAGAAATAGTCAGTCTAATAGTAAAAAAACGCATATTTGCAGCTGACTTATTTATGTTTAAGTATTTAAATTGTCAAAAAGTACACTTTATTAACTACTACCAATTCTTATAAATCAATTTATTTTTTAGAAATAAAATGTTTATTACTTTCGACTTTGTTTGAGATCAACATATTATTTGAAAACAAATATGTTCTCAATTCATGCAAACAAAAATTTATTAACTATAACAATGGGTATTTGTTTATAATAATTAAGGTTTTTTATGTGTAGTGACTATTTGGTACTAATTCATTGTTAGTGAAAGAAAATACATTTGTACATTTTTATTAAAAATAAATACTCATTTGTTGAAAAGGTAAGTTGTCTAACATAAAAAAAAATGCCTATTTTACAATTTGTGTTATTTTGTAGGGTATAGAAGTGTATTAAAATAATAATATGGAACAAGCCATCATTTTTAAAAAAGCTATAATCGTTCAAGTAAATCAGGACGTATATGGTGAACCAGTTTTTGGAAAGGTTGTTAACAAATAAATGTATTTAATATATAAAACAATTATTTGTTATGGTATTGATAAAGATTTTGAAGCATATGAAGTGACTGATGATTTTTCCACTTCTAAACAAATTATTGACATTAAAAATATTTGTTGCACTTTTCCCACACATATTCATTTAATCGGCGATGGACGTAAATTTATTTCCTGCATGAACCAAGAATATTAATAGGTATCTATAACGACAGCAACTGCATTATTTAGACATTTTACAAACATTTCTAATACATTTCACATTGAATGATCCTCTAATATTTTTATTATTATTTATAGGTATAAGTTTTGTTTCATGTTTATTTTATTTTATTGTATTTTAAATATTTTTATTCATTTTAAATAAAAAAATTCTGTTTAATATGAGATTATTATTAAAAATCTAATTTATAAAATATTTATTAATAAATAATGAAGGGTTTATAGTAAATATTTCCCGCATATTATTTGTTATTATTAATATGCTAATTTAATTGTTAACTGAAGTTCATTAGTAAAAAACAACTTATATTAAAATGACATAAATAATTAATAAATCTTAGTTGTATTATTATTTACTATTATTAAACGCATATTTAATGTTAACAAATATTTATGAGAGAATATTTATTAATAACAAATATTTAATTGATTTTAATATACATTTATTTTTTATTAATAAACAACAATTCCTCCAAAATAAAGCAAATTAAGACTGAATAATACATTTATTTGGTGTAACTAAACGTGTGTTAACCATTACCAAATTCTTTTTTGTTTTTAATAATTGCTTACTTTCTTATAAATAACAATGTGTTAGAAGTAAATTAAGCTAATTGAAATCGTAGTAATAAACTGTCAGTTAATCGTAAATAAACATTTGTTGGGCCAAATATCAATCAATATTTGTTAATACTTAACGAAGTTGCCTTGTTATTAACAAATTTTTCACTCCTTTTCTCTCTGTGTGGGATCTTTGTATTTAGTTTGTTTCCTTTTGACTAAAATAATAGTTAATTTTAGCAGCATGCATAAATAAAATTAATTCTGAATTTGCAAGTTTTTACAAGATTGCACTTAAAGAAAATAAGATAATGATCTGTAACTTTTTTTACAATAATTTCATGAATACAAATTCAAAATGCAGCTATTCAAAAACGACTAATTAACAATGATAAATATCTCAAGTAATGTTGCAAACTACCAGCAGCAGTTCACATTACAGCAACTAGTTATGCCAGAAAAGCAACCACCTCGAGCAATTATCAATTTTGATCTGAACCAGTAATTTCCTCCGACTGTCGCCATCAGTTTCAGTTATCAACAGCTCAGTTTTCAGAGCCGTGTAGATGCAATTAAAGTTAGGATCCGAGTGAATGTAACGGAAATTAAAGGGTATAGGTACAGACTAGGTGTATAGCGTATAGCAGCCAGTTATACGCGATCCGGCAGATTACAGGGTCGCCGCACGTGGCATTAACGCTGATCATAGATCGAGTGGTTGTTCTCCCCTTTCTTTCGGCGACGACAAAAATTCAACTACCAGTAACCGACAACATTTTGTCGCAATTGTTAAACGAACAATCCCAACAACAATCAAGAACAATCCCACATAATGTTGTGTAAAAGTTAATACAGTAGGCGCTCGCTTATGTGAACTAATAGAAACCGGAAATAAAATTAATCATACATATTACACATTTTATTGATATTGAACGGTCGCTACATCATATTAAAACATTGTGTTATTTGTTTTTAAACTTTTTTGGCAGTTACAAATTTCTCTACATTTTTGCAATGCTACTAAGTCATCAATGTTAAAAATATTTTTATCCCTCCAGATATTAAATTTATTAAAGGCATTTACAGTCTCTGATGAACTTCAGGTCCTCCTGGGTGTAATGTTGACCTCTGTTAGTTTTTCGTTGGTAATTACGAACCATCTTGTATCTAGTGAACAATAATAGTATTCATTTAGAACTATCTATGAAATAAAATTAAAATACTTGGGAGAAAATATCTGATGGGGTAAGTGCATAATGGGAAATGCACTTGCCCCATTAATCGAAGATGCACTTGCCCCATACTCTATTTTTTTAGGGGCAAGTGTATTTTGCCAGTTTAACCTTAAATCGTGGCATAATTTCTAAAACTACTACGAAATTATTAGACAATGACGTTTGAAATAACTACTTACCATCAAGTTTGTATGGTAAGCTGTAACAATAACAAGTCACATTATTTAGAAGCACATCATACGAACGCAAAACGCGACCTATTAAAGCACAATTTTAATCTAGCAAAATACAATAAAAACAGGTGATCTCAGTACTGCCAACTTTTTATCAACTGGAGGGAGATTAATTAAAGAAGAAATTCAGAGTCATTAATGGTTGCATATTAACGAATATCATCTTGTTATAGTTACAATATACACTTACCCCAAAAGTGCACTTGCCCCAGTTGACCTTAATCCAGCTCAAATTGGGTCAGTGTGCTATATTTTCTGAAAAATTTAATTATACATCACCTCTTTAACCCCTTTAACTCTTTATTCACATATCAACGAAATCGTTTATACGACATTTTTATTTTATTTCAAAAATAGCACAAAATAAATTTCAAAAGATAAATGGAATAAATGTATATTCGTATTATTAATTAAAAGAAACACCAGAATCTTTTCTTGCAATTATGACCGTGCCAGTAGTGTTTTTCAACACGCCACTGAGCCGCACATTCAACGCATAAAAATTACGTTTTTATTAATGACCCAAAACACTAAAAAGCTCCCCCCGCAAACACAATTTAAAACCAATTAAAATCAATAAGACGTAACAGCGCACAGGCGGAAAGGAACACAATCGAAAAATGATATTTATTTTTCGACTTTTTAACGGATTATGGTACAGTTCACACGCATTCACGGTCTGATCGTTCAATAACAACCCACAGGTGTCAAAAATTATTATTCTTTTAATTTATACCATTCCAATTTCGCCCCGTCTCTCTCCAGCGCGATATTGAAGCAAAAGTCAACGAAGAAAGCTCGCTCGAAACAAATTATAAAAATAGTAATTAAATTAACATTACTAACGATTTAAGACGGGAAGTCTGACAAAAGGTCCGTCTACGTGGTGTTTATGTAAGGAACCCGCCGTACTTTCCTTGACACCTCACAGATGTTAAATTGTGGAAGATATAAATGATATCCGCATGCTCTATATTTACACTGGCTTTTATGTAATTAAACACCACCGGATGTGTTCGATATTAAAATATTAAGTAGAAATTGTAATTTTTCTGCAGAGTAATCGGACCCAGATGCGCCCGAATTCTAATCAGAAATAGGAAAGGATTCTCGATTGCCTGCAGCCACATAAAGGGTTGTGTTATTTGCGCCGACAGCCACATGCCTGGAGCGTTGCGCTGTCGATAGCGCAGATATTACCCACTAATGAAACGCAACTCTAATATTTGGTGTTTGCACTCCGGATTTGCAGTTTCTTATGAAAGGGTTTCATTATCATTTTTGTCAATAGAACGCGTTTCCTCCAGACGGTTTTTTCTTGTCGTGATTGAATTTCCGAAAAAATTCACCTTCTGGTATTAATTTTGACGAAATGCTAATTTTTATGTTAATTTTGGAAAGTAAGGTTAATGAAAAGAGGTTTTTAGATGTGCTGATATGTAAAGTTTAAAAAAATTGAAAAGCATACAGATGGTAAGGTATGATTTTGTAATTTATTTTGTGCGTGGCGAAAAAGTGACAATTGAAATAAATTTAAATTTCGCTGGCAACGTTTTTAAGTGTATAATTGAATTTGTTATTTTATCAATTAAAAAGTTTCTTCTTTGTAGAAAGATAAGTAAAAAAAAACCTTCCTTCTCAACAGAGGGAGTATTTTTTATGTAAAGATCAATCACTTTAAAAAGAACCTGTGACGAAATACTTACCAAATATTAATTCCAACTGGATAAATTTCTCAATATTTGTAGTCCAGCAGAGAATCAGATTTGAAGGTCAATAATAGATACATGTAGACTCCCTTAATTCAGCCAGTTACTTACTAAAGTTTCATAGTTCATAGTTTAGTACAGGTAGGTCCTTCTTAATGTTAACGAACCCTACACATTCCAAAATTATTTTTTTCTAATACATTTTCCTAGCGGTGTTCATCAATTTGAAAAACTAAGACAAATTTCAACAAGCACACTTTAACTTAATAAAAATTAAATTAAATAGAGAGTTTTATGAAGTGATCTTACCAACTTTCAGTAATAATACAGCTTGGCGAATTAACAGCGCTACAAAAAGAAGTTGATTGAAAAATGCTAATTTCTAATTTTGTGCTGACGCTATTGAGCTACATTTGTTTACTTAAATATAAGCAGGTGTTTAACAACAAAAAATTCTATTGTAAGTAGGTACAACAGTGTACCATGATTCCAAACGTGATCGAAATATTCAATTAGCCTCGTCCAACCTCATTACTAATATAATTAGCCTCGTTCAATATTTTAATGCATTGAAAAATGATATAGACAAAAGGAAATAAAACTCGATCTTACATTTTTAAGGTAAGAAAGAAAAAAATGCTGCCTTGTGAAAATTGAGAAAAAAAAATTTGTGTTGGCATTGCTGAAAATTTTAATTAATGTCAACTTCATGTTCATGTATCAACGTTTGTGTTTTAAATTGACACATGAATAAGTGAGGTTATGAAATTAAATTGTAATAATTCAAATTTTCGGCATTGCCAACACAATGGGGCATTCTCATGCCAAAAATAGATGCCACACCCGCCAAGTAGACTATTTTCACAGATTTATTTAGCTCATTTTATTATATTATTGAAATAATTTAATATGAAACAAATGTGGAGCGAACCTTGACGTCATAGCTTCATGATACCTGCCAGTAAGTACAGATGGCGTGAAAATTGAAGCATTTCTTATAATTAAGAAAAGAGTCTTAAACTGATAAAGTGAGGTGTAATGACGAATTAGCAAGAATTTAAGGGCGTGTTGTTCAGTCGCCGTTTAAATGTGAGATAAATTTAAGAAAAAAAAGAACTATTTGTGTTGGCATTGCTGAAAATTTTAATTAATGTCAACTTCATGTTCATGTATCAACGTTTGTGCTTTAAATTGACACATGAACAAATGGGGTTATGAAATGAAGTTGCAATAATTCAAATTTTCGGCATTGCCAACATAATGGGGCATTTTCATGCCAAAAATGGATGCCATACCCGCCAAATAGACTATTTTCACAGGTTTATTTAGTTCATTTTCTTATATTATTGAAATAATCTATTATTAAAAAAATGTGGACGGGACCTTGACGTCATCGCTTCATGGTACCTACCAGTAAGTACAGATGGCGTGAAAATTGAAGTATTTCTTATAATTAAGAGTTTTTAACTGTAATAATTCAAATTTTCGGCATTGCCAACACAATGGGGCATTCTCATGCCAAAAATAGATGCCATACCCGCCAAATAGACTATTTTCACAGGTTTACTTAGCTCATTTTCTTATATTATTGAAATAATTTAATATTAAAAAAATGTGGAGGCGACCTTGACGTCATCGCTTCATGGTACCTGCCAGTAAGTACAGATGGCGTCAAAATTGAAGCATTTCTTATAATTAAAAGAAGAGTCTTAAACTGAAAAAGTGAGGTGTAACGACGAATTAGCCAGAATCTAAGGGCCTGTTGTTCAGTCGCCGTTTAAATGTGAGATAAACTTAAGAAAAAAAAGAACCATTTGTGTTGGCATTGCTGAAAATTTTAATTAATGTCAACTTCATGTTCATGTATCAACGTTTGTGCTTTAAATTGACACATGAACAAGTGGGGTTATGAAATGAAGTTGCAATAATTCAAATTTTCGGCATTGCCAACATAATGGGGCATTTTCATGCCAAAAATGGATGCCATATTCGCCAAATAGACTATTTTCACAGGTTTATTTAGTTCATTTTCTTATATTATTGAAATAATCTATTATTAAAAAAATGTGGACGGGACCTTGACGTCATCGCTTCATGGTACCTGCCAGTAAGTACAGATGGCGTGAAAATTGAAGTATTTCTTATAATTAAGAGTTTTTAACTGTAATAATTCAAATTTTCGGCATTACCAACACAATGGGGCATTCTCATGCCAAAAATAGATGCCATACCCGCCAAATAGACTATTTTCACAGGTTTACTTAGCTCATTTTCTTATATTATTGAAATAATTTAATATTAAAAAAATGTGGAGGCGACCTTGACGTCATCGCTTCATGGTACCTGCCGGTAAGTACAGATGGCGTCAAAATTGAAGCATTTCGTATAATTAAAAGAAGAGTCTTAAACTGAAAAAGTGAGGTGTAACGACGAATTAGCCAGAATCTAAGGGCCTGTTGTTCAGTCGCCGTTTAAATGTGAGATAAACTTAAGAAAAAAAAGAACCATTTGTGTTGGCATTGCTGAAAATTTTAATTAATGTCAACTTCATGTTCATGTATCAACGTTTGTGCTTTAAATTGACACATGAACAAGTGGGGTTATGAAATGAAGTTGCAATAATTCAAATTTTCGGCATTGCCAACATAATGGGGCATTTTCATGCCAAAAATGGATGCCATATTCGCCAAGTAGACTATTTTCACAGGTTTATTTAGCTCATTTTCTTATATTATTGAAATAATTTAATATTAAAACAATGTCATCGCTTCATGGTACCTGCCAGTAAGTACAGATGGCGTCGTTTTCACTAAATTTGAGGGTATTGTCGAAATATTTTGCAACAAAAAATACTCAGAATTTATTAAATTTATTACAATTCTAATTTAAATTTTTTTGGTAAATTATGTTTTCAATAAATTAGATTGTAAAAACTCCAATAAATCATTTATAACAAAAATTTAAGATATTTTTAGGTGAACATAAACACATCTGCAAATAAAAATATTTTTCCTGCCTGAAGTTGTTGGTCAGACTGCATACCGGATCTATTTTGCTTTGTACCCGTTTACGTCACGGTTAGTGTTCATATCGACAGTATTGAAATAAATAACGAGCTCTCGTTACAAAATATTAATTACAATATGTGCCAACTTTTCGATGAAAAGATGATATTTCATTCTATTCATATCGATATCAAAGGATTTCAATGGGTTTTTGTTTATGGACGTTATAAACATAAAATTAGGCCTTAACATTTCACACTGTCACTGAGGAAAAAATATATCATTCGAAATTGTAATTTTGTACTCAGAGATGACCTTTATGCGATCGTAAAATGTCGATCACGAAATTAGCAACCGGGCATTTCTAAACTAATTTAATAAGGATCAGCTCAAGGCCACATATCGGCGTATTACACAATTTCTCGAATATAAGTAGCAGAGACTTTCAATTTGCATTATTAAACTAGACAGCACTAAATACTATTGTCAGTATCACACTATGATAGCCCAGATCATTGTGTTGAATGAAGAGGCCAAATTAAGCTCTCATTTACCGATGACTGGCAGTTGGCCCTGAACAAACAACTGACTAACGCAACAATGACTGGCAACCTGCGATGTTAACTAAATATTATACCATTGCTTTAATGATATATGTACTGGCATTTATGGAATAATGAACTGAATTAATTAAATTTAATTTTGTATTATTATTTTAATATGCCTTTTTGCTTTACACTTGTGATTACAAACTCATTTCGTTCGACTCGGCTGGTACCGTAACGATTTCATCAAATTCACTTAAGTCATGAGAGCAAACTGTGTAATGAAGACCAAAGTGTTTATGCCCCCCCTCTAACTATCTGCCATGTGAACGAAATTCATTTATTCTAATCTTTCGAGCATTTGAATAATTACAGTTTGAATGATTTGCAAAAATTTCTGGAATATTTCTGTGTTACCTTCAACAGGTGTTTTTTTAGGGATTTTCATTAGGCATCATTGAAAAGTATTATTTACTATTAGATCTTGGTTTCGTCTCAATTTTTTTCAAACAAAGTATACTGAGTATACAGAGTGAATATAAATATTTGCGATGCCTGTAGCCAAGAAATGAACAATTTATTTACAATTTATTGTAATTCTTCACAACACACAACATAACTGTAAAACTTTTCAACTATTGATTACCAAATAAAACAAGTAACAAATAAATAAACAAATAAAAGTTGGGTTCAAACAGAGTATACAGAGTGAATATAAATATTTGTGATGCCTGTAGCCAAGAAATGAACCATTTATTTACAATTTATTGTAATTCTTCACAACACACTACCTAACTGTGAAACTTCTCAACTATTGATTAGCAAATGAAACAAGTTGGTAATAGAAAACAAATAAAAGTTGGGTTCGAAATCTGCTAGCGCTTGGGGCTTCTAAACGTTTAATCCGCCACTGATTGTAATATTGAATAAAAGTTTTAAGTAACATTTACTTAAATTAATTTTAAAACATGAATGGATTACAGGATGAATAGCCGCGATTTTACGCAAGAACTTAATAACTACGTATGGGAAGTGAATGGCATTTCGTATTAATAGAGTATAAAGAAACGGTAATTAGATTTCAGCACAAATTAAATAAATAAATAAAGTAATTTATTACAGTTAAGCAATAATTTTTTTACGAAAATCGACTTTCCTCGCCCGAAATGAGTGGGAAAATTTTAATAATAAAAAATATTGCAGAATTTTGAATTTTATAAATAATTTCTTTAAAAGTAATATAGGGTTTTCCAATAAGAGGTGTTATTTTGAATAGCCCGTTATTTCGGTAGATGTCACTTTTGGAGCTGTAATTTTTTGACATTTGACAAGTAGAAACTACGCCATTAATAAAAATGGAACGATACACGCTTCAACAACGCATTGAAATTATTAAAATTCACTATAAAAATGATCCGGAATTCCACCGAAAAATCATCTTGAGTGATGAGGCCCATTTCCACCTGGATGGCTTCGTCAACAAGCAAAATTGTCGCATCTGGGGCTCAGAAAACCCAAGAGTTATTGTTGAAAAGCCTCTCTATCCTCAACGTGTGACTGTTTGGTGCGGTTTATGGTCCGGCGGGGTCATTGGACCTTACTTTTTCGAAAATGAGGCTGGAGCACCAGTTACGGTTAATGGATTGCGCTATTTTTTAATAATTTCAATGCGTTGTTGAAGCGTGTATCGTTCCATTTTTATTAATGGCGTAGTTTCTACTTGTCAAATGTCAAAAAATTACAGCTCCAAAAGTGACATCTACCGAAATAACGGGCTATTCAAAATAACACCTCTTATTGGAAAACCCTTTAGTATGTGATGACTCATTACAACGATCTTGCGACATCGATATTCTAAAAGTTCATTGATTTTGAATAATAACTTTAACAAAGTACAAAATTCCTAATGAGATTTTCATTAAATATATAATAAAATAATTATATCAGAGCCACATAAAAGACTTAAAAAAATTTGAAATTAATACTAGAAAGTTTAATTTTTTGCTGGTTAACTGTAGTAGTAAATTTTGGCGTTAATACAAAGAAGGTTCAAATATGGGCTACCCTACTTTTTCTATATTTATCAACTCCAAAAATATCTATCAATGGTAATCATGTGAAAAATCGGTGTTACAAACACAGGGTCCAAATACTGGTTCTCTATAATTATTGATTAATTTAATGAAAAGAAATGAAGATGTTTTTATGAATAACATAATATAATAATACCGTAAGAGCAGTAAATTGAAAAAAGTAAACGTTGCGTCGTATTTATTTTTGTATCGGCTGCTTCCGTGTATAAACCTCGTTTCTAAATTTTAAAGTACTTTGAATTTAATAAAGTTTTTAGAAGCCCTAGGATCTGAGAAAACTGCTGTTGCTCGACGAAATTATAACGTAGTCTCGTGATCAACATGTATAATTTGGAACTTGAATTTCTATTGGTTATTATAACCTTGGGGCGTTACTCATACTCGCTTACTCGCATGGATAGAGAAAGCTGGAGAGTGCGAGTTTAGCACGTGATCACAATACAGGATGGTGCATCGTATGGCATTTTTGAGATAGAACCTCTGTTTATTCTATTTGTCAAATTTAAGAACGCGACATTCTCAATTTCATGAACGTTGATTCTTAGTGACAAATTCAAGAATGTGTCGCTCTAATTTTAAGAACTTTTATAAGTTTTACGTTTAAGAATAGGTCATGTTGATTTCAAGAACTTTTATTTAATTACTTAAGAATGTTCTTCATTAATGTGTTTTCTTATTTGAATTGACGATGACCTTCTTATTATATTAAATAAGCACTTGTAAATACAATAATTATTTTCTAATTTTTATGAATTGTATAGTGGAATGCTTGAATTGAAGGAATTTTAGAATATAAAGTTATTTCTCATACATATTTTTATTAGTAGGTGAAAATTTAACATCACATCATATCCTCCTTAAAAATACATTTTCAGTTTACGATCCACATTATCATTTGGTAACAGATGTACGTATATGAAATTGAAGTTCATCGAAGTCATTAGCCTTCTCAATGAATTTTGGTCGCCACAGAAATAAATTGTTTTTCTCTCAAAAAATAATTGGCCAAAATCTACATCAATCTAAAAACAAAGAAACAAAAGAACAGTTTAAATGCTTCAATAATGACCATTCCACTTTATGCAGATTTCCTCTTCGCAAATCCGCGTACTTCAGTGACGCTTGTGTTTTGTTAAATTCTTACAAAGAGCTCTACATCCGCTAAAAAGTAAAATTTGTTATAAGATAGATAAATAACACTAAATATATAAAAGAAAATCAAAATTATTTCTTCACCTTCGTCGTTACTATTAATTCTGTTATAGAAGCAACTGGTTTGCAATTCCATTTCTTCTTATCTCTTCTTACTTTTCGTTCCGACGAAAATAAACTAAAAAACAATTTGTTTAATAGCTATTACATTGAAAAGGCTTGTAGAACTTTTACAAAATTCATTCGGTAAGCTAAACGTGTGAGAAAAATTATAATTGCAACAAATTTACTTACATGCGAATTTATCACACACAGAATCAGAAAATCCCCATAATTTCAGTACCTTTTTTTAAAAATAGTCTTTGAAACTGATCATTTTGTTGATCGACATTTATTAATATTGCATTGAATTAACATCTACATCTCGGCACATTAAACCACTTGTAATATTTCCCATTTCTTCTCAATTAAACATTCACTAATTATGTAAGTTACTAAAAATTCACTTTACAATAAAAATACAGAAAATGCACACCGTTATATGTATTTTCTTACTGCAAGCCGAGTTTGGTGTAACGTATTTCAACTAAATTTGTAAGAAATTCTAAAGTAATTTATCTATTGTCAGTAAACAGTCCTTTGCAGAAGGTCATAAAGCAATTTACAACATTCCGTACAATTGTATCCGCCCAGCTGGACCCAGCGCAAGGTTTCTAAACAATTGTACGATAGAACCCTTGGACCTAACGTTCATCTCGAACAAAACCTTCAGTGTGGTCACCACAAATTGAGAATCCTCGTGCTTAATCAAAAATCAAAAAAATAGCAAGCAGAATCGTGCTAAATACAAGACTTTTAATGTAAGAAGTAGGTTTTTTTAAATATCTTAAGTAGCATTTTTTTCAGGGTACGACAAGTGGGACACTAAGGGTTTTATATAATTATTTGGCATTTTTTAAGTAAAGATAATTTCAAACTTTGGTTTTTAGATTAAAAAAAAAGAGTTTGTGTAATGTTTTCAAGAATTTAGAGCTATTAACTTTCATTTTTGATTTCATGTACATATAACAATTTGTTATAAAAATAATATTTCTTATTGACAAATTAATAAAAAGTGTAGCTACATATAACTTTCCAAAAACGAATTTGCGTTCTACGATTTCACAGATAAGCGAAACACAGAAAGGAAGTGCCAAAAAAAGACACACCAGGGATTTCCGTTATCGCGATCCTTGTTTTACACCTCAGATACCATCGATACGTTTGTTTTGATACTCGCACACCACAACAGGAAAAACCGCATTACGACACATTTCCACAATAAAAACCTATCATTCATTTTTCTCGCACGATCGACCTCGACAAGACCTCACCTCCAATAAACGGCGCAAACACGACGCCCGCTGTAATTCAGTGTAATTTCGCTAATGATAATGGCATTTAATGCGGGTAACAATTTTAAAATTAATTCCTGTCGCGGGAGTTGACGGCGGGCGTGGATACTTAACAAGACTCTACCGTGGAGGCCTAACAAGGTTCTCTACCGTGATTTCCCACAATACGGATCCGTCCGCGCCGGATAAAAGCATCGTGACAGGGCTATTAGAGGTGTGGGACTGGCCAGTACACGGTAGCAATTATATAGTAGCGATGCGTCTTCCATCGGGATGGAGTCACTTTTTTAGGAGAAATCTTTCTCGGAAATCGGCCGAAAACCGCTAAAACGCCCAATTTACAGTCGGGAGCGAACTCCCAGGTTCGAGGAAGCGACCGAGGTGTTTTCGCCTGGGATTCAACTGTAGGTTTTTTTAATTAGAAAAATGAATATTAATTACGGTTTGCGGTAACACCGTCCACATACCTGTATATTTCCAGCGTTAAAATACAGTCGAGTCAGCAGAAATGAATATAAATTCATCTCGAGATATCTATATAAAGGAGACAGGCTGTTTTTTTCGGTTTATTCATAATAACAGTATAACACAGAGACGTGAGACTTATTAGGAGCAAAAAGAATCATCATTAAGTTAATGAATATCCACAATTGAAGTAATCAAGCGTTAGATGAGGAAAAAAACGTACACCTTGTATCCGTGACATCTTGCCTTTCACTTACTAATGCGCGTGACGAATCCGCGGCAGATGCAACGGAATCCGAAGAGTTATAGGACGTCATTAATCGTTTCGGTTAGAAAAAAGACGCGAAATTAACAATAACTGCTTAATAACAGTCATCATAGCTACATTAGCATCGAGGCTGGTTTGGCTCTCGGTGCGCTAGGAAAAAATTTTATTTTAGACACATGTGTCAGTGGATGAATATAAAATTAATTTCCTTGACGGGTGTTGTATAGAGGGGGGACGGGATGGGCTATGATACGACTGCAGAGGTGTCATTATAAAACTGCTGGTCATGTCAGCAAATGGCTCCAACCTGCTACTTAGCCAGTAGCCAGTCAGTCGGACTGTAACTATTGTTACGCTGTTAACAATACTCCTACACAAGAACACGCTGCGTCCTTCTTTCCTACCAAATTAATTTCGAATTATTCCAAAACGGAGCAAAGGTGAAGAACAAGGAACGTTCTTGCGATTGGAATCCGTTCATATCCGTTTAAGTCTACGAATATAAACTCAGGAACTATGCAATTGTGCTGACAATGTCCAAAATTTGATGGTTGCTAACTTCACTGTATATTTTAAATTGACACATGGATAAGTGGGGTTATGAAATGAAGTTGGCGATATTTAAATTTTTGGCGTTGCCAACCCAATGTTTTTCTTAAGTTTATCTTATACAGGGTCTGGAGAAAGTATGGAACCAACTATGGCAATGTCTAAAATTTGATGGTTGCTAACTTCGCTGTATATTTTAAATTGACACATGGATAAGTGGGGTTATGGAATGAAGTTGGCGATAATTAAATTTTTTGGCATTGTTTTTCTTAAGTTTATCTTATCCAGGGTCTGGAGAAAGTATGGAACCAAGCAAATATCTTGAAAACGAGCGAAACGATATTAATGAAACTTTGCATTTCATAATCTCACTTGTTCATGTGTCAATTTAAAATATAAAAAACAATACAATTGCGAAGTGAAGTTGGCAATATTTAAAATTTTGAGCATTGCCAACGCAATTGCATAGTTTTTGTTTCTCTTAAGTTTATCTTATACAGGGCCTGGAGAAAATATGAAACCAAGCAAATATCTTGAAAACGAGCGAAACGATATTAATGAAACTTTGCATTTCATAACCTCACTTGTATCAATTTAAAATATAAAAAACAATACAATTGCAAAGTGAAGTTGGCAATATTTCAATTTTTGAGCATTGCCAACGCAATTACATAGTTTTTGTGTTTCTTAAGTTTATCTTATACAGGGTCTGGAGAAAATATGAAACAAAGCAAATATCTTGATAACGAGCGAAACGATATTGATGAAACTTTGCATTTCATAACCTCACTTGTTCATGTATCAATTTAAAATATAAAAAACAATACAATTGCGAAGTGAAGTTGGCAATATTTCAAATTTTGAGCATTGCCAACGCAATTGCATAGTTTTTGTTTTTCTTAAGTTTACCTTATACAGGGTCTGGAGAAAATATGGAACCAAGCAATTATCTTGAAAACGAGCGAAACGATACTGATGAAACGTTGCATTTCATAACTCCACTTGTTCGTGTGTCAATTTAAAACACGCAAACACTTGGAATTTTTAAGTGAAGTTGGCAATATTTACAATTTTCGGCATTGCCAACACAATAATTGCATTGGTTACTTTTGTCCCCAAGTTTACCTTATGAAAAAATGGCGCGTATTATTGATATTGGAACAATGATTTGTGTTAAAGCATTGTGAAAAGCGTAACAAAAGTGGTCCAAGTAGATTTTTTTTTAAATTTAAACAGTTTGTCTAAGAGCACAACGTGGCAACACTGCCTCTGGTATAAGGCTAGAAATTTCCAGTTTTAAATGTTAATTGTCGACGTTAGTTTCCGACAAAAAAAATAAAAACTGATTTTTTATAAAAATAGTATCTCCCAATTTTGTTAAATTTCACTTTTCAAGATCATTGTGATTAAGACAAAGATATCCAAAGTAAAAAAAATTACAAAAGCTGTAATTAGTCTAAAATTCCCTTATATTGGAATCTTAAGAGTAAAAGTAATAATTTATGACTATAAATAGTCCTTAGTAAAATCCGCAAAGTTAAGTACGATTTAAATGTATGGCATTGTAAAATTGTCTCCGAAACTGGAAGTAGGTAACTGGTACCTCGAATAGTCTGTCCCTTTTCCATAACCGCACCGAAAATATTTCAAACGAAAAATGTAATAAGTCTTCGAGTTAAAAAAATGATTCAACATTCACACTTTAAAGTATCTTCGTACTCATAATCGTAATTTATTAGAGGACTTGCAATTTACGTAAATTTTAGAAATCTACAAGAATGTAAAAAGGCTCGACTTAGGTACGCTCCTGTTGTTCACATCGACCGACTTTCACTCGACAGTGACAAATTTTTACAATGTTATAAATTTAAATCGCACTTACCTCTACGGAACAGTACGAACGACTATTTACAGTAATGAATTATTACTTTTACTCTTGAGATTCCAATATAAGGGAATTTTAGACTAATTACAGCTTTAGAATTTTTTTTTACTTTGGATACCTTTGTCTTAATCATAGTGATCCTGAAAAGAGAAATTTGACGAAATTAGGAAATAGTATTTTTATAAAAATCAGTTTTTTTTTCTCGAAAACTAACGCCGATAATTAACAATTTTCTTACCAATAAGAATTTTTTTCTGCGTGTAATAAAATTGGTTTCAATAGATTTTTTACACTTTTTTCTTATAAAATTGTTAATCGAATAAATTTTTATTGTTTAAATTGGAAAGCTTATATCTTGGTGAAGAGACAACAAATTCCTGTATTCTGAAAATTTAACGGTATCTGAACGGTAGGTCCTAAGCTGATTACATTTTTCGAAATTAAGTCCAGTCGTGTTAGTTTTCCGGCCAAGTTATTGTCTTCCGGTAAATCCGCTTTCAGAAGCATTTTGTCTAAAACGGGTTGGATTTACTAAATAACGTTGTAACGACAAGGTGATCTGTTTTAACAGCGTTTTGTAGAAATTTGTATTTCGTGAGAAAATTCGATTGATACAACTGGAATGGGAGATGTGAAACGACGGTACCGTTGTGTTAATAAAAGAATTGGCCGAGTCATAATGTCTTTATACCGTTTAGGATGATCAAATTAGCAGCACGACTGCGAAGTGACATGGAAAACGTTTGTATTCAGTCTCAATTGAGGTTGATTTTTCGCCCATAAATGCAACGTTTTGTAGATTTAACGACGTTGGTGATTAATCCAATAATGAATCGTTTTTATTATTCAGTAACTAAAATTGCCATTTAGTTAAAGGGTAACAATATTAACAACACAGAAAATCGATGTTGTTAATATTAGTAACATCTAGTGGCGGCTCGTACATAAGTGCTTCGTTTGTATTTAATTTATAAAATGTGATATTGAAAAAATTGAATTTCGTTACAGAATTTTATTTTCTTAATCACAAGTGTCTATGCAATCGAGGATCCAACATTCCAACAAACCAGTTAAGTTTTGTCGTGGTTTCAGCGGAGCGGACCATTGTTTTTATACAGGGCCATTCGAGGCAGTGCACAGAACTGCTTGAGACAGCCCCACTATCCCCCTCGCGTCCTGCACATACCCAAACTCTTTCGCTAGTTTAATGCTATTTATGTGCTGCATTTCACGCAGTTCTGTTTCAGATTTCGGACGTTGTTACGTGCGGTTTTTCGCTTTGTAGCTTTGTCGTTGTAAACTTTGATTTTATACTTTCGTGTTCGTGTATTGCATGAGTGTTTTTTTGCCAATTGATGTTGTGGACAATTTGATTAACTTTAAGCGATTTGTGAAGTATAGTTACGAAGAAAAAATAGATTTGAAAAATAAAGGTCGACCGCTGCCGGACATTATTATTGAAACAATCGTTATTAGTCGTGGAAAATCATATAAACGTCAATTCAACAGTTGGAACTTCAAACGTTGGATAGTGCCAATAGAAAAAGTGTCTGCCTTCAGCAATCAATTAGTATTACAGGTTTTTTGCCTGAAAATAACTCAAGGTATTAACCCTAGCAAATGGTAAAAAATTGATTAATTAATATTGCTGTACCATGAGCGTTTTTTAATTGTGAATGGTATTACACAAAGGAAAACTAAAACTAAAATTAAATAGACACTTTGTTTTCAGCATGAAAAAAAATTCCGCTGAAATCACGACCAATCGCCAACATTTTTTCTTCCAAAAGCACTAACCCTTAAGTTTAGGTAAAAGTTATGTATATAAAGCCAGGATTTGAATATGACAGATTGAATTTGTGGATAAAGCAAACTTGAGCTATGCTCCGAACGAGGGTAGATATGGGGAAGAGACTGGCCTTGTTAATATTCATCAAGCGTCCATATGCAAAACGTCTGCTGATTCGAGTCCCGTATAAACCCGATTTACAACACAGTAACGTCTACAATTTTATTTCCATTGCCCACATTTCAATTTAGCAATGAGCCAAAACAATTTTTTCGATCCATCACTTACGAATTAATAAAAAATTGAAGTTACCCTAAACTGATTTATTTGGACGAATTTAGTAGGAGCCGATTTTTGTTTCAGTTCCTGTAAAAAACTCGATCAGGGTTCGCGATGAAGAGTAAAGGGTTTCGGGAGTGTAAACAAGGTTCTTTCAGCAGATCACTTAATTCCGGCAGCGCGGTGCTGTGTCAACTGTGCTCCCGCTGATTACTTATGTAAACATGATCTCGGGGGTGTAATTGGGCGTGCAATCAATGGCGTTTGCAGCTAGGTCGCGTTTAGCATCGCAAATGAACTGCAATCACACCGCTGAAACTATTTTAAAAGATTTTCACAATAGTAACAGTCCTCCGAAGGTTCGTCGCAATTTTTCAGATTCGTTTTGCATTGAAATTTGGTGGAAAATTTGGTCATCAATTTCTTTGTTTGTGGGTGGAATCGAACTTCGCAGAGGTGAGACGGGGCAGATGCTTGACATTGCTACAAGGACCCACAAAGCAATTTTATAAAATTCGTTGCAAGAAACCTGCAGTGCGCTTTACAGCTGTCGGTGAATGATTGCATTTTTGAAACAAAAAAAAAAAGTAACGAAACAATTCGATAAATCTGAAACTGAACTGAAGGAGGTCAACATAAAATTTGAGTTATGGGAAAAATCCAAAAAGATTTAATTTCGCACTTTTTGACATAACATTTTTACCTAACTTTATTCTATTTTTTTAATACCTTTTTAATATTTCTTTAATGCAGAATGTGATAGTTATTAGGGCAAAATAAGCCATTATAAAAAATATGTACACCATGGCGTTATTCCGTTCATAACATTCCTTAAAATTGAGTCATTATTGTAGTGTAGTGAATAAAAAATAATACAATCAAACTTCCCTATAACCAACTTCTATTTAATGAATTTCTCTATATAGCAATTTTTCTTGGGGAACCTTCACCCTGGAGATGTTTCTAATGCATTTTATACCCCTTATAACGAAGTAACAATTTTCGTTTTTAATGCATTTTATACCCCTTATAACGAAATTAAAAAATTAGTTTTTAATGCATTTTATAACCTTTCTAACGGAGTAAAAATTTCCGTTTTTAATACATTTTATACCCCTTATAACGAAGTAAAAGTTTTCGTTTTTAATACATTTTATAATCCTTCTAGCGGAGTACAAATTTTCGTTTTAATGCATTTTACCCCCCTTATAACAAAGTAAAAAAATTCGTTTTTAATGCATTTTATACCCCTTATAACGAAGTAAACAATTTCGTTTTAAATGCACTTTATACCCCTTATAACGATATAAAAATTTTGTTCTTAATGCATTTTATACCCCTTATAACGAAGTAAAAATTTTGTATAACGAATTTTTTTCTCCAACTTTACAATTTTTTAAGATTTAAAGCGGTTACTTTTTGTGATTTCACTGTAACTTCGGAGAAAAACTCGGTTGTAGTAATATTTCTAGATGTATCCAGGAATGGGGAATTAGCCGACGAAGAAGTGGCACTAATTTAAGCGTCCAAAAATTTTACAATATAAAATGGAATCGACAAAGTTTTACTGCGTCAAATTTTTTAAATTTTATTATCATACTTTGCCTTGTCTTTTAAAAATTGTTTCATAACACTGGGTGATCTTTTTATTTAATTAATTAAATAACTACGTAACTGCATATTAATGCTTTTGCTACCTTGCGACATAATGTGTCCCCACGTAAATTTTGAAAGTACGTTGTTTTATGTTATACAGGTTGTATTATATTAAGTGTTATTATTCGAGCACCAAAGTCGGTTAAATTAGCAATAAATTGGTGTTTTCTTCGCTGATTACTATAATAAAAACAAAAAAACAATCCAACGCCAACTGTTCGAAATATTCACGAAAATAACATTTTTTTACCTATTTCGAAGGAATGTTTAATTTTGAGTAAATAAATCTTAATGCACTAGTACTATTAAATTAACTACCAAGAAGTTACAAGCAATTGAAGTTTGTATTTCAATTAACTACAAAAATCATGTAGACACTGAAACAATTGAAAATGGTAATTATTAAAACTTCAAAAACAATTGAATAAGACAAATAAAATAAGACAAATTATTCAATAATAAGAACAAGAAAATGAATTGAACTACAATCAAACTTTACTATAACGAACTTCTATTTAACTAATTTCTCTATATAGCGAATTTTTTTGGGAAACCTTCACCCTGGAGACGTTTTTAATGCATTTTATACCCCTTATAACAAAGTAACAATTTCCGTTTTTAATGCATTTTATACCCCTTATAAGGAAGTAAAAAAATTTGTTTTTAATGCATTTTGTAACCCTTCTAACGGAGTAAAAATTGCCGTTTTTAACGCATTTTATACCCCTTATAACGAAGTAAAAAATTTTGTTTTATTCGTATTACTTCAAAAATTCTTGTGGACCTGAAATGGTTGTCATTTTCCAACATGAATTTCTATATAACGAAGTGACTCTATAACGAATTGTTTTAAGGTCAGCGTGATGTTGCGTTATAAGGAAATTCGACTGTATTAAAATTGGCTGACTAGATTCATGTTGTCACAATTCGTAAACGATCAGTCAGAACTGACAGGAAATTATTCAAAATCGTTATAGATGTAAACAAGTAGAAGCCAATTCCCGAAGGAATGGTACTAATTAGTACATATATTTAATTGAAGGAAATGAACGAATGTACCCCCATGACAATAACGTGACTGCGAGATGTTTTGAAATGACGAATCAAATTTCATTAGATATAATAATTTACCCGCACGTCCTGAAAACAAACAAAGCGTGGCTCTTTCAAATAATGAAAAGAGGAACACATCTATCGAAACGTTCCTCGACTACTCCAGTAATGCTCATTTGGTTCAATCAGAGAGCCTGTCATAACTGCAGCCGGAAATTGTCATTCAAATATTTTGATGTACCCTGTCATATTCGTTTATTATTAGACGACTTTTCTGAAATACTTTTAACGCCACGGCTCGTTTTCTTGAAAATGTAATGGAGGTCATGCAAACAGTTAAAATTAATGGGCGAAACTGTCTCGTTTGCGTGTCTTGTGCTACTCGGAGAACATAAATATAAAATAGTCCGTCTGTGTCTCCTCCTACTATTTACTTGCATATTTTACCGGACAACATTTATTATGTGCTTGTCACAACACACACATTATCGGGAATGATCGACAATGCATTATATATTTATATGCCGTGTGGAATTCGTTAATTGGAGGATTGGGTCCAACTAATTGGCTACTGGAATATTGTGTGAATAGAACGTCTTATTTTATCCACATTTTATTATGTTCAATAGACCAAGTTCGTTCGGTAGGTTACATTTTAAGTGTTTTTCATTTCAATAGAACGTACCTCTCTCTACTGTTTGAATAACGTTTTTTTCTTTTCTGTTAAATCTGTTTATTAGGGAGTGATTAATGAATAATTGTGGGTTTTGATGATTTCTGAAGCCTTCATAATGCCTTATTTTTTGTTGTCTGCTTTGTATTGTTGCTGCCCCTTTTGTTGATGTTTTCGTAACTTTTTTATTATTATTTCCTTTTGCTTCGTTTTGTGTTTAATGTTCGATCCGAGTTGTTATTTAAATTAGTTGTTGTTTTAGTAAATATGTGTTTAGAAAATAAATAACGAACTGTTAATTAACAAAACTTTGCCAGATAGCAGTGTGAGAAATGTTAGGTGTTAGGTTGTTGGTAATAACCAAATTCCAATTTTAGCTGATAATTGTCCAATACTATGGACCACCCTGTATACGCCATATTATTAGATGTTACCAGTGGCGGCTCGTGGTACAATAGAACAGGTGTTCTGCAATTTGCATCTCATATAATCAGGGTCGTGTTTTTATTTAAACTTACCTATTTTTTGTAGATCAAATCGATCCTGCGGTCTTTCTTAGTGGTAAATTTATCAATGACCTTTTCATTAAAATTTTTAATTTCGGACATAAATTCTTTTTCAATAGAAAGCATGGAAAAGGCTGTTAACGCTGAAATTGTATCGATGCGTAAAGTTTACACATTGCTTGCATACAATAAGCGGCGACTTTAGTTGATATATCTTGAGTCGTATTGAGTTACCGATAAGTAGCTGATAACGCGCTATAAACCAGTGCCTATCAAACAGTCAGAGTCAGACAGAGTCAGTTCTGGCGGGTTAAATGCAGCGTTTGGATTTTTTTCTATCACTGTTTCGGATGTGTAATATAAATTGGATGGATATAAAGATTGGATGTTGATTGTTCCTAATATTGCTAACTCCATCAAATTGTGAAGATGACTTTTGGAGTTTTCATGCTTTTTTTATTTTTTCACTCAAGTGTACTAAATCAGTCACTCCTACCTGTGCCCATGCTTTATCGCCACCAAAACGCAAACATGGAAAGCAAAAAAGAACATTTTTCTTGTTGCAGCCACAAATCCAGTTATTCCTTGCATAAATTTCTTTGTTGAACTGACGTTTATATGGTTTTCCACGACTAATACCGCTTGTTTCAATAATAATGGCCGGCAGCGGTCGACCTTTATTTTTCAAATCTATTTTTTCTTCGTAACTATACTTCACAAATCGCTTAAAGTTAATCAAATTGTCTACAACATCTATTGTCAAAAAAACACTAATACAATACACGAACATGAAAGTATAAAATCAAAGTTTACAACGACAAAGCCACAAAGCGAAAAACCGGACGTAACAACGTCCGAAATCTGAAACAGAACTGCGTGAAATGCAGCACATAAAGAGCATTAAACTAGCGAAAGAGTTTGGGTATGTGCAGGACGCGAGGGGGATGATGGGGGTGTCTCTAGCAGTTCTGTGCACTGCCTCGAATGGCCCAGTATAAAAACAATGGTCCGCTTCGCTGAAACCACGACAAAACTTAACTGGTTTGTTGGAATGTTGGATCCTCGATTGCATGAAGACATGGAGTTACGAGATGGTGCGAGTTGTTACGATTAAGAAAATAACATTCTGTGACGAAATTCAATTTTTTCAGTATTACGTTTTATAAATTAAATACAGACGAAGTTAATTTTTGGCGTTAATTTTTTGACAGTTCTGCAGCTCTGTAGCACTTATGTACGAGCCGCCACTGCTGGGAAGTATTATAGCAGACGATGGAAAGGAGCACATAGACGAAAGGATTATACTACGCACTAAATAAAGCGATACTAGGAAAGAATGAAATCTAATTGGACACCAAACTGAAGGTATACAATGCGGTTATAATTCCCACAATCTAATAAGGCAGTGAAAACTGGGTAATCCAAACAAAACACATCAGCAAAATTAATGACATGGAAATGAAACACTTAAGAAAAATTGCAGGAAAAAGAAAATGGTACAGGGTAAGCAATCATCGCATCAGAGAATTGACCCAACAAGAACCAATAATCAAAAACATAAGAAGAAGACAATTAAATTGGTATGGTAAAAATAATGGAGACAGAAAGAAGGAAGAAGGAAGAAAAGGAGAAGAGGTAGACTTCGAAAACAATGGGCCCAACAAGTACCTGAGATAGGAAAGAAAATGGGGAAAACAGTAGAGGAGATAAAAGCTATGGCAAAAATAGGGTACAATGGAGGAAATGGGTAAAGAGGAAGCTAAACTCCCAATTCCAAATCCGACACTCGAAAAGACATAAGGAAAGAGACAAAGAAAGAAAAAAATCACAAATTCGGCGATGTAAAAATCACCAAAAAAAACTGTCAATTTTTAAGATTGTCTTGTTTTGGAATTTCAACAGAATGGGGCCACCACTCACACCATGCGAAGACCAATGGAAGTTTCCGTAGAACTGTTTTCACAGGACCTAATCACGTTATGCGGTAATGTTAGCTGGTCCTTTGCGATTTCTTTCTCTGAAAAATAACGTCTCCAAATATCGACCAAGGAACTATTAAAAATTTGAAAGTTGTTACGCAAATTCCAAAAATCGGTTACAAATGTGTATTGCCAACGAAGGACGATATCAATTTCAAAACCGCATAAAAAGGTAAAGAAAAAATAAATACAGAGTGAGTTAAGTTTTACCGCCCGTGGCAAAATAGGCCTTTAAAATAATTTGTCAATTCTCATAAATTGCATGAGTGATTTTATATTATTAAGGTACATAGAAACCAAGAAAAAATCTTTTTTTTTAATCAGGTAAAATTTTGGCTTTCTTTCAATTACTAATTACTCAATTTATTAGTTTTTTTAATGTACGAACAGTAAAATATTTTCACACAATTTAGTGTAATTGAAATAATTTTACTAATTTCGGTTCATTAAATAAAGTCATTTCCGTATTAGAGGGTATTTTTTTAAATGATTTACGACATAAGCTGACCAATTCACCTAACAATGGTATTGGTTTTGGGTACTTGACTGATTATTTATGACAGTCATAAAGTTAAGTTAAAAAGTACAACTTTACATTTTACAGGACCGGAATAAGGATCTTCGCTATTTCTTTAAAAGTTCACAACATCGTAACTAACAGCTACACGGTAATTATAATCATAATAAAAAATATTTTTTGCAATATTAGATTTTAAACTTGATAAGAAAATCGCTTACCGGCTTCTAATTTTCGTTAGTATATCTGTCTACAATTTTGTGTTTTAATGTTGCCGTCTGCAAAGTCAATATACCTATCGGTTATTGAACCTTCCCATAAAATAAATTGCTTAATTCACCCAAAGTTTAAAAACCCTGGTCACAACCCTAGGTCACTTTGTGAATAAAGAAACATTCACATTCGCAACAAATCTTCCAACACTTAAACATCGTTGGTAAAGAGTGAAAATTAAAACTTTGTTTTGTGGAATAGTGAACATTTGTATTTAGTTCAGGTATAATTATGCCATTTCAATACTCAGCCCAGGAGAAGGTTGAGATGCTTTTAATTTATGAGTAATGGGGCATCACTTTGAGCATCTTTTATAAAATAAACTTAATATTTACCTATTAAAAACTTATTTTATTTTTCTCACAAATTCCAGAATACGGATCTGGCAACAACTAAAACACCGCCTCCTTTTAGTTTTATGGGTCGATCATTAGGTATTGTTAAGTGGTAGACCGTATTATCCATTGTTGGAAAGTCATAAATAAAAGTATGTTTCGTGCTTTATGTTAAATTTAAGTTAACTCAAAAGGTAATAATTTTTTAACGAATTAAATTGCAATTAACAATGCCACGAATAATTTGACAAATTTTGAAATAAAAAAGTAAACATGGAAATTTTCCCCGAAACTCTTTGTTTTACTTTTTTGGCTTAAAATAAAAATGATTTGGAAAACTTGTAGCACTAATCGAAAGTGTAAACTTAAACTGATGTAACGTGTAAATTGCATACTTTCCCCTCAATCTTTAATAGGTATTATGGCCGGGGCGGTAAAACTTAACTCACCCTGTACATAAATAAACCAAAAAATTTCAATTGATCATTTCGGATCATTACTAAGTTGCAAATTTGTAAATTTAAAATGGAATTCTAAACCGTCTATCAAATCAATCAAGCCGAAATTTTTAACGAAAGTTTTGTTACACATTAATTAATATCGAAAGCAGGCCACGATCTAACTGCTATTGAATGGTTCTAGGAAACGGCAAATAAATAAATCAATCACATCTGTCAATAGTCATTTCAGTCACTTCTAATTTCCGTTCTTTTCTTCCAAATTTCAAGTAACAAGCTACATCATGTCCAAAAACTTCAGCAGCGACAGAGTAAACGAACTGCGCCCGCGCACTCCAGAACCAGAACCATCAAGTAATGCCAAATTTTTCTCTGATAATTTTCTAAGCTTTGCAATTTTTAGTAAAGTCACGAACGTACGGAGGGGACTTAAAACACGACGCGGGAGGATCTTCAGTCACGAAAGCGATCACGAGACTGCCAGCGGTGCACACCGAAGTCCAGAAATGGTTCCAGACCATGGACACGAAAAGCGAGGGCAAGATAACCGCCAAGGAGTTGCAGCAGGCCTTCGAAATCTTCCAAGGCAAGCACTTCTCCGACAGCTCCTGCAAGTTCGTGGTGAGGCTGTTCGATCTGGACAAAAACGGCGGATTGGACGTCAGGGAGTTCGAGCAGCTGTACTTTTACGTGAAGCAGTGGGTCACTGCTTTCAACGCTTACGATCGCGAACGGTCGGGATTTCTGGACGAGACCGAATTGGATTATGCTCTTAAGCACATGGACATTAATTTTTCCACCGATTTTGTCAAGTTTTTAATCATGAAGAGCAATCCAAACGGGAAGAAAATGTCTCTGGATCAGTTCGTGATTACTTGCGTGCAGATACAAAGATACACCGAAGAGTTCAAAAATAGAGACCAAGATTACAGTGGAACCATTAATCTGAAGTACGAAGATTTTTTGGAAATGATTTTAAAATGTTTGTAAAAATTTTCCGAAACTAAAATTCTTATGATATGAAAAGTTGTTAAGCAGTCATAATTACATAATTTTGAAAATAAAAAAATTGTAAACCATAAACTGCTTTTCTTTTAATTGCCACGCCTTTTTCGTTTACTTGCAAAAGAGAGCTTATAAGAGTTGGTAAATTATTAGTAAATTGTCTGTTTTTTTATAGATGACATTTCAAAGCTTTTAAGGCGATTCTTTGTTTGTTTTAAAAATATGGCTAAAATAACAAATAAATTTTGCTAAAACAATATATTATGATAAAACTAGTTTATTTTGAGGATGTGCGACATTCAGAACTTTCGGCTCGCTCTTGGGTCTTTCTTAAAAAATTCAGGAAATTACGAAATTATTTGCTCTACTTTATGACGCTATTCTGACTTTAATTTTTTTAATTTAAAGACCAGAGTTCTCAAGAGTGTTTCTTCAACATGCCCTTAACACTTTGCTACAGGCGTAATTTTGTGACACAACTTTCTTATAAAAGCGAAATTTATTTAATATGTAACTCTATCCTTCTACTCGTGACTCTGTCTTGTGAATCGACCGTGTTCTTTATCGAGTATTTATTTTTCCCTTGTATTTGCAGGAATTTGCAGCTATAACTCAACACAGTGTAGTCAGTGTCACTGATTTTGTCAAGTTTTTAATTATGACGAGCAATCCGAACGGGAAGAAAATGTCACTGGATCAGTTCGTAATTACTTGCGTCCAAATACAAAGATACAATGAAAAGTTCAAAAATAGAGACCAAGATTACAGTGGAACCATTAATCTGAAGTATGAAGATTTTTTGAAAATGATTTTAAAATGTTTGTAAAAATTTTCCTCAAGCTAAAAATTCTTATGATATGAAAAGTTGTTAAGCAGTCACAATTACATAATTTTGAAAATAAAAAAATTGTAAACCATCAACTGCTTTTTTCGTTTACTTGCAAAAGAGAACTTATAAGAGTTAGTAAAATATTAGTCTGTTTTTTTATAGATGACATTTCTAAGCTTGTTAAGGCGATTCTTGCAGAAAGAAATGAAGCATGAATGGAACGGTTCTTTGTTGTAAAAATATGGCTAAAATAGCAAATAAATTTTGATAAACAATTTTTTATTATGATAAAACTAGTTTAGTTTGAGGGTGTGCGTCATTCAGAATTTTCGGCACGCGCTTGGGTCTTTCTTAAAAAATTCAGAAAATTACGACATTATTTGCTCTACTTTATGACGCTATTCTGACTTTATTTTTTTTTAATTTAAAGACAAGAGTTCTCAAAAGAGTTTCTTCAACATGCCCTTAACACGTTGCTACTGCCGTAATTTTGTGACACAACTTTCTTGCAAAAGCGAAATTTATTTAATATGTAACTCTATCCTTCTACACGCGACTCTGTCTTGTGAATCGACCGTGTTCTTTATCGAGTATTTATTTTTTCCTTGCATTTGCAGGAATTTGCAGTCAGTTAGTTTAAAGTATGCACTGAAAGAAATAGTCAGTCTAATAGTAAAAAACGCGTATTTGCAGCTGATTTATTTATGTTTAAGTATTTAAATTGTCAAAAAGTACACTTTATTAATTACTCCCAATTCTTATAATTCAATTATTTTTTAGAAATAAACTATTTATTACTTTCGACTTTGTTTGAGATCAACATATTATTTGAAAACAAATATGTTCTCAATTCATGCAAACAAAGATTTATTAAGTATAACAATGGGTATTTGTTTATAATAATTAAGGTTTTTTATGTGTAATGCATACTATTTGGTACTAACTCATTGTTAGTGAAAGAAAATACATTTGTACATTTTTATCAAAAATAAATACTCATTTGTTGAAAATGTAAGTTGTCTAAGATAAAAAAATGCTTATTTTACAATTTGTGTTATTCAGTAGTGTTGAGAAGTGTATTAAAATAATAATATGGAACAAGCCATCATTTTTAAAAAAGCTATAACCGTTCAAGTAAATCGGGACGTATATGGTGAACCAGTTTTTGGAAAGGTTGTGAATGTATTGAACACTGGTGACAAACAAATGTATTTAGTATATAAAACAATTATTTGTTATGGTATTGATAAAGATTTTAAAGCATATGAAGTGACTGATGATGATTTTTCCACTTCTAAACAAATTATTGACATTAAAAATATTTGTTGCACTTTTCCCACACATATTCATTTAATCGGCGATGGACGTAAATTTATTTCCTGCACGAATCAAGAATATTAATAAGTATCTATAACGACAGCAACTGTATTATTTAGACATTTTACAGGCATTTCTAATATATTTTACATTGAATGACCCTCTAATATTTTTTAATTATTTATAGGTATAAGTTTTGTTTCATGTTTATTTTATTTTATTGTATTTTAAATATTTTTATTCATTTTAAATAAAAAAATTCAGTTTAATATGAGATTATTATTAAAAATCCAATTTATAAAATATTTATTAATAAATAATGAGTGGTTTATAGTGAATATTTCCTGCATATTATTTGTTATTATTAATATGTTAATTTAATTGTTAACTGAAATTCATTAGTAAAAAACAACTTATATTAAAATGATATAAATAATTAATAAATCTTGGTTGTATTATTATTTACTATTATTAAACGTATATTTAATGTTAACAAATATTTATGAGAGAATATTTATTAATAACAAATATTTATTTGATTTTAATATACATTTATTTTTTATTAATAAACCACTATTCCTCCAAAATAAAGCAAATTAAGACTGAATAATACATTTATTTGGTGTAACTAAACGCGTCTTAACTATTACCAAATTCTTTTTTGTTTTTAATAATTGCTTACTTTATTATAAATAACAATGTGTTAGAAGTAAATTAAGCCAATTGAAATCGTATTAATAAACTGTCCGTTAATCGTAAATAAACATTTGTTGGGCCAAATATCCATCAATATTTGTTAATAGTTAACGAAGTTGCCTTGTTATTAACAAATTTTTCACTTCTTTTCTCTCTGTGTAGGCTGTCAATTATCAACAAAATTGATTAATATAAATGTTATTATTGCAAGCGATTGGCGATAAATGGTGATCATATGCTGCGTTTATAAACTAAACATTTAAATACGCTATTGATTCCTCCCTCGCCTAGGCTGTTTATTGGTATCTGTGGGAAAGTTCCAGGTGGAAAAGGTTATACGAACGAGAGAGTTAATACAAAACCACAACAGCATACGCGAACTCTACTTTTATAATCTGATTGAGTCGGATTATTTGAATATTTATACAAAAAGAGTGAATAGAACGCCGCCTGATGCATTAGCAACTTTTAAACTGATTTTATAATGGATGTATCTATATAGATATTCTTCCACTTTTCGGCATGTTTGTTTGAATTTTAAATTCACTCTCTTGGCACATTATCAACATATTTTAACTGAATAACTTTTCTGGCTCTTATTTAAGCAGATGCAGAATCTCTTACTGCAATCCTAAAATAAATAAAAAACTCTTCCTGCAACTTTTATGCCGACTGAAACTATCGGATAAGTGCATTTGCCAATTAATTCTTGGCGCTCAGTTTTTTTGAAAGTCACTATCGGGGGAATAAAATTTAGTTCCAAGTTTAAAAAAAAAAAATTGTGATGGCTCAGCAAAGCGCCCAACAAGAAGTGTTTAATACAGATGTTCCAAAAAAATGTACAGGGTGAGTTAAGTTTTACCGCCCCGGCCATAATACCTATTAAAGATTGAGGGGAAAGTATGCAATTTACATGTTACATCAGTTGAAGTTTACACTTTCGATTAGTGCTACAAGTTTTCCAAATCATTTTTATTTGAATCCAACAAAGTAAAACAAAGAGTTTCGGGTAAAATTTCCATGTTTGGTTTTTTATTTCAAAATTTGTCAAATTATTCGTGGCATTGTTAATTGCAATTTGATTCGTTAAAAAATTATTACGTTTTGAGTTAAATCAAATTTAACATAAAGCACGAAAAATACTTTTATTTATGACTTTCCAACAATGGATAATACGGTCTACCACGTAACAATACCTTATGATCGACCCATAAAACTAAAGGGAACGGCGTTTTAGTTGTTGCCAGACCCGTATTCTGGAATTTGTGAGAAAAATAAAATAAGTTTTTAATAGGTAAATATTAAGTTTATTTTATAAAATATGCTCAAAGTGATGCCCCATTACCCATAAATTAAAAGGATTTCAAGCTTCTCCTCGACTGAGTATTGAAATGGCATGATTATACCTGAACTAAATACATATGTTCATTATTCCACAAAACAAAGTTTTAATTTTCACTTTTTTCCAACGATGTTTAAGTGTTGGAAGATTTGTTGCGAATGTGAATGTTTCTTTATTCGCAAAGTGACCTAGGATTGTGACCAGGGTTTTTTAACTTTGGGTGAATTAAGCAATTTATTTTATGGGAAGGTTTAATAACCGATAGGTATATTGTTTTTGCAGACGGCAAAATTAAAACACAAAATTGTAGACAGATATACTAACGAAAATTAGAAGCTGGTAAACGATTTTCTTATCAAGGATAAAATCTAATATTGCAAAAATTATTTTTTATTATGATTATAATTACCGTGTAGCTGTTAGTTACGATGTTGTGAACTTTTAAAGAAATAGCGAAGACCCTTATTCCGGTCCTGTAAAATGTAACGTTGCACTTTTTAACTTAACTTTATGACTGTCATAAATAATCAGTCAAGTACCCAAAACCAATACCATTGTTAGGTGAATTGGTCAGCTTATGTCGTAAATCATTTAAAAAAATACCCTCTAATATGGAAATGGCTTTATTTAATGAATGCAAATTAGTAAAATTATTTCAATTACACTAAATTGTGTGAGAATATTTTACTGTTCGTACATAAAAAAAACTAATAAATTGAGTAATTAGTAATTGAAAGAAAGCCAAAATTTTACCAGATTTAAAAAAAAAAAGATTTTTTCTTGGTTTCTATGTACTTTAATAATATAAAATTACTAATGCAATTTATGAGAATTGACAAATTATTTTAAAGGCCTATTTTGCCACGGGCGGTAAAACTTAACTCACCTTGTACACACAAAATGCTAAGTGGTCAATACACCCTACTTTATTTCCCAAAAATCAAAAGTCGATTTTTTCTATTTGCAATTTTTGGTTCTCAAACGATGTTCGCCATATCTGAATTCATTTCGATATTTTGTGTGCAATCGATAAACTCTTAGGCCGTATTTCTTCCTTTTAAATAAAGCATGGGTGTTTGCCGAATAAATTAGTTTTCAAAGTAGGGCAAAAAATCGCGTTTCCATGATTTATACAAATTTGATTGAATCGCTTCCTCATTCTGTGAACCCGTGAAAAAATTGTCGGTTCCGGAGTGCCTGCGATTAAGTCCTTAAAATTAAAGCGTTACTTGGAGCGTTTTTATTGTAAAAGTTGCTTCTTCTTACTATTCTCATGTCTAGTAGACTCAAGTAGGCACTTGACGAATGTTAGGAAGATATTTGCATCCGGGAAAACGGTTATGTTTGTGCTTCTATTGAATTCAATTCAAGATAGTAGGTAGCAGTGACTCGCGTCAGGTAAAATTATTGAAAAAATTATATGTCATCGTATTTAATTATTTATGTATAAATATATAAATTTTTTGTAAGTTTGTGGTTTTGACTTTCTATTACTTAAATATGAATATTTCTGAGAAGCCCCTTTCATGAGTGTATTGAAAAGGAACATGACGGAAATTTATTATAGTGTAAAAATTTACTGTTACCCATCAATACACTTATAGCTCAAAAAAAAATAAATACATGAATGGCCATCAGGAGGATTATATGCAAAAAAAACAATTTATTTAAAAGAATTCAGTAACTCTTAATGAGAATTTTGAGAATAGTTGTAACATTCTCTCTTGGCGGTATTTTGCAACCCCATTGAAAATAAGAGCACTGGATTACTTGTGTAATCCACGCGCCCACTCTAGGGTTAAACAGTAAAAAATTTCTTAGCAACTTATTTTAGTACATGTGCATCCCTATACAGGGTGAGTTAAGTTTTACCGCTCCGGCCATAATATCTATTAAAGATTGAGGGGAAAGTATACAATTTACATGTTACACCAGGTGAAGTTTACACTTTAGTGCTACAAGTTTTCCAAATCATTTTTATTTGAAGCCAAAAAAGTAAAACAAAGAGTTTCGGGTAAAATTTCCATGTTTGGTTTTTTATTTCAAAATTTGTCAACTTATTCGTGGCATTGTTAATTGCAATTTGATTCGTTAAAAAATTATTACCTTTTGAGTTAAGTCAAATTTAACATAAAGCACGAAAAATACTTTTATTTATGACTTTCTAACAATGGATAATACGGTCTACCACGTAACAATACCTGATGATCGACCCATAAAACTGAAGGGAACGGCGTTTTAGTTGTTGCCAGACCCGTATTCTGGAATTTGTAAGAAAAATAAAATAAGTTTTTAATAGGTAAATATTAAGTTTATTTTATAAAAGATGCTCAAAGTGATGTCCCATTACCCATAAATTAAAAGCATTTCAAGCCTCTCCTCAACTGAGTATTGAAATGGCATGATTATACCTGAACTAAACACAAATGTTCAGTATTTCGCAAAACAAAGTTTTAATTTTCACTTTTTACCAACGATGTTTAAGTGTTTGAAGATTTGTTGCGAATGTGAATGTTTCTTTATTCACAATGTGACCTAGGGTTGTGACCAGGGTTTTTAAACTTTGGGTAAATTAAGCAATTTATTTTATGGGAAGGTTCAATAACCGATAGGTATATTGACTTTGCATACGGCAAAATTAAAACACAAAATTGTAGACAGATATACTAACGAAAATTAGAAGCTGATTAACTATTTTCTTATCAAGTTTAAAATCTAATATTGCAAAAATTATTTTTTATTATGATTATAATTACCGTGTAGCTGTTAGTTACGATGTTGTGAACTTTTAAAGAAATAGCGAAGACTTTTATTCCGGTCCTGTAAAATGTAACGTTGTACTTTTTAACTTAACTTTATGACTGTCATAAATAATCAGTCAAGTACCCAAAACTAATACCATTGTGAGGTGAATTGGTCAGCTTATGTCGTAAATCATTTAAAAATAATAATATATAATAATAATAATAATAAAAATACCCTCTAATTCGGAAATCGCTTTATTTAATGAACGCAAATTAGTAAAATTATTTTAATTACACTAAATTGTCTGAAAATATTTTACTGTTCTTACATCAAAAAAACTAATAAATTGAGCAATTAATAATCGAAAGAAAGCCAAAATTATACCTGATTAAAAAAAAATTTTTTTCTTGGTTTCTATGTACCTTAATAATAAAAAATTACTCATGCAATTTATGAGAATTGACAAATTATTTTAAAGGCTTATTTTGCCACGGGCGGTAAAACTTAACTCACCCTGTATATATGAGCGAACAAAGCTTTCAAACTGGCTTTTCTCGAAACACCATTTTTTTTATATTGACCCTTTTTCCGGCCTCAATTGCAATAAACAATTTGGATCACCTTATTTTCTCTAAAATTTGTAGAAATTCATTTTAAATAAGTAACAGTAAAATGTATTAACCGTTTGTTCAGTTAATTTTTTATTCGTAAATATCACTTGATTGCACGTTAAAGAGTTATTTGAATGTCTTGATTACCCAGTAATTTCGCACTCATCATAAATTCACGCGTACATTGCCTAAATTGTATTATTATTCACAAGTTTTACCGTTTTAAGTCAATTCATTGCCTGATTTAGAAAACTGACGTTTGAAACAATTCTAAAAATTACACTTTTGTGACCAACTTTGGAGGGACTAAAGAGCCATTTGTCGGGGCGTAAACTTGTTTTATAATCGGAAATCATTTATAAAAAAATATGTCAACAACGTGAGAACAAGTTTCAATTATAGATACTTAGTGAAGAACTGCTGCAATCGCAAGGTTTTTATGTTGAAGCTATTATAGTTTGATCGTGATATAAAAAGAAGATATTTTAATCAAGCTTCCACCTGTAACAAATTTATGCTAATAAACACAAATCTCTTTACATTATCCGATATATTAAGACAGCAAAAATTAATAACGTACCGCAATGATAAAAAGTCGACCGCCACAGGAAATTAAGACGGTTTAATGCGTCATGACTGAATGGTTCTTTTTAACCCGAAATAAAAACGTATTAAAAAAATCAGGCTACAATCTTTGATAAAATTAAAACATGATGCATGATGATATTAATAAAGAAGATAGATGTTTAATCTAAAGCAGTGCCTAAGCAAGAAAAGAGCAAAAATGATTTATGAAGCTTAGGTAGTATTTGACAAGTCATGGAACCCATAATGAAAACATCTCATGGACAGATCGCTAGTCATTTCACCGCCTCTTTCGTGACTTTTGACGCTAACTCAGCCCGATGATGGATTAAACCCGGCTACACGGCTCATACATATTTATAATCTCAGTGCATATTGTCTTTAATTAGCATTTTGTTTAATCATCCTCTTTCTAGGACTTTTTAAAGCCATCCGTCGCGTCGAAAATTAACCGATGTCAAGTCTTAGCCAACTCGGTATTTTAAATTAAAAAAAGAACATTACAGACACTCGTCATATTTCATAAATGTCCTTTTAAAGGCGAACGCCATTTGATTCGTTAATGAATCGAGTTTGAACGAGTATTCGAATTAAGACATGCATAGAAAACTGAGATACATAAACGGCGTCCAGAATATAAAAGGTTTATTATACCGTTGTCATATTCTGTCCTAATGAGCGCATAGCAAATGATTATAACTGTTGATAAATGTGTACATATCCTGTTTCTTGTTATTTTCAAAAATGACAACTCAGGTATTTTATTTTAAGTATGAAAGAGTTGAGTAATGACGGTCGCGAGATTGCATTCTGCTGATTTTTTTAGTAATTTCGAGTGAGATATAATAAGCTACCTTAATGTTTAAATATAGTGTGCATTAAATCTCCCCCGGCATTGAGGCGGTTTAAAATATTTTTAATTGTTTTTGCGCTTACAAAATTGAGTTTTTTGAAAATCGGAACATTTTCAGGCACAAATTATTAATTATTGTAATTAAATAACTGAATATAGGATTTTTTTAAAATATAATAAACGGTTTTAAAGTTTTCTTTTGGACAACATTTGATTGAAAAAATGTAGGTAAATTAATTACAATTGTTTAAACAATATAAATAATACATTTGGACGTGCATTTCTGCAGATTAGTATAGTATGCAATGAACATGTAATGATAGCTATTAAGACAGGAGTATGAGAATTCTCATACTCGTGTCTTAATAGCCATTAAATGTGAGTTGCATACACTATTTTTTCTACGACCAGTCATAACTTTAAAAAACAAACGCTTTAATTTCAAAATGTATTAAATGTGTTAAACTTGTAAAAAAAACACAAACATATCGATACCTCAGTTCTATAATGTAACTAGTCGAAAATTCAAGTTTTAAGATAATCGCATTTAAAAAAAAAAATAGTTGTCTTGACTTTACTATAACTTTTTTGTGCTAAAGAATTTACGGATAATAATTGGCATACTTAATAATTATTCTATGATTGCCTTAATAACACTTACACTTGTGAAAATTTACAAAAAAAAATTGAGTTGTTACACTATTGAACTTTGCACAAAATTTCGTTTTGTGGGTCATCTACAAACGAATTTTGAAAATTGACTTGTAACTCTTTTGAATTGAATAAAATACACTTCTCTTTTTGAATGATGTACTTAACTCAAAAATGAGTGTTTTTAGTTGTTACAACATACAACTGAAGTGTTGATATCTGAAAATTAATTAATTAACAAAAAATGGAAATTTCACAATTATTCTTTTTGATTTATAGTTATTGATGGTGCAATTATTAAAATGCAGCTGCGGCACTTTTGTATTAATATTGGTGGATGTTATTATTGATGTTGATGATATTTAGTAAATTGTTGGTTTGGCTGCATTCAATTGAATTCAAAATTTAATCGGCTACGTTGATTTTATTTTGAATTGATTCGTCAATATAACTTTTGGTCACTGCTTGGATTTCCACCCACCGTGACGTTTTAGTGAGGTAATATCGCCACCAGCATCAACCGATATTGTAGCAGAACTACGACGAAAACAGTGTCTTGTATATAAATTGGGATCCTGAAGATTTAAGTAAGCGGCAATTTCTTTTCCCATGTTCACAAATTTATTTATTCCTACGTTTTGTATGGTGCATTTTCCGTTTATGTAATTAATAAAAAAGGATGGGGTAATACAATTTTTTAGACGAAGATTCGTGTACTGCTTGCATATTTCATAATACTTTTCCGTAACTGTGAATTTTCGTGTAGTTTTTATTTTTGTATCTTTAATTGTCACTAAAAGAGTTGATGTAAAATCATTAACATCTTTAAATTCCAACTTGTGTAGCTCGTGCCTTCTACAAGCTCCCATAATACCAAAGATACAAGCCACCTACAAAAAAAAAAACAGTTTTTCATACTATATTACATTGAAAACTAAAATTTACTTACTTTAGACAATAAATATTTAACATCTGGAGCTTCTCCAATAAATAATTTGATTTCATTTGTAGAAAACGTTTTAGATTTTTTGGGTGTATACCCTTCTGATTTTCTTTTCAATAGGGCTTGCAATTTGAGATATTTGGATATGTCCACCTTATGTTTAATACACAACGTAGATTTTAAAATTGAATAATGTGTCCATAAACTTGTGGATTTCAATTTTATAGACAACTCATCAAAATAAACAATTAACACATTTTCCGAAAAATTCTTAACCTTACTTTTCTCCCTCCAAGGTTTTTGCCGATTTTACGGGCAAAAAGTTGTTTTCAACTCTTGTAGCTTGTTCCACAATTCTGGTGGAGTTAAATTTTCGATTTCATCGTCACTATCGCATATTTTCAACGATTTAATTGGTAAAATTTAATAGACTAACAGCAACTATGAACGAGAACTGTCAAAATTGATAAATTTTAGATCCGCCCATCCTCATGACAATACTTGATATTGACCAAATATTAGTAATGTGGCATTTCCATTGGTTATAAATTTGTAACTTAATGAAAATTTTGTATCTTAATGGGTATCATTAAGGGACTTGTAACTGTTTAATAAATCGATTAAAGTATAAATTATCGAACTCATCTTACATAAGTTCTTTTTTTTTTTTTAGTTTTTAGTTTTGTTCACAAATTGAGTAATTGATGACTTACATTCATGCAGTGAGGTCAATTTAAATAGAGTCATCTAAAATTACAGACAACACTGGCGGTACGATCATAAAATTTGCTCCATACAGGATGAACCAATAATATTGTATTTCAGTGGAGGCGAAACAAAGAAATAAAAGCCAGCAACTGTCCATCAACCCGGACCGTAAAATGACGTGCTCCTCCATTTGGGACTCATTAAAAAGAATTTAAATCCACCCACACTGATTAATTGATAGAAAAATTGGTTCATAGGAGCAACAGTAGGCCGATGGCGGGACAAGTAATTAGACTATACAATTGTCGTTCAGAGAAAGGAATTGTGTACTGCAATTAAAAAACGCCTCGCTTAAAGCAGTTAAAAATCTATTTTGGTATATTTCAATCTATGAAATCTCATCCATCTTGATCATATTCATTAATTCATGAGCATACGGGGGTCTTTAGATTAAGTCATCATAGGTACGGAATGGAACAGAGCTGACATATAATGTTGTAACGTTCACCTCGGCATGTAGCTGTCCAATGACTGGCAGAAACTTAACACGAATCGATTATTCGAGTATCAGATCGTGTATCTGAGCCGTGAGACAATGCATTATAGGCCTGTCTAAACACCATAAGAGACGTCGGGAAATCAATTAGAAAGGCAAACTGTTTGATGTACGCATACACTCAGAAAAAAATTCTTGTACCTAAGAAAATTCGGGCTTAAATTTAAAATTGCGCTTTTTAATTTTGGCCCAAGAATTGGTCATTTTTGAGTTTTAAGAATGTTCATTCTTGTTGTCAAATTTAAGAGTGGGTTGATTTCAACAATGTTTATTCTATTTCTCAAATTTAAAAACGGGGAATTCTCAATTTCAAGAACGTTGATTCTTCGTGACAAATTCAAGAAAGGGTCCCTCTAATTTTAAGAACTTTTATAAGTTTTACATTTAAGAATAGGTCATGTTGATTTTAAGAACTTTTATTTAATTATTTAAGAATGTTCTTAATTAATGTGTTTTCTTATTTAAGAATTAAAGATAGCCTTCTTATTATATTAAATAAGCACTTATAAATACAATAATTTTTTTCTAATTTATATGAATTGTAGAGTGGAATGCTTGAATTGAAGGAATTTTAGAATATAAAGTTATTTCTCATACATATTTTTATCAGTAGGTGAAAATTTAACATCACATCACATTCTGTTTAAAAATACATTTTCAGTTTAAGAACCACATTATCATTTGGTAACAGTACGTATATGAAATGGAAGTTCGTCGAAGTCATTAGCCTTCTCAATGAATTTTGACCGCCACACACATAAATTGTTTTTCTCTGAAGAAATAATTGGCCAAAATCTACATCAATCTAAAAACAAAGAACCAAAATGCTTACATTGTACCATGGATATATTATTATAAAAATTTACCAATACAGACCAATTTGAATGCTTCAATAATGACAATTCCACTTTATGCAGATTTCCTTTTCGCAAATCCGCGTACTTCAATCACTCTTGTGTTTCTTACAAAGAGTTCTACATCCGCTAAAAAGTAAAATTTGTTATAAGATAGATAAATGACACTAAATGTATAAAAGAAGATCGAAATTATTTCTTTACCTTCGTCGTTACTATTAATTCTGTTACAGAAGCAACTGGTTTGCATGTTCCTTTCTTTTTATCTCTTCTTACTTTTCGTTCCGACGGAAATAAACTAAAAAACAATTTGTTTAATAGCTGTTACATTGAAAAAACTTGTTGAACTTTTACAAAATTTATTTGGTAAGCTAAAAGTGTGGGAAAAATTATAATTACAACAAATTTACTTTCATGCGAATTTATCACGCACAGAATCAGAAAATCCCCATAATTTCAGTACCTTTTTTTAAAAATAGTCTTTGAAACTGATCATTTTGTTGATTGACATTTATTAATATTGTATTGAATTAACATCTTCATCTCGGCACATTAAACCACTTGTAATATTTCCCATTTCTTCACAATTAAACGTTCACTAATTATGTAAGTTACTAAAAATTCACTTTACAATAAAAATACAGAAAATGCGCACCGTAATATGTATTTTCTTACTGCAAGCCGAGTTTGGTGTAACGTTTTTCAACTAAATTTGTAAGAAATTCTAAAATAATTTATCTATTGTCAGTAAACAGTCCTTTGCAGAAGGTCATAAAGCAATTTACAACTTTTCGTACAATAATATCCGCCCAGCTGCTAATAAAGCAGAATCGTGCTAAATACAAGACTTTTATCAGTTCTTAATGTAAGAAGTGGGTTTTTAAAAAAATCTTAGGTAGCATTTTTTCAGTGTAACATCCACACACGAAATTTTTTCGTGTCCAGCTGCGCTTCGAATCGTAACTTTACACCCATTAGAAGAAATATTTACGCACTTTCGCAACAATAACGCATTCTGTAACGCAATCACCTGACAAAATAAATGACAGCTGAAAGAGTTGCGGTTCGGATACACAGAATCCACTGCAGCATCCTCATCTCATTCATACCTCGCTGGACTGGTTTTTCTTATAATTATTCGCTCGAATCCAGTTCTAGTTTTCAAGTGTTGGTGTAATGATCAGCCACTCGTTCACACATCTGCGCTGCGTTGAAAAATATCCAAATTTTGACCATCTTAATGTGACCACTCATTTTGAAGAAATTATTTCCCCCTTTTTGCAAAACTGTTTTTACAAAGGGTCCGTTTGTAACCGTTATGACTAATAAGTATTCTGATTGTGTAAACTGACCATTAACTGACCGGGTTAGTTGTCGAACGAGAGTGGTAATATGCAATGTTTTCTTTTTTTGTTGTGTGACGTGTGTGCGGTGGTAACGGAACTGTCCCATGAATGTGGGAAGGATTTTCAGCTAATGAGGATGTTAGAAAATATAATCAGGTTATCCCTTTAATGAAAAAGATACCTTGCTTAATTATGTTATATTAGATTATATTAATAGTCCGGATTCCTTTTCATTAAATATTATCACTTAAAATGAATGAAATAATGCTTTTCGTCGTTTAATTATTATACAAAAATAAATATCGGTTCTCACTGTTTCTATTTGCTGATCAGTATTATTAAAATACAATAATCACTTTTGTGGCTAATAATTTGTTGTATCGACAGGTATTTTGTTAGATCACAAGATTTTTGCATTATTTGAAAGACTCGGTACAAATCAACTTAAAAGACAGTTAAATACAAGATGTACAAAATACCCAGTGAATGAACACCAAAACCAAGTGACTGAACAGCGACGTCCAGTAAATGAAGACCCAATGTGGATAACAATAAATTAACCCCAAACGTATTTGTAGTTACTAAAAATACGTTTCTTTATTATAAAATAATATACATATGTTGCGTATATTATACAGGCCATCTCCTAGAAGAAAGACGAATTCATAACTCCCTTATTTATGGGAAAATTTTAATTATCTATGCGACAAATTAAATGGTTGCAAATAGGCTACAAAATGACCTAATAAAATTATATATAACCCTAAGGGTATTAAGGCTAAACTATCTAAATATATATTTTTTAATTCGAACATATACTTATTATTATATTATTATTATACTTATTATTTTCATTTATTCTTCCTTTTTTGCCTTTCTGTCTAATTCTTCCAAACTTTGTTATTTCTTTTTCTGCTTTCTCTCCTGAACTTCTCTCCATTCGAACAACCGAATAATGTATATTGAACAAAAGTAGCTCATTCACCGGTTAACGACTGGTAAGATAAGGACCAGTAAATGAACACCTGTTCATTTCCTGGAATTGTCAATTTTTCCATCCAGTATATGAACACTTAGAAATAACAGAAATTCACAATGTTTTCTTAACGTATTTTAGTATTTTTCTACTACAAAAACACTTTACTAACATCAAAATATAAAAAAGCAAAATTAAATTAATAAAAGTACTCCGAAATTATGTTCAAAGATACTATGAAATAGCACCGACATTTACATTTGACTACAGCTCGAAACCAACTGTTCATTTGAGCAATTTTTTTTTTTTTGTTGGACTGGACTGATAAGAAATAAACAATGATTTCATCATATCGGTTTTCAAATGATTACAACAAGGGTTGAATCTTAAAAGTCGGTTTTCCTAGGTAAAACCATGCAAATTGCAGCGCACATTTTCATAAAGTATCTATTGACTTTTAGTTTTCTATCTCTGCCAATCTTAGAGCAAATCGATTTTTAATTGCACCATCGCGATCCTCGCAAAGAAATGCATAAGTTTTCATGTTTATAAGACGCTGTAAGCAAGAAAGAAAAGAATGTGTTTTCCTTGGTTTGGCTTTTTTCTCACTCTTTTTTTTTCTTTCTTTTTTTCTTTTTTTCCCTTACTAGGATAACTTTTCCTGCCGGAAACGATGGAACAAGAATTGAATTGCTCCAGTATTAACGGAGCTACGACCATTTTCTCGATTCATAGTTTTCTGTCTCTGTCAATCTTAGAGCAAATCGATTTTTAATTGCACCATCGTGATCCTCGCAAAAAAATACATAAGTTTTCATGTTTATAAGACGCTGTAAGCAAGAAAGGAAAGAATGTGTTTTCCTTGGTTTGGCTTTTTTCTCACTCTTTTTTTTTCTGTCTTTTTTTCATTTTTTCCCTTACTAGGATAACTTTTCCTGCCGGAAACGATGGAACAAGAATTGAATTGCTCCAGTATTAACGGAGCTACGACCATTTTCTCGATTTATAGTTTTCTGTCTCTGCCAATCTTAGAGCAAATCGATTTTTAATTGCACCGTCGTGTTCCTCGCAAAAAATACATAAGTTTTCATTTTTATATGACTCTCTGACCAAAAAAAAAAACATGCAAATTGCAGTGCACATATTCATAAAACGCGATTTGTAACTAATCTACGACATGACTTCATAAATTCCGTGGCCTGTTTTTAAATGATCTCTCGGTAGCCGATAGTTCAGTCAACCTTTTATTTAAAGTTCACTTAAACCTTTAACCTAAAGTACGCAATATTCATGCCATGCCACAACCATGGTTTGACATGACCCTGTTGACACGAATGTTTGGCTGTCTATTATACCCACCAAAAGATTAAGTCCACTTTGCATAATTCTCTTAAAAACACACTTAATTCCAACATCGTTTGTGATGTTTATTTTGGAGGAAGCGAGTAACCAATTTGTTCACAAGTACCGTTAAATTTTTGTTGTTGTTATTAAATTAACACACAATACGCCACCGTGGTACGAGTCAATAATCTCAAATTAATCTCACAAAATTACACTTTTTTGTTAATTTCGAAAGCACGCTTTTATTCTTCCAGTGCAAAAATAATTACTAACATTTGCTAAAGAAATTAGATAGGGCAGATTACTCCGAAATAATTGGACAACGTCGGATTACGGCAAGTCTTATTACGACTCCCACTCCTTTCACAATTCGTGTTCCCAATCCATTGTGATCAAATTCACCATTGCCGGACTGTCGTACGAAAATGGCATTTTTGCAATACACTTAATTCAGTGAAAATTAAGTGGAAATATTTATCATAATGAATTCGGCGCCACCTCATAAAAAGTTCAGTCGTGAAAACCTACATAATTTCATCGATTTGAAAGCTGGCGTGAGAGAGCAAGTACATTGAAACAATTAGAACATAAGTGAACCGAAAGGAATGTTAAAAATTTGTGATTGATCTATCTACCAGTAACGTATTAGTTTTATCTTGATAAATAACTCACCACCTGCAGACATGACATTGTGCAATGAAAGTCTGTTACTGTTTCATTAACGGAACCGTGATATCACATGAATTATAATTTTTCCTGATAGTTATGAATTCATGTTATAAATAAAAATGCAATGCTTGTTAGATAACATACTACTACCACTACGTACAGTCGAACTTGGTTATAACGAACCCTATTATAACGTAGATTTGCTTGTAGTGTGTTACATACTTTGTGATTCTGTCGCATTATTGTACGAAAGTAGTTATTGGTGCTTTTTGTGAGTAAGTTTTTCTATATATAATTTTGTGAGTTTTTAAAAATCCACTTCTCACATTAAGAACTGATAAAAGTTTTGTATTTAGCACGATTCTGCTTGCTATTAGCACAGACTATATTAAATCAAACAAACCACAGTTTTGGATTTGTGGTGACCTCACTGAAGGTTTTGTTTGAGATGAACGTTAGGTCCAAGGGTTCTATAATACAATTGTTTAGAAGCCTTGCGCTGTGTACAGCTGGGCGGATACAATTGTACGGAATGTTGTAAATTGCTTTATGACCTTCTGCACTGACAATAGATAAATTACTTTAGAATTTCTTACAAATTTAGTTGAAAAACGTTACACCAAACTCGGCTCGCAGTAAGAAAATACATATTACGGTGTGGATTTTCTGTATTTTTATTGTAAAGTGAATTTTTAGTAACTTACATAATTAGTGAGTGTTTAATTGTGAAGAAATTGGAAATATTAGAAGTGGTTTAATGTGCCGAGATGAAAATGTTAATTCAATGCAATATTAATAAATGTCGGTCAACAAAATGATCAGCTTCAAAGACCATTTCTAAAAATGGTACTGAAATTATGGGGATTTTCTGATTCTGTGTGTGATAAATTCGCATGTAAGTAAATTTGTTGTAATTATAATTTTTCCCACACTTTTAGCTTACCGAATGAATTTTGTAAAAGTTCTACAAGTTTTTTCAATGTAACAGCTATTAAACAAATTGTTTTTTAGTTTATTTTCGTCGGAACGAAAAGTAAGAAGAGATAAAAAGAAAGGAATATGCAAACCAGTTGCTTCTATAACAGAATTAATGGTAACGACGAAGGTAAAGAAATAATTTTGATTTTCTTTTATACATTTAGTGTTATTTATCTATCTTATAACAAATTTTACTTTTTAGCGGATGTAGAGCTTTTTGTAAGAATTTAACAAAACACAAGTGTGACTGAAGTACGCGGATTTGCGGAAAAGGAAATCTGCATAAAGTGGATTGGTCATTATTGAAGCATTCAAACTGGTCTGTATTGGTAAATTTTTATAATAATATATCCATGGTGCAATGTAAGCATTTTGGTCCTTTGTTTTTAGATTGATGTAGATTTCGGTCAATTATTTCTTGAGAGAAAAACAATTTATTTGTGTGGCGACCAAAATTCATTGAGAAAGCTAATGACTTCGACGAACTTCTATTTCATATACTTAAATCTGTTACCAAATGATAATGTGGTTCTTAAACTGAAAATGTATTTTTAAACAGGATGTAATGTGATGTTAAATTTTCACCTACTGATAAAAATATGTATGAGTAATAACTTTATATTCTAAAATTCCTTCAATTCAAGCATTCCACTCTACAATTCATAAAAATTAGAAAAAATTATTGCATTTACAAGTGCTTCTTTAATATAATAAGAAGGCTATCTTCAATTCTTAAATAAGAAAACACATTAATTATGAACATTCTTAAGTAATTAAATAAAAGTTTTAAAAATCAACATGACCTATTTCTAAATGTAAAACTTATAAAAGTTCTTAAAACTAAAGCGACCCTTTCTTGAATTTGTCACTAAGAATCAACGTTCTTGAAATTGAGAATGTCCCGTTCTTAAATTTGACAACAAGAAAGAACATTCTTAAAACTCAATAACGACCAATTCTTGGGCCAAAATTTAAATTTACGCCCAAATTTTTTTACCTATAAGAATTTTTTTCTGAGTGCATAGACAGTGTTGCTTCTGTAATAATGTCTCAGCAACTGTTTTAATGCATCAGCAAATTGAATTAAATTAATTGAGCTTGACTAACCTTTGTAATAATAAAATAAGTTTATTTCACAACAAAAGTATTAATAAAAAATTAAAATGTTGCACAGAAGGAATTTGGCCATTTATTATAAATTCATTGCACGTTGTGTCGGATTTTTTATCATCTTGTTATCTCGACAACACAAAAACAAGCGCGCAGACAATTTCACGAATTCGTCTCCATCTACTTTGTATAATCTATAAGACAACATGTATCAATTTATGATAACGAAATATCTTCATAACATAAACCTATTATAATAAACGAGTTAGTGACGGTGTAGAAGATGGTCAACAGTCAGTTTTGTTACCAGAAACATGCATTGTCATCCACTTGAAGCTCTGGCGCCACCAGTGCCGCCAGTCTACGGACTCTACTTCTTATAAATATACACGGTTAAATTTTCAAACAATGCCAATGAAAGAAAAATACTTCAAGCCTCGCTCGTTTCACAATCCCCAGCTAAAACCTGTGTAGTCGGAGAAAATTCGACAAAAGTCGTTGACCATAATCGTTCCGAGCGTATTACATTTTTCCTGTCGAGTTTCGTTGCTCGAAAAATTAATTACTCGCCTAATAGATTCATTTTTTGTTTAACGACGTCTTAATGATATACAGGTGGTTTTCGTAACCCGAGTGTGTGCTAAATTTAACCGACTCGCCTACACAAACACAAAAAGAAATCCAAGCCATTTCATATCAATCATAAAAGACATTTTCGTTCGTTTCGAGCGTTTTTCATTAGAAAAACAGGAGCACGCGACGGTCCTATTATAACCAACAACCCGAAAAGTTAACAGCTTTTGTTGTTTTAGTAATTAGAAGCCTTTCAATTTCGAGTTAATAAAAACGAGCACCTTTTTCGTTATTAATTATCGGGGATTTAAAAAATTGTATCAAAGCGGCCGCTCGTGCGTCGCCACGCGTTTTAATCCCAATTTCAGAAACAGGTGACTTTTCGAACATTTATCAACAGTTAATAAAAACACAGAGAGAAAAGAAGTGAACCATTTGTTAATAACAAGGCAACTTCGTTAACTATTAACAAATATTGATTGATATTTGGCCCAACAAATGTTTATTTACGATTAACTGACAGTTTGTTGATACGATTTCGATTAGCTTCATTTACTTCTAACACATTGTTATTTATAATAAAGTAAGCAATTATTAAAAACAAAAAAGAATTTGGTAATAGTTAAGACGCGTTTAGTTACACCAAATAAATGTATTATTCAGTCTTAATTTGCTTTATTTTGGAGGAATAGTGGTTTATTAATAAAAAATAAATGTATATTAAAATCAAATAAATATTTGTTATTAATAAATATTCGCTCATAAATATTTGTTAACATTAAATATTCGTTTAATAATGGTAAATAATAATGCAATCAAGATTTATTAATTATTTATATCATTTTAATATAAGTTGTTTTTTACTAATGAATTTCAGTTAACAATTAAATTAGCATATTAATAATAATAAATAATATACGGGAAATATTTACTATAAAAACTTCATTATTTATTAATAAATATTTTATAAATTGGATTTTTAATAATAATCTCATATTAAACTGAAATTTTTTTATTTAAAATGAATAAAAATATTTAAAATACAATAAAATAAAATAAACACGAAACAAAACTTATTCCTATAAATAATAAAAAAAATATTAGAGGATCATTCAATGTGAAATGCATTAGAAATTTTTGTAAAATGTCTAAGTAATACAGTTGCTGTCGTTATAGATACCTATTAATATTCTTGGTTCATGCAGGAAATTAATTTACGTTCATCACTGATTAAATGAATATGTGTGGGAAAAGTGCAACAAATATTTTTAATGTCAATAATTTGTTTAGAAGTGGAAAAATCATCATCAGTCACTTCATATGCTTCAAAATCTTTATCAATACCATAACAAACAATTGTTTTATATATTAAATACATTTGTTTGTCACCAGTGTTCAATACATTCACAACCTTTCCAAAAACTGGTTCACCCTATACGTCTCGATTTACTTGAACGATTATACCTTTTTTAAAAATGACGGCGTGTTTCATATTATTATTTTAATGCACTTCTCAACACTACCGAATAACGCAAAGAAATGATTTGGCTGTTAATGCATTAAAAACGGAAAATTTTACTTCGTTATAAGGGGTATAAAATGCATTAAAAACAAATTTTTTACTTCGTTGTAAGGGGTATAAAATGTATTAAAAACGGAAAATTTTACTTCGTTATAAGGGGTATATAATGCATTATAAATGAAATTTTTTACTTCGTGATAAGGGGTATAAAATGCATTAAAAACGTCTCCAGGTTGAAGGTTCCCCAAAAAATTCGCTATTTAAAAAAATTTGTTAAATGGAAGTTCGTTATAGGGGAGTTTGACTGTAGTATTAAAAGTTCAATTTCAAGAGAAATGAACTCTGCTCGTTCTTCCCCTGCACCTTTCAATTGAAATCACTATTGAATTGTTCACTGTGCTCAAGATATTTATTAAATATTTATGCAATTTTCTGGAATCGTTCAAAACATATTCGTTCTATTGTTTCGAAGTTTTTAACATTTTCCTTGTTTCATTTTCTGTTTGAGAGCAAATTTTACTTTGAAATGACGCAAGTTAATTGGTATTTGCCGTTTTATCTCTACTATTTATTTGATATATTTTATTACTATTACTTTTCATCCCAGTTAATACTTTTTAACTTTGCAGAATTTTTTTTTCCTACCGTGTTTATTTAGATAAACGTTGAAAATTCAGATACTAAAGAATATTTTGAACTGTAATCGTGGCTCGTTACGTTCAGAACCAGTAGGCTCGCAAACAATGAAATCCAACCAACAAAAACCCTCCACAAACAAGAAGATATAATTACATTCATCCGAAAAACAATAGTCACACATATAAAGAAGAGATAATTAACCCTGGCGCAGCAATGAGGTCACGTGGGCGGAAAGGCATTATACCCGGCTCATACTTTGTAATTAGTTCGCAGTGTGGCGTCCGCACCGTATTGATTACCGATCGGGCTCCTCCAGCATCCGCTGCAGCCTCTTTGCGCAATTTCCTCGACCAGCTTTTTAGCAAAATCGTCGTAAAATCGACGAGCTGCTAATTTTTCGACTGGTTCGCGATTCCTGCAGCAAGATCGTCCAGTGACAGCGCCGGACCTCCTGGTGGCCGCCTCATCGTTCATTAGGAAAACTCTATTACACGCTCCGACCTATTCATTGTGGCGCGCAGCTGGACGTCTGCTCCGCAACATCTTCATCCAAAATCGTCGGTACACTGAAAGAAATAGTCAGTCTAATAGTAAAAAACGCGTATTTGCAGCTGATTTATTTATGTTTAAGTATTTAAATTGTCAAAAAGTAAAGTAAAGTAAAGTAAATCAACTTATTTTTTAGAAATAAACTATTTATTACTTTCGACTTCGTTTGAGATCAATTTGAAAACAAATATTGTTATCAATTCATGCAAACAAAAATTTATTAAGTATAACAATGGGTATTTGTTTATAATAATTAAGGTTTTTTTATGTGTAATGACTATTTGGTACTAATTCATTGTTAGTGAAAGAAAATACATTTGTACATTTTTATCAAAAAAAAAACTCATACTCAAAACGTAAGTTGTTTAAGTTTCTCTATAACGAATACTTTAAGGTCACCGTGACGCTTCGTTATATGGAAGTTCGACTGTATTATTAACAATAATAACAATACAGAATAATAACAGTAATATTATATTTTTAAAACTTAACGACATATGGAAATGTAATAAAATCACTAATCATCAACATAAAGTAAAAAAGTATTTTTTCAATCTTCTAACCGTCTCTGGAATTAAAAAACACACCAAGTATTTAAATTGTTATCCGAAAGATTAATTTTCTATCTAAGAAAGACTTTAAATAATAAATAAAGCTTAATTAAAAACAAATCTAACAATTGATTAGGAAGATGCAACAAAGGATCGAATTAAAAAATTCAGCAGCAATGAACTTCTCGTGGAAATGCTGATTGACTTAAATTCGTGTCTTCCAAGGCCATTGGCAACCACATCATTAAAAACTAAAAGTCTAACCATTGTCAGAAGGAGCCTGAAAGAACCAGAAAAAAATACAAATCTACGAATGAGCTTATTAGCATAAGTAAGCGTCTTCCGGTATAAAACCATTGTACTTTTACACCGCATTATCTATACAAATGTTCATTCAACGCTGTCCGAGGTGCGAACCAAAATCCGTTCAGCAATAGCATTAGACCGGATTAGGCACGGAGCATTGCCTGCACACAATTACTGTTTACCTAAGCTCCAATATATGTCGATATACACCGGAATGGATGACAACTGCATGGGCCCCATTAACACAATATTGAGCGACAGCTCTAAACAGACCCCGGTCCGATTAAAAGAACCCGGAGACCTGTTTCGCTTCGAGCTGCGCTGCGGCTGCACTTCATAATGCGCTGTAATCTACACCATTGGTCGATTTTTGACAATAGGCGATTCTGTTTGTGCAGAGAGTTATTTGCGACGCTTTTTTGATTCCACTAGTGGCAGTTTGTTTTGGAATGCTAATAATTCCGCCCCGAAGATTATTGCAAACCGCACATTGAGATTACGTGGGGAGATATGTTTTGTTGAAATTAATATCAAAATTGTTTGAATTAAAATTATGTTAGATAGTTTTGGAAACATTTTGAACAAATTGGAGCACATTTCATACTTCATTATTTTGAAATACTTTTAATTTGAAGCCGACGAAATTTTGCAAAATCTAAACTTGTTTCATAACTTTTTGGCTTTTTTTAAGGTCCGGGAACTGCTAAGTAATGCACAATAAAAAATATAATAAAATAAAAAATGTTTAGGCAACCAAAGAGGTATCCTAACTAATAAGGTTTGAAACTTAAGTATTGAACTGAGAAAGAACAAAAAAAAGAGTTGCGCGTTTTTCATACGCTCGTAACTTGATAAATATTATCAGTCGGAAATAAATTAGTCTATAATTTTTTGCTAATTCTTTGCCAATTTTGTGTTTTCATAGATGTACCTGCTATAATTAATCTCGTAACAGGCTGCAAACACATTTTCAATTATGCAAAGAGTAATCTTTATCCCCATTTTTATACTCTCATAATTTGATAAATATTATTTATATTATTGTCTGCGGCGATAACGGCGGTAAAATCAGTCAATGCGATTGCTGCATTATTTACTGTTTTTTTTTTTGTAATTTTTTGTGAATAGATGCTTCAAACAATTTTTCCTGCGATGCTATTCGAAACTAATATATATTGTACAATTTAGTAGGCTCGAAAATGTTTCATATCCTTACGCGTGCGAACATGGATATTTTGCATTATCAAGTGTGTATTTTTATAAATTTTTACAGTTTTATATCCTTACGTGTGCGAATATGCTTATATCCTAACAATTTGCACTATATCAAGTGTACATTTTAATACAAATTATTCTATCCATGCCGTCAATCAAAAAGGTACAGATTGGACAGGACATCTGTGAGTAAAAGGATGAACTATTTGACTTAAATCTTATGAGAAAACAACTTTTCTGTTAAAAGAACATTTTTATGTATTTTTTTGACAATGTTGTATTCGGAAAGCAATAAAAAACGCGATCAAATAATACTGTATTTTGTGCCACAACTTTTAGATTTTTTTTCAAAGATATTCACCATGTTATCATAAAAAAAACATGTCATATTATACTACTATATGTTTAGTATAAGTACCACGAAGGAATTTCTACAATATAACTTACTTCTTGAGCTGAACTGAGTTTACTGGCACACTAAATTTTCAAAAAAATATTGTTGCCAATTTTTTTCTTCTTAAGTTATCAACTTTCTCGCAATAAAAAGAATATTTTCTTACCAATGCTGTAAAGTGCATTGCAAAATATTTCGTAACTCTAAAGATTTCAGTAAAAAGCCCTCACTACTACATTTTAGCGAGAATTGCACTTTCGGAGGTTAATTTTTGAAAACTAGGCACTTCTTCACCAAAGCAAATATATCATTAGATGCGGTAACATTATGTTTGCAACTGTTGCTTCGCAAATTATATATTGATAAGTAGTTTCTTAGCGATACTGAGTTTCTTAAAACTCTGCATTTTTTGAGGTTGGGTTCCCCAGCCTTAACGAAATAAGTTATAGATAGCAATAAACATATTTAATTTATTGTTATTATCAACGTTATAGGTATACAATTAAAACTGAATGAAGAAATGTGATTATCAAAAAAGAAATTCTGTTTCTGAAGTGGTTTCCGGTTATGGTTTCCAATTCATCCAAAAATAAACAAACTTCAAATTTTTCATTTCTACTGATTCTAAATTCCATCCAATGCTACAATTGTATGTTTATTTTTTTTAAATCTAGGTAATTTTACTAGAAGAACGAAGGCAATCGATATATTTACGTCTTGCCATCTTACTTTGTGGACAACAAATTTAAAATTTCATGGATATTATAATGACGTGCAGAGGGTTCAATTTGTGACAAACCGACAACAGTTTTAGAAACGTACTCTAGGTGGTAGATTTATTATTCAAATGTAACAAAAACTCTAATAATAGTTTGAATGTAAATAGAAGTACAGTTAAAAATTGCTTAAATAAATACTGGTAAACAAACTGTGAATTGATAATATAAACAGATGCCAATTAATAAAACAATTAATGAAAAATGCAACAATTATCTAAATAAATTTTAATAGTAATTTAATTTAATTGTTTAATTCAAATTTTGCATAAAATTGAACTTTATTAGAGCTTAGTAACATTTTGAAAAACATTTTGCTATATGGGGAAACCTATATAAAATATAAATAAAAATATATACCGTGTGTCCCCGAATAGTTTCAGGTAAAGTGTCTTTTTTATTCGTGTGATACAAAAAGAATTTATATGAAAAAGTTCTCAATGGTACTTTCTATTTTCTGAATTTCATAAGTAGGTGCGATAAAAAAGTAATTTCGAATATCAAAGTGACGGTAGCCTATAAACAAAACGTCAAATTAAATTTATGAACACAAAGAATTATTTTAATTACGATTTTTGTAATTTGATATTTTTCTATTTTTCGGTTAAGTTGGAATTTTGTCGTTCGATACTTACGAAATTTGAAACATGGTCATAAACTACCATTAGGAATAACTGTTGCCTATTCATTTTTTTTGTGTCGCGAATAAAAAACACACTTAACCTGAAGCTATTTTAGTTTTTCCTCACATTACCGTGACAACGTGACAACGTGACCTCTGCATGGTCCCCATTAACACAATATTGAACGACAGCTCTAAGCAGACCCCGGTCCGATTAAAAAAACCCGGAGACCTGTTTCGCTTCGAGCTGCGCTGCGGCTGCACTTCATAATGCGCTGTAATCTACACCATTGGTCGATTTTGGACAATAGGCGATTCTGTTTGTGCAGAGAGTTATTTGCGACGCTTTTTTGATTCCACTAGTGGCAGTTTGTTTTGGAATGCTAATAATTCCGCCCCGAAGATTATTGCAAACCGCACATTGAGATTACGTGGGGAGATATGTTTTGTTGCGGCCGGGTGATATCCGGGAAAAGTCCGGGCGCGTGTGATATTGATCCGGTGGATCCGGTCAGCGCGGCCAATCCGGCTCCGGCACGCCCAGACAAGTTAATACCCGTACTCCGGCGCTATTATACCACCTACACAACGCGCACCGGATTTTGATATCAAAATTGTGTTAGGAAATTAATAAAGGGCCTAACGGACCGAAATATACGTTTTAGAGTGGGCAAATTCAGCTCGGGGTATAAAAATTGAAAGCATCACTTCTTTATCAGACCAAGCGCGAATCGTTGCTGCGTCGGTACCCTTCAATAAAAACTTATCGGAGGAAAAAGTTTTTTGTGTTGAATCTCGACAAGTTTTCAACACAAAAGATTGATTTTCAATACTTTTATTTAAAAACGAGATTCAAAAAAGAGAACCCTATCGGGCTTCTGTTTGCATATGGAATTTCGGGAGATTCAAGAAATTGTTGGTTTACATATTGTGCACATTTCAATTTCTTTATTTCATTTCACTAAAAATTTCATTAAAAATAAGACTATTCGTGAAAGTCAATTATTCTTCAAAAATGAAAAAAACAACGGTTCATTACAAATCAGTGATTTATTAACTATACATAATTAGTTCCTGCACTTAAGTTTATGATTTGGAAAGTCACACTCAATCTCATATCATTTCATTAAAATTAAGTATTAATAGCAATACAAAAACATCTTCAAGCAAACTATTACACTGAAAATAAATGAAAATTTTATTTTATTGGATAATTCTTAGAAGTTAATTTGTTTTTATTGAGGAAAGCTATAGATTGAGTATGGAATAAAAAGTTACAAATTAATATGAACCACAATGTGTTAAATATAAGAAATCATCATTTTCTACATTATTTAGATGGTTTTTAAATTTTTATTATGCAACAAAATTGATTGAAATCAATTCATCAAGTATTGGGTACATAAACGATTGAACAATATGTAATTTTTATCAAAAAATATTTCAAAAAAATGTTGATAAATAAAATATTTTTATTTGATCTTAATTACATTGTCTGTCTGTTTTACAGGGTTATAAGTCGACGTTAGCAACCCCGTAACAGTAAGTTCCTGATACCGCTCGTAAAAAAATGTGATTGATGAAATCAACAAGCAAAAATTACCGCACTGTATATTTTTTCTACGCCCAAACTATAATCGATTTATTAGACAGTTGCAAGTCGTACCGTAATGATACCCATTAAGATACAAAATTTTCATTAAGAAACAAATTTATAACCAATGGAAATGCAACATTACTAATATTCGGTCAATATCAAGTATTGCCATGAGGATGGGCGGATCTAAAATTTATCAATTTTGACAGTTCTGGTTCATAGTTGCTGTTAGTCTATTAAATTTTACCAATTAAATCGTTGAAAATGTGCGATAGTGACGATGAAATCGAAAATTCAACTCCACCAGAAATTGTGGAACAAGCTGCAAGAGTTGAAAGCAACTTATTGCCCGTAAAATCGGCAAAAACCTTGGAGGGAGAAAAGTAAGGTTAAGAGTTTTTCGGAAAATGTGTTAATTGTTTATTTCGATGAGTTGTCTATAAAATTGAAATGCACAAGTTTATGGACACATTATTCAATTTTAAAATCTACGTTGTGTATTAAACATAAGGTGGACATATTCAAATATCTTAAATTGCAAGACCTATTGAAAAGAAAATCAGAAGGGTATACACCCAAAAAATCTAAAACGTTTTCTACAAATGAAATCAAATTATTTATTGGAGAAGCTCCAGATGTTAAATATTTATTGTCTAAAGTAAGTAAATTTTAGTTTTCAATGTAATATAGTATTATATGAAAAACTGTTTTTTCGTTAGTGGCATTGTATCTTTGGTATTATGGGAGCTTGTAGAAAGCTCGAGCTACACAAGTTGGAATTTAAAGATGTTAATGATTTTACATCGACCCTTTTAGTGACAATTAAAGATACAAAAATAAAAACTACACGAAAATTCACAGTTACGGGAAAGTATTATGAAATATGCAAGCAGTACATGAATCTTTGTTCAAAAAATTGTATTACCCTATCCTTTTTATTAATTACATAAACGGAAAATGCACCATACAAAACGTAGGAATAAATAAATTTGGGAATATGGGAAAAAAAATTGCCGCTTACTTAAATCTTCAGGATCCCAATTTATATACCGGACACTGTTTCGTCGTAGTTCTGCTACAATATTGCTTGATGCTGATGCTGATATTACCTCACTAAAACGCCACGATGGGTGGAAATCCACGGCAGTGGCCGAAAGTAACATTGGCGAATCAATTCAAAATAAAATCAACGTAGCCAATCAAATTTTGAATTCAATTGAATGCAGCCAAACCAACAATTTACTAAATATCATCAACATCAACAATAACATCCACCAATATTAATACAAAAGCGCCGCAGCTGCATTTTAATAATTGCACCATCAATAACTATAAATCAAAAAGAATAATTGTGAAATTTCCTTTTTTTGTTAATTAATTAATTTTCAGATATCAACACTTCAGTTGTATGTTGTAACAACTAAAAACACTCATTTTTGAGTTAAGTACATCATTCAAAAAGAGACGTGTATTTTATTCAATTCAAAAGAGTTACAAGTCAATTTTCAAAATTCGTTTGTAGATGACCCACAAAACGAAATTTTGTGCAAAGTTCAATAGTGTAACAACTCAATTTTTTTTTGTAAATTTTCACAAGTGTAAGTGTTATTAAGGCAATCATAGAATAATTATTAAGTATGCCAATTATTATCCGTAAATTCTTTAGCACAAAAAAGTTATAGTAAAGTCAAGACAACTATTTTTTTTTTAAATGCGATTATCTCAAAACTTGAATTTTCGACTTGTTACATTATAGAACTGAGGTATCGATATGTTTGTGTTTTTTTTACAAGTTTAACACATTTAATACATTTTGAAAATAAATCGTTTGTTTTTTAAAGTTATGACTGGTCGTAGAAAAAATAGTGTATGCAACTCACATTTAATGGCTATTAAGACACGAGTATGAGAATTCTCATACTCGTGTCTTAATAGCTATCATTACATGTTCATTGCATACTATACTAATCTGCAGAAATGCACGTCCAAATGTATTATTTATATTGTTTAAACAATTGTAATTAATTTACCTACATTTTTTCAATCAAATGTTGTCCAAAAGAAAACTATAAAACCGTTTATTATATTTTAAAAAAATCCTATTTTCAGTTATTTAGTTACAATAATTAATAATTTGTGCCTGAAAATGTTCCGAGTTTTCCGAGTCTCATTTCAAAACTCAATTTTATAACCGCAAAAACATCTAAGAATATTTTAAACCGCCTCAATGCCGGGGGAGATTTAATGCGCACTATATTTAAACATTATAGAGCTGAGGTATTGATATGCGTTTTTTTTACAAGTTTAACAAATTTAATACATTTTGAAAATAAAGCGCTAGTTTTTTAAAATTATGACTGGTCCTAGAAAAAATAGTGTAACTCACTCATATTCATTACGACACTCGCCTACGGCTCGTGTCTTAATAGCTATCATTAATTGCTCATTGCATAATATACTATTGAGTGAATGACGTGAAACTTTTTAGTTAACATCAACTCAGTGGTACAATAAAACGCTCCAAGAAAAATCCACCTGAATCCAACTGTACCTAAAGCCAGAAACAAGGGATTTTAAGGATCGTCAAACAAATCCCGTGACACGAAAGGACTAAGCAAGCTACTGTTCTCACCTATCCCTGCCCTCTAAATACTTACAATATCTATTTCTACCTCGTTCTATCCACCGCGCCAGCGGTAATTCCCGTCCATCAGCATAGCATCTCACTTGGCTTTTTATATTACTGACATGGGGTGTTAAGAACTTCTCAGGCTCAGGCATGCGTGTGCATTAAGTCCGTCGAGATCAGGGCTAATGTGCCTGTCAATGGATACCCCAGATAAATAACTTGACAACTTGGAATGAGAGGAATGCTCGAAAATATCCGCTGTTTAGAACCAAACAAATCAACCAACTTAACATTTTTTTTTTTCAATTTAAAAATAGTGAATACACCCATTAAGTCGTTAATGAGTGTAATTTTCGTGTTGGTTTTTAAGATGGTCAGTTATTAAGAACGCATTATGGTCTTCTTAAGAGACCTTCTTCAAGGTGCCAGATAAACAACGAGATAAAACATTTTTTCAGGCAGCTGTTCCGCGCCAGGTGTTGTTATAAGCACCTACGGTTTGTGTACAAAACAGTGGTTAGCCCTTTAAAGAAATCTTGCTGAGCGTGGCTGTGCGTTGGTATTATCGGGGCCCCACTATTCCGCGACCTTGCGCTGCTGCCTTCGCGAGGGTATCAGTTTCATTGGATAGTAAAAGCAACACTCCGGTTGGTTCTTTAACTATTATGCGTCACGCCCCGGTTTGTCAGCATTCGCGTCTCGACTCTACTTGATTATGTCAATAGCTTGATGAGCTTAGTTGACTTCTAAAAATTGGATGGGAGCTTTGTGACACCAACTAAAAGTAGCGAGGCGATCACCAAAGTTTCACGTTTTTACTGTAGTTTTTAGTCTTGTAACTCCGGATTTTTTTGTGTATACCGGGTGTCGCCGGATGGACACAACCATCGGTGTGCAAGGCAAAAAATATCAAAATTTAATTTTGCATTTTTGAAGATCTGTTCTGTTTCAGCAAAAACTAATTATGACCATAGTTCTGATTTTTTAAAATTAAGTAATATGAAGCAATATGAAGAAAAACTAAAATCGCATCAGGTTAAGCGTGTTTTTTATTCGCGACACAAAAAAATGAATAGGTAACGGTTGTTCCTAATGATAATTTACGACCATGTTTCAAATTTCGTAAGTATCGGACGACAAAATTCAAACTTAACCGAAAAATAGAAAAATATCAAATTATAAAAATCCTAATTAAAATGATTCTTTGTTTTCATAAATTTAATTTGACGTTTTGTTTATAGGCTACCGTCACTTTGATATTCGAAATTACTTTTTTATCGCATCTACTTATGAAATTCAGCAAATAGAAAGTACCATTGAGAACTTTTTCATATAAATTCTTTTTGTATCACACGAATAAAAAAGACACTTTACCTGAAACTATTCGGGGACACACGGTATATATTTTTATTTATATTTTATATAGGTACCTCCGTATAGCAAAATGTTTTTCAAAATGTTCTAATAAAGTTCAATTTTATGCAAAGTTTCAATTAATTAATAAAATTAAATTAGTATTAAAATTTATCTAAATAATTGTTGCATTTTTCATTAATTGTTTTATTAATTGGCATCTGTTTATATTATCAATTCACAGTTTGTTTACCAATATTTATTTAAGCAATTTTTAACTTTACTTCTTTTTACATTCAATCCATTATTAGAGCTTTTCTTACGTTTGAATAATAAATCTACCACCTAGAGTACGTTTCTAAAACTGTTGTCGGTTTGTCACAAACTGAACCCTCTGTACGTCATTATAATATCCATGAAATTTTAAATTTGTTGTCCACAAAGTAAGATTGCAAGACGTAAATATATCGATTGCCTTCGTTCTTCTAGTAAAATTACCTAGATTTAAAAAAAACATACAATTGTAGCACTGGATGGAATTTATAATCAATAGAATTGAAAAGTTTGAAGTTTGTTTATTTTTGGATGAATTGGAAACCATAACCGGAAACCACTTCAGAAACAGACTATAGCTAGGCGAATTTCTTTTTTGATAATCACATTTCTTTATTCAATTGAAAAACACCCTGTATGTATTTTATATAAATATCTAATATCAAAATAATGAAGTATGAAATGTGCTCCAATTTATTCAAAATGTTTCCAAAACTATCTAACATAATTTTAATTCAAACAATTTTGATATTAATTTCATTGAATAATTTTAATAATAGAAACTGAGTAGGTACCGTTATTACTTTCCTTAAATGATTTATTGGTTATAAAACATTTATTAATTTATTAATTGAAAATATAATCACGAATGGATATGAAGTTAATTACATAATTAATATTAATGTATTCATTTCATAACATCTACAGTGGTGGCCACATAGTTAGCCACGATTACATAAATACCTAGTGCATTTTTGTGCAGTTTTGGGTTTAAATTATTACAGAACCAGTGATTTTGACCAATAAATTAGAAACACTAAATTATAAATCAATTTTGTCATAATTTTAGAAAATTTTTAAATAAATTGTGTTAGGTACTTAAATAATTTAAATCGTAGGAACGTAGCTTCCGTGTTACAAGGGGATCGCCTGTACTCATGTTACAAAAACTTGACATTTTGAAAGCTAATCGAGCAGCACTTAATCTTTTATGTAAATATCAACACGCTATCATGGCATGGTATCAGAAATTCCTCAAAATTATGTTCTAATTTGTCAACTGATCTTTCGATACAAGCACACGAACCTTAATTTTCATTTTTTTAGTAAAAGCTAAATATTCAGAATCATGATTTAAAACTCTCCTTGAATTGTACAGGGTGTCCCATCTCTAAAATTGAGCTTTAATTGAAAGTTATTTATTTGAAATTTGGTAGTATAAATGTGTTTTAAATGTTAATTATTGGTGTTAGTTTTCGAAAAAAAAATAAAAGCTGATTTTTTATAAAAAATACTATTTCCGAATTTTGTCAAATTTTACTTTCCAAGATCAGTATTATTAAGGTAAAAATATCTAAAGTAAAAAAATTCCAAAAGCTGTAATTAGTCTAAAATTCCCTTATATTGGAATCTTAAGAGTAAAAGTATTAATTTATGGGCATAAATAGTCCTTAGTATGTATCCGAAAAGTTAAGTACGATTTAAATGTAATTGTAAAATTTTCTCCGAAACTGGAAGTAGGTAACTGGTATCTCAAATGGTCTGTCTCTTTTCCATAACCGCACCGAAAATATTTCAAAGTCATCTTCGAGTTAAAAAAAATAATTCAACATTCACACTTTAAAGTATCTTCGTACTCATAATCGTAATTTATTAGAGGACTTTCAATTTACGTAAATATTAGTAATCTACAAGAATGTAAAAAGGTACGCTCCTGTTGTTCACATCGACCGACTTCCACTCGACAGTGACAAATTTTTACAATGTCATAAATTTAAATCGCACTTATCTCTGCTGAAACTACTAATGACTATTTACAGTCATAAATTATTACTTTTACTCTTGAGATTTCAATATAAGGGAATTTTAGACTAATTACAGCTTTTGAATTATTTTTTTTACTTTGGATATCTTTGTCTTAATCAGAGTGATCCTGAAAAGTGAAATTTGACGAAATTGGAAAATATTTTTTTTATAAGAAATCAGTTTTGTATTATCTCTGTTGCACTGACCACAAACTGGTGGTATTAGCTTTTTTTTAATGATTAACCAGACGTCACAAATAAGGAAAAAAGTGTAATTTTTGAAATAACAAAATCGCCAAAACTTCCAACAAAGTTTTATAATTTAAAAAAACCTAGAGTGGCAAATTTGCCTGACCGTAAATGTTGATGAATGATACCTATATATGAAACCCCACTGTAACCTGGGGTTATAAACGCTTTTTATTCATTATAACTTCTTAATATTTCTTTGGATATCTCTGTCTTAATTATAGTGATCCTGAAAAGTGAAATTTGACGAAATTGGGAAATTATATTTTCATAAAAATCAGTTTTTATTTTTTTTCTCGAAAACTAACGCCGACAATTAACATGTAAAACTGAAAATTTCTAGCTTTATACCAGAGTCATACGTGCACCACATTTCAAAGAAATGACTTTCAATTGTAGCTCAAAAAAAAATGTTTGCAGAGTAATTACGCTAATGGAAAAAAAAGACTTGTCGTTCAATTGATAATATATATTTATATACAATCGACAATTCTTGTAAATATAACTCGTATATAATCGATATATTCGTTATCTACAGTTCAGTATGCGCCAACATCTAGACATAATCATTTATTTTAGTAATGTAATAAAATGAAGGGAGAAAAACATTTCATCACAAAAAAACCACGATAAAAACAAGCTCTAAAAATTTTGCTCAAGTGACTAAAATGCCCCTACGTCATCTACTTAAAAATACGTCTACATTTGCAAATCGTTTCGGGAAACACGTTTTTTTCCAATTTCCACCTCGCGCACATTTTTACACTCTGTACCAAGCGGTTCATAAATACTATTAATATTGCATCGATTACACACGCACGTTTCTGTCCTTCAATATCACGTTAGCCCCACGGGAGAGAAAGGCCTGTGGAGCGGCGGCGGGTGCGTAGGACTCGACGCCGCTATTCGCACGATGCCCCCGTGCGGCGGAGCCGCACCCACGTGCAGATTGGTCAGCGGCGCGCCCGCCGCCGCCAATCTGCTCGGAGACGTGACGTGGATCCGCAGCGGCGTCGTCAGCTGCGGCGGCCCGCCGAGCCTCAGCGGCAGCGCCGCCTCCTGCATCCTCATGAGGGGATCCGCGCGGAGATGGTCGGCGATCCTCAAGTTGATGGGAGGGGTGTGCTGCAGCGAGGTCTGCGGCGGCGAGTTGTCCACGCGAATCGGACTGTGGTCGCGGCGGTAGTCGCCGTCCACGTTGATGGGCGACTCGCCGCCTCCAAGTCTCAAGTTGGTGGAGCTGCTGTTGCTGTCCAGGCGGTAATTAGGGGTTTCTAGATTGGGGGAATTCGAACTGCCGAGCTTCCTGAAGCTCGGAGGGGGCGGCGACCGTCTGTCCAGCCGGAAGTTGGACGGCGAGTGGTTGCTGAAGCGGAACTGAGACGGCATCGGACCTGGGGAGTGCGGCCCAAATCGGAAAGTGCTGACCATCGTCGGGGAGGTTGTGCTGTAGCGAATCGACCCAGGGGAGCTGATGGGGGGCGAGTGGGTTCCCAAGGAGATGTCGGAATCGCTGTCGGAGGTGTGGGGTTGGGGGCTGATCGGGGCCGCTCTGGAGCCCCCGTGGTTAGCCAGTTGCACCGCCAGTTGTTGCTGTTGCATTCTGAAAAAAAATAAAAACTTCATTTAGACGAAATCGAATTTACCCTTAAGGCCGCTCCACCATAAAGATTGTTGACAAATGCAATTTACTTTTATTCGTTTAGCGTACGCCTAAATACAGGCAACACCTCAGACTTTTTCATAATCCAGATATCACCATAATTACCGTAAAGTGCAGTGGATAATAGGTCTATGTGTAACAATGAAAACGGCTTTATATTTTTGTATCTTCAATGAATTTAGAACGATATAATTTAAAATAAAATAATAATATGCAAAAAGAATTTGTTAAATTTTTTACTTATTTACTTATTGTTAGTAAAGAATTTTTGTTATTACTACTTGTTACTCTACAATGTCTTAATTTAAGCCAAAACGGGTTAGTATGTTGATCCCGGGTATTTTTTCAACGTAATTTATATTTATATCGTAAATCGTTTTTAAAAATTGATTTTTAGCCGTTTCAAATTATATTAATGACCGGAATATCATCTTCATATCACCATAATCAGAATCTTTATTTTGAAATGTACGCGTTCTTTTAATAATTTTACGGTTACTGTATTTTTTGTCAATTTCTTACGATATGCGAACAAACAGATAATGGAATGCAGCTGACTGTAGTTAAGATTTTAGGCCAAATAACCTGTCTGAAGAAAGGTTGTATTGTCGAACGTCATAAAATTTTATTACTTATTCTAGAAAATTCTGTTCAGAACTCGGAACAGATGTTGAATTTCGTGTTCGAAAGGACTAATATTTATTAATAAATTAAAACGCAATGAGTAAAAGATTAACCCCTTAAGGCACAGCTTATGTTTACAGAAAATTGGACCGCGTTATGCACGACTTGACCAAGCGCTAAATTGATATTTTGGAAATTAACTTTCTACCTAACGTATAATGATGCTATCTACCTACAAAAAAATCAATTTGGCGTAAAATCTATTTCTTACTAACAAGCCAAAAATTAGATCCCATTAACAATAACATTTTAAGTCGTTAACCCTACAGCTTAATTAATTAAAAAATTATAATTTAAGCTAAATTTTTAAATTCAATTTCAAATTTTTTTGACATAACCCCTTAACGCGTAGTGTTTTTTTACAGAAAATTGCAGTTTTAGCTTATTATAAGTTATTACCATTACAGCTTATTTTTTTAAATTAAGGTGGGACAAAACAGTCAAACAAATTTTTTGGAAAGAAATTATAATTTAAACTTATTCTCATTCATTTATTTAAAGGGGTCTTCACGAGCGATTTTTAAAATTAATATGACCTTAGAGTTGAATTTATATCCTATTAAGTTAATGTTGATAATAAAGATTAAAATTGTCCAAGACTAAAAAATAACTTACAGTAAAAAACTTTTTCAATAAAACAACCTTTTATGAAAGTGTGTCTTTATTTTTAATCATTTAGGTCAATATCAAAATTAGTTTTAAATTTTTACTACGTCTTAATAAAGGCTTGTTTTTTAAAAAGTCTTTTTACTATAAACTATTTCAAATATACTGCTTGAAAACGGAACCTGGCTTTGATAGTATTTCGGATATTATTGCTGGGAAACCATAATTACCTGCTGCGACTTTGTAAATCTTTTTGACTTAACTCGGAAATCGGTAAAAATTAGCTGTTTCAATTTCGGTTCTTGATCTAAAAAACATTGAATAAATCAAAAACTATTACGTTGTTTGAAACAGCTAGAGGTCAGTTCAAAATAAAAAAGTTTAATCTACGAGTACAAAAAATTGTAATACAAAATTTTGATAACTGAAGGCAAAAAAACGAATTTTGGAATTTGATGTTTTAATTACCTAGTAATTTGGTAAATTATGATTGTTTAATTACGGCTTGGGGTTATCCCCAAGTAGATTGGTATTCTCTGTAAGATGAAGTATCGACCTCCTTTTCAATTTGAAAATATTGAAAATCTTGGGGTGGAACGCGGTTAACTCGATATAACTCGTTGCCTACCGCATCTTTGTGCCACGTCACATAAAACCCGCTACCAAAACTCATATACTGAATTAAGTTGATTAGGTATTGAAATGAGCGCTTGAGGGTGTGTAACGGGACCTGGCTAATGCTAATTGAGTTTGTTTTGGAGAATAGCCTGTTAACATTGACTAGGATCAAAGACCTGCTCATTTTACTGAAGATATATTGTTCCGCATCACGTAGACAATGTCTTTAATCGGCTATTATGCCATGTACTATATAATTTCATACCTATTATCCCATTCGAGCGCTTTCAGGCTCAAAACTTTTCGCTGTTTATGAATGAGTATTGTTTTCAATTTTCAGTCTCAAGAAAAATATTACATGATACAACATAAATCAAAGAGATTTACTTAATATTTTTCGAGTGTTTTTAATATTTTAAAAATATTTTTAAAATACATTTATAAACTTTTTTTTCATATATAAAAAATATTACATTTACATTAAGAAAAATATATTTATTTCTGTACATTCGAGAAATACTAGATTTAAGAAAAGAATATTTATTTTCCCATATTCAAAATATATCAGATTTACATAAAGAAAAAAAATATTTCTCCTACGACACTATTCGAAACTAATATATATATTGTACAATTTAGTAGGCTCGAAAATGTCTCATATTCTTATACGTGCGAACATGGATATTTTGCATTGTCAAGTAAATTTTTGAGTTTTATATCCTTACGTGTGCGAATATAGTTACTTATATCCTAACAGTTTGCACAGTCAAGTGTGCATTTTAATATAAATTTTTACAGTTGTCATACATTTTGACGCTGCTACAAATTCATTATAAACATTTTTAACGACTCCACAAAAATTCCCACCGATTCCGACACACCCAATTAGTTTTTCCATTTATTTTATAGTTTTAATAGATGTTTTCTTTTGAACAAAATTTGAGGTTGTTGAGATTGTCGGTGAGTTTTAATAAAAAGTCAAAACAAGTTCAGTTCTTTTGCATCGCAGGTAAAATAGTGTTCATAACTCGATCGAAAGTAGAATATCGAATCACTCGAATACGCTTCGCTTTGCCTCGTTCGTCAAAGTTCACAATTGCTGATATCATCCACTTTCGACTCTGGTTATATATACTGTATACTGTATTTTTCCATATTCCAAAAATATTGGATTTATATCAAGAAAAAATATTTGTTTCTGCACATTCATAAAATATTAGGTTTAGATAGAAAAAATTCTTTATGTTCAAAAAATATTACATTTTGTATCAAAAAAATAAAAATCTGAAAGAATTTTGCATTATACAATTCGATAAGACAATTATTTAATTAATAAGAAATTAATAAGTCCAAATCCAACAAAACTCATTTTAAAACGCCGCCAGCACTTTGATAAATTGCATTTATATTAATAACAATTTAATTCATACGTTACATCATAATAAATCTCATTATTATTGCAACAAAATTAAAGAAATATTTTTATGACATCTTCTTAAATCTTTTCAAGAAACATTTTTTAAACATTTTGAAGAATAATTTTTTAAACGTTTTTTAGAAATATTTCTAAAATATTAACAAACACGTCATAAAAATATTTTTTAAATATTCAAGGAAAATATTTTAAAAATATTTAATATTTAATTAATAGATAAACACAGTAACTTTGATTAAAAACCCTTTTTACGAATTATATTTTTGACCTCCGTCCAAAATGACTGATTTTGAAGTCCTCTAAATTAAATGTTATTTACACCATTATGACAAAACCTGCAATTATGACATGGATTGAGATACCCGAAATATTGTTAATTTACAAGCATCTTGTATTTTTATAACACAGTACTTCAAGTTGCAATGTAGGGCCATCTTGAATATGTTAAAATAAGATAAATTCCTATAATTACATCCGCCTTTAGTTCTTATTTGACATTCGCCACAGTTTTATTTTAAAATTATTTAAAGCCGAGAATTCAGTATATTTGTTACAAAGTTGTCAAATACATTAAATTAAGACTTATAGGTAGCATAACTAGTTTAAAGATGTCTAACATTATAATTATTCCTTTTGTTATATAAATGCATATGTTGGTTAAGAAATTATTTTTAGTTGTTTAAATTAATTTGTGTTTAGTAAAATTTAAAGTTTTACTAATATTTATAAATATTAATAAAGTTCTTGTCGATGTTAACAAAGTGGAGTTGACTGTATCGGAAGAAATAAGAATTTTCTGACAAAAAGGCAGTAATTTAAAAAAATACCCGGTACCTACAATTCCTATAATAATTGCCATTGATTTGCAGAAGTGCTTTGTGTTAAGGGGGCCACTTGAGAAGCAAGGTTCACAAGATGGCGCCACCGTAGTAAAAAGTGTAAATTTTGTAAAATACTTTTTTTATTAACAAGCTCTTTTATATAAAAAACTAGTGGCGGATATAAAAGATTAAAAAAATGATCTAGGTATAGACATAAATTTGCCATGGAAAAACTTGAGAAAAGTATTTATTCAAAAATGTCAAACTTTCAATAATATTTGAATTTTTTGTTAAAAGTAAAGAAAATCTTGCTGGTCACACCCTGGAAGCATTAATCATAAGTATACTCGTACATTATCTAATCACATTTGTCAGTATTTAAGTCGAAAAGCATCGGAAAGTGTGACATTTTTGAATAAATACTTATTTAAGTTTTTCCATGCCAAATTTATGTCTATACCTAGATCATTTTTTAATCTTTTATATCCACCACTTTTTATATAAAAAAGCTTGTTAATAAAAAACGCATTTTACAAAATTGACACTTTACTACGGTGGCGCCATCTTGTGAATCTTGCTTCTCAAGTGGCCCTCTTAAGTCTTCTGATAAATAGTTTTTACAAATTAATTTGCCTAATTATTACTTTTTGTTTAAGTTATTTGTTTATTATTATTTAAGTCACCCTCCTATGCAATTCAATCAATTTCCTTCACACACCAGTTCCATTTCTTTACCTCAGCAGGTGAGTAAAAATCTTGGAATTAATTTGAACCGAACTGTACCTTAATGGCATACCTACCATGAAAATCCTAATAGGGCCGATAACAAAGGACATGTAATCTATCCTACTCAAATTGCAGTTTTGCGTGGTACTCTGCCCGTATCCTCTGAAATCCCTTCACAATTGCAGTGCAGGACTAACTAGGAGCCTTCTCAATTACCACACAAGAATTGAATGGTCCGAATTTAAAATGCGATGTGAAATTGATCGCACACTCACAGAACTTTTGTTTGTGAAATAATCGCGACCGTATTAAAAAGACCAATGAAAGGTATAGATTTCCAGATATAATAAAGCACGCAGGGACATTGATATCCGCTTGTTGATGTCACCTGGTCATGTTTGATCCCGCTCGCAATTAACATCCAATTTGCGCGCAAGTGGAAGTCAAGAGCGCACGCACGGGAAATAATACACTGAAAGAAATAGTCAGTCTAATAGTAAAAAAACGCTTATTTGCAGCTGATTTATTTATGTTTAAGTATTTAAATTGTCAAAAAGTACACTTTATTAACTACTACCAATTCTTATAAATCTATTTATTTTTTAGAAATAAACTATTTATTACTTTCGACTTTGTTTGAGATCAACATTATTTCATGCAAATAAAAATTTTTTAACTATAACAATAGGTATTTGTTTATAATAATTAAGGTTTTTTATGTGTAATGCATACTATTTGGTACTAATTCATTGTTAGTGAAAGAAAATACATTTGTACATTTTTATCAAAAAAAAACTCATTTGTTGAAAAGGTGAAAAGTTGTCTAAGATAAAAAAATGCTTATTTTACAATTGAACCGGATGTTTGCATTAACAGCCAAATCATTTCTTTGCATTATTCGGTAGTGTTGTGAAGTGTATTAAAATAATAATATGGAACAAGCCATCATTTTAAAAAAAGGTATAATCGTTCAAGTAAATCGGGACGTATAGGGTGAACCAGTTTTTGGAAAGGTTGTTAATGTATTGTACACTGGTGACAAACAAATGTATTTAATATATAAAACAATTGTTTGTTACGGTATTGATAAAGATTTTGAAGCATATGAAGTGACTGATGATAATTTTTCCACTTCTAAACAAATTATTGACATTAAAAATGTTTGTTGCACTTTTTCCAAACATATTCATTTAATCGGTGATGGACGTAAATTTATTTCCTGCATGAACCAAGAATATTAATAGGTATCTATAACGACAGCAACTGTATCATTTAGACATTTTACAAACATTTCTAATACATTTCACATTAGTCCAAGCAAAATGTCGCAAAAAGGGGGGTTACCCTGCAAAAGGTCGGTCAGGTTTGGTTTTTTGAAATGTTTTATCATAAATGCCCCAAATGTTAATGTCCAGTTTTTGACCTCGTGACTTTTCCGGAAGGTGTTGAAAATGGCGGTTGAACTTAAGAAAAACACGTTTTTGAGTACGCTGCGCAAACGACTAGTTGGAAAAAAAAATTTTTTGATTCTTTTAAATACCTGACGATATAGGCATTCAGAATCGAACCGAGACCGCTACTCTAGGACCAATAGTTTATGAGTTACGATTTTTTGAAGTTCACCACTTTGATTGCTTAAACCGCAAATTAACTGTTTTTGCTGTTATCTCACGTTTCGTGCGCTCCAGGTTGATGCACTGGTTACATCGAAACAAGTGATATGGCAGTGTAATGAGCATTAAAGGCTCTTTACTATGGTTTTTGTTTGATCCAATTGGATGAAAAATGACCACACGGCGAGCAATCAAACTTGGAAAATTATTGAAAAAACTGCCTATATTTAGTATTGCTTCAGAGTGCTCTCGAACCTACCCATTATAACCAATCTCAAAAATTTTACATTCCATGAATACGTGACAGCTTATGGGGCACATAACTGCAATCACGTGTATCTACACATACACATACACATACACGTGATTGCACGTGCCAACTTTCAGGAATCTAGGAGAATTTTAACGTTTTCGTTATTTTTGAATCCGCGCCCCGTTTGGAATAAAGCTGCACTGGTCCAAGGGTATCAGTAGTAAAAAAAATAATTTTTGCAGTTATGTGCCCCATAAGCTGTCACGTATTCAAAGAATGTAAAATTTTTGAGATTGATTATAATGGACAGATTTGAGAGCACACTGAAACCGTACTCAATATAGTCAGATTTTTCAATAATTTTCCAAGTTTGATTGCTCGCCGTGTGGTCATTTTTGATCCAATTGGATCAAACAAAAAACCATAGTAAAGAGCCTTTAATGCCTATTACAGTGCCATATTATTTGTTTCGATGTAACCAGTGAATCAGACAGGAGCGTACGAGACGTGAAATAACAGCAAAAACAGTTCATTTGCGGTTTAAGCAATCAAAGTGGTGAATTTCAAAAAATCGTAGTTCATAAACTATTGGTCCTAGAGTAGCGGTCTCGGTTCGATTCTGAATGCCCATATCGTCAGGTATTTAAATGAATCAAAATTTTTTTTTTCCAAAAAGCCGTTTGCGCAGTGTACTCAAAAATGTGTTTTTCTTAAGTTCAAACCCCATTTTCAACACCTTCCGGAAAGGTCACGAGGTCAAAAACTGGAAATTAACATTAGGGGCATTTATGATAAAACATATCAAAAAACCAAACCTGACCGAGCTTTTGCAGGGTAAAAATACATTTTTACTGGGCTACATTGAATGATCCTCTAATATTTTTTTAATTATTTATAGGTATAAGTTTTGTTTCGTGTTTATTTTATATTATTGTATTTTAAATATTTTATTCATTTTAAATAAAAAATTTCAGTTTAATATAAGATTATTATTAAAAATCAAATTTAAAAATATTTATTAATAAATAATGAAGGGTTTATAATAAATATTTCCCGCATATTATTTGTTATTATTAATATGCTAATCTAATTGTTAACTGAAATTCATTAGTAAAAAACAACTTATACTAAAATGATATAAATAATTAATAAATCTTGGTTGTATTATTATTTACTATTATTAAACGTATATTTAATGTTAACAAATATTTATGAGAGAATATTTATTAATAACAAATATTTATTTGATTTTAACATACATTTATTTTTTATTAATAAACAACTATTCCTCCAAAATAAAGCAAATTAAGACTGAATAATACATTTATTTGGTGTAACTAAACGTGTGTTAACTATTACCAAATTCTTTTTGGTTTTTAATAATTGCTTACTTTATTATAAATAGCAATGTGTTAGAAGTAAATTAAGCTAATTGAAATCGTATTAATAAACTGTCAGTTAATCGTAAATAAACATTTGGTGGGCCAAATATCAATCAATATTTGTTAATAGTTGTACCAGCAGTAAGAGTGAAATATGCCCAGTGTGTGGCACAGTGGAACGATACATTAAGCCATATCGCGAAGTAGCCCGTAGGTACATTTAGTATTCATATTCAGAGATGGTATCGTATGACTGGTGCACCGCCCTAATTGCCATGTATCGATGCAGTGCCCTTTGTAATGCGGCGTACACCATAGAAACAAACGCGACACATCCATTATACAACATGGCTGCTTTTGTTCGTGTTTTTTAGCCACCACGCCCCATGAAATGATACTGGGCTCAGATAATGCTTCGTTGTTTATTCAGAAAAATGAAAAGTCTGTTCGAATTTCGCTCCGCGACCTTGTCAGCAAAGACAAGACAAAAAGTTTTGTTCTAAAGAATTTTATGGTTTGACATTTTCGTCTGTGAAGGGTGGTTTGTTTAGATTGAACCAATTGCCCCCGAAACAATTTTTTGTGTGTTCTTCCTTTTTGACAAACAGTACAAACTTGTCAAACTAATGCTAATTTATTGTCATCGTTGAGTAGTTTTTACCTTTAAGCATAAAGTAACTTATTTTAAAAGCTTTTTCATTGTTCTAGGTTTCCAAAATGACATTTTTAGTGTTTAAATGTTAATCCTTATTTATTTAATGCACTTTATTTATTTATTTAAGGAATGTAGCCTGTGGAAACAGGTCTATTTATTTTTGCGAATTAAAACATAAAATTATACAAAGTGGACATAAATTAATGTGGCTCGAGTAAGCTATAAAATTTGAGACTTCTGCATCATGAAAAAAGTTTAAGAAACTTTATTTTAACAATTCTTGAACTTTCACAATGTAGAGAAAACATTTTCAGTTATAAAAAATTTAAATGATGAAAGTAAACCGTTGGTCAATTAAGTGGCTCACATTAAGAACGGGGAAAAATTCCTCAAAACTATCAATGTCCTCATAAAAAGCACAAAATAAGTTAGTTGATTAAGGTGGTAAATACTCAACATAAAATTCGACATAAAGCAACACCTAAATATTTATTGAACCAATTTTAATAAAATAGAAATTCTTTGATTTGTTAATTTAAACAAAATTTATGGGTAGTTTAGTAAGTTTAGTGCCTTTTTTAGTTTCCCTTGTTAAGTTTCTTTTATTTAGGTTTAATTTTAACTTAATTGTAGCTTTGATTAACTGCTCGCGTTAAAATATTAGCTGATTAGTACCCTACAATGCATAAAAGGCAAAATAACACCATAACTTATTTTCGCTACGAGAGACGCTGTTGAAGTCTTCCATTATCCGTCTTCTGACATTAATCATATGCGGTATGTAATGAGCATGAACAAGAATCTCAACATCTTCGAAGATAATCACAGCCAGGAAACTTCAGCACCAACTCATGATTACATTCTATGTGTAACAAGATGTATTCAAAAAAGTTCTTGCAACGTCAAATAACAGCTGGATGTATCAAATAAGTTTTATTTCTTCTTCGCAGTAAATCTCACATTCCACATTTCTTATTGGAAAAATAAAAATGATCCAAACCTTCGAACTTGCAATGTTGTAGATTTAATTCTATTATTTCGAAAATAAATAAAAACGTTGGACTTCTTAAGGGTTAAAAACAATTCTCTTCAAATTAAAAACAGCCCAGAATGTTAAAGAGTTGAAAAGAACAAAAACTACAGAATTCAGTCAAATGGTATTAGCCTAGGCGTTTTATATACTGGGTGGCGCAAACTTTCAGCCAATAATCTACAATTAGCACAATACAAAATGTTTTTTTACATATTAATTTTACAAATTAATAAGCACTTAATACTCTTCCCAGCAGAAATATAGATAATTTATTACGACAACAGTTTAGAGATCGTAAATCTAAGTTGACTGATAGTTTTGGACCAAATGAAGATTGAAATAAAAAGTATTTCAAAGAAAAATAATCACTTCTATTTTTGGTTGATGAAGTTTTCCATTTTCTTGTTTTCAAATGATTACAACAAGGGTTGACTCTTAAGAGTCGGTTTGCCTAGGTGAAATCATGCAACTTTTAAGATTCAACCCTTGTTGTAATCATTTGAAAACAAGAAAATGGATTTTTTTTACCTGAGCACACTTTACGAAAATGTGCACTGCAATTTGCATGGTTTTACCTAGGAAAACCGACTTTTATGATTATGATTACAACAAGGGTTGACTCTTAAGAGTCGGTTTGCCTAGGTGAAATCATGCAACTTTTAAGATTCAACCCTTGTTGTAATCATTTGAAAACAAGAAAATGGATTTTTTTTACCTGAGCACACTTTACGAAAATGTGCACTGCAATTTGCATAGTTTTACCTAGGAAAGCCGACTTTTATGATTATGATTACAACAAGGGTTGACTCTTAAGAGTCGGTTTGCCTAGGTGAAATCATGCAACTTTTAAGATTCAACCCTTGTTGTAATCATTTGAAAACAAGAAAATGGATTTTTTTTACCTGAGCACACTTTACGAAAATGTGCACTGCAATTTGCATGGTTTTACCTAGGAAAACCGACTTTTATGATTATGATTACAACAAGGGTTGACTCTTAAGAGTCGGTTTGCCTAGGTGAAATCATGCAACTTTTAAGATTCAACCCTTGTTGTAATCATTTGAAAACAAGAAAATGGATTTTTTTTACCTGAGCACACTTTACGAAAATGTGCACTGCAATTTGCATGGTTTTACCTAGGAAAACCGACTTTTATGATTATGATTACAACAAGGGTTGACTCTTAAGAGTCGGTTTGCCTAGGTGAAATCATGCAACTTTTAAGATTCAACCCTTGTTGTAATCATTTGAAAACAAGAAAATGGATTTTTTTTACCTGAGCACACTTTACGAAAATGTGCACTGCAATTTGCATAGTTTTACCTAGGAAAGCCGACTTTTATGATTATGATTACAACAAGGGTTGACTCTTAAGAGTCGGTTTGCCTAGGTGAAATCATGCAACTTTTAAGATTCAACCCTTGTTGTAATCATTTGAAAACAAGAAAATGGATTTTTTTTACCTGAGCACACTTTACGAAAATGTGCACTGCAATTTGCATGGTTTTACCTAGGAAAACCGACTTTTATGATTATGATTACAACAAGGGTTGACTCTTAAGAGTCGGTTTGCCTAGGTGAAATCATGCAACTTTTAAGATTCAACCCTTGTTGTAATCATTTGAAAACAAGAAAATGGATTTTTTTTACCTGAGCACACTTTACGAAAATGTGCACTGCAATTTGCATGGTTTTACCTAGGAAAACCGACTTTTATGATTATGATTACAACAAGGGTTGACTCTTAAGAGTCGGTTTGCCTAGGTGAAATCATGCAACTTTTAAGATTCAACCCTTGTTGTAATCATTTGAAAACAAGAAAATGGATTTTTTTTACCTGAGCACACTTTACGAAAATGTGCACTGCAATTTGCATAGTTTTACCTAGGAAAACCGACTTTTATGATTATGATTACAACAAGGGTTGACTCTTAAGAGTCGGTTTGCCTAGGTGAAATCATGCAACTTTTAAGATTCAACCCTTGTTGTAATCATTTGAAAACAAGAAAATGGATTTTTTTTACCTGAGCACACTTTACGAAAATGTGCACTGCAATTTGCATGGTTTTACCTAGGAAAACCGACTTTTATGATTATGATTACAACAAGGGTTGACTCTTAAGAGTCGGTTTGCCTAGGTGAAATCATGCAACTTTTAAGATTCAACCCTTGTTGTAATCATTTGAAAACAAGAAAATGGATTTTTTTTACCTGAGCACACTTTACGAAAATGTGCACTGCAATTTGCATAGTTTTACCTAGGAAAACCGACTTTTATGATTATGATTACAACAAGGGTTGACTCTTAATAGTTGGTTTGCAGCGTTCTGTCATAAATAATGGTCCATCCAGTCAATATATTTTCGCCGTCAATAATTTTTAAGAAAAGTTTGATTATTGATATCATGTAATAATGCCAAAGGAAGAACGATTTAACCCTTAAACGACTATGTAAAATAAAATAAAATTAAGTCAGGAAATTTGTGAATCATCTAATCAGATTAGTTCGATCATAATTAGAATGAAGCTCAACAACGATTAAGTAATTGGTAGTTTATTAGTTTTACCAAAATTCGTACATAAGTCCACAACCACACAGATAGTTTGTGTGCCACTATTATGACATAAAATGGTTTTGGAAAATTAACAATTTTCTTGTAATTTTTAGACACACGTCCAAAGGATATGTGGAAAAGGGTTATGAAAATCAGACAGAAAATGCGCTGAAATGTTTTTAAGAACAATTTTCGTTCCACAAATTCGAAATGAAGTGTCGGAAATTGTGTGCGCACACATTTAGTATTAAAGCAAAGCTGATCAAATCTAGCGGGATAAATGAACCCTCCAAAAATCTCATGTTACAGTCTCGAAATAAATATAGATCGTTTTAATCAAACCTAGCTGCACAACCTTAAACAAACAGAGTCAAAAGTTTTTTCTCACGTGGTACTTATCAATTTACCTGATCTCACCTTCATCAAATAATTCTTCCAGGCTGCTCTCTGTATAAATATGAGAAGAGCAGTTTGTGCAGAAAAACAAACCCTCGAATTTCTGTGTATTTCTCTTACGCCAGCGTATTTGAAAACACTTTAAGTTTGTTTATTTAAATAATAGAGAAGTACATATTTTTATGTATTTAGTAACTCAATACAGGGTTGTTTTTATTTTACCTACAGCTCCGATATTCCCCACATGTTGTGGTGATATCGCCGGAAGTTTGGCGCCATCAAAAAATTTCAACCCTGATTTGCAAAGTCACGCAATTCGCAGATTCGAGATAAAAGTGTCCTTCGCATCTGCGAGTAATTACCTTGAAAGCGTCGAAATTGCGTCCCGCGTTGCATTTTGATCGATTCCGCCCAATATTTGGGGTTGTTTAACTTTTGAGCGTGGGAAAAATTTTGTGTATTAATCCTAAGTAAAGAGACTTCTACAAAACGGCGGCTATTGTTCCTCGGTTATTAGGTATTAATTAAATTAAGAGATTACAATCAGGCTGTTTGATAAATAATATTTGGTCTTTTTTACGATCCTGGCGTGCATGAATAATTATATTAGTGTAGCTACTATAATATTAGATTGTCTCATCTCAAATACCGCCTGAGCTTAGGGCCCTTTGGCGTTGAGCGTGAACGCTAACTACATTACAATTCTATTATCTCCGAGACTCGCTCTGATTCATCACAATATTATGTGTGTATACGTAGCAAATCTCTAACGTTTCAGTATTGTACTGTGGACACATTAAACATGCAAATTTCAACTTATTCAATTAAAAATTGATAAGGCAAGATTTTTACAATTAATTGTTTGATTGCTGATTTTTTAAACCTGAAAAAGTTTCGACGTTGAGATTTGTTTACTTTGTTAATTCTGACCTGAAAATTTGTATATTTTATTCTAATTGCTACACGTGTTTGCAACACAATGTGATTTGACATAGATATTGTGACATTGTTTGGCAAAGTATGTTGCAACCTATGTTATTTTAGTCAGTATTGTAAACACTGCTTAAATAGCCTACACATATGGAAATTATTGTGGAAATATTCATGAATAAAAAATTCTTTCAAAAATACTTTCATCTCAAACACTCAATGCGTGGCTTCACTTACAAATTTTCAACTAGAATTATTCGCAATTTTTCTCAATTTGCAAAATTAATTCAACAGGAAGCGCAGAATATTTTTTCGCGTCACAGTTAGTAGATGAAATTAACTGGAATATCCTTTAATTAAGTGGACAAAAAACAGCTTTTTTCTATGAGCTTTCAGGTAATTCCAGCACTGAACGACCTGTGACTAATTTTAGCAAAAAAATTGTGTCCGAGTATTCCATTAATCGACTGGTATAATAATCCCATAATATTGAGGATTATAACGTGATCATCCTACAATTCCAGCTAGTCATTCGAATATCACCTGTCATATTAGAGATTAGCCCAAATGTAAAGGCGTGTAAATGTCGTTGTAACATATCTCCCTCATAAATAACTTATTGACGATAAATAAATTTACTTAATTCCTGAATTGTAATGAAGTAACTTAAAAAACTGGTCCCAAATGCTATTTTAACCGTAACAAATGGCAAGACAGATGCATCTGATGACAATCTATTCTATCAATTTTTGGGAGAAATATAACGGTATCAGGAAGTTAATTAAACAGCTGTTGCAAAATGCAAGGTTAAAATAATTTTTTTCATATCAATTTTTTACCAGAAATGGGTGGAATTTTTGATGTGGTTCATTGAATTCGAAGTCAATTGAAACATTGAATTTATCGCGCAATTTTTCCTACACCCTATCTCAGTAACAGTTTATGAATTGTTGCAAAATTTAATTTATTTAATTCCAGAAAAAATATTTGTTTTTACTTTATGTTGGCAGTAATACCATAACCTATACTGACAGGAACACTTAAATGTTACAAAATATTGAAGATAAAGTTTTCCTCATCATATTGCTTCCTTCGGCCGAACCGTTTTGTGCTATATTTTCTAATGTTAAAGCTACATTACTAATATAACCTTAAACAGGCAGATGCAAACTGCCATTGCTATCAACATAAAGTAAAAAAACATTTTTTCACAGCCTGGAATTACAATACACACTGCAATAATAACAAAAAGTTTCAGACAGTTTTGTTGCTCATTTTTGTATATTCCAAAAGCACTTCAATAAAAAATCGATACGATCAATCGTGTCTGCAACAGTAGTGAGAAAATATTCACCGAGTCTCTAATACAACCGGAACAGAATGGAGTCGAAAAAAATTAATAAAGTCAAGTATATACCCACTTTAGATCGAGAACACTTCATTATTTCTATTACAATACGCGGATCACTTGACATAAGCAATATAGGGTTACATTTTATATAGTCCATTGAACACGTCATAATACAAAAACGAAAGTTAAAATTAGGATAATAATAGAAACAATATATGAGAAAATATTCAGTTTCTCTTCGCCCGATCTTGAAAATTGATTTAAAGTGGACTTGAAACTTATACAAACGATGGCAAGAATAGGTATGTTAAACCGGATTATTTCCTCGACTAATTGATTGTAAATTATCGTTCAAACAAAGACTCGCATTGCAAGTTACAAGTTGACAATACTTTCCTGTCGAAAAAAGAATTTACTTAGAAGGTGATGAATATATTTTGAAAGGCATTGTAACGTGTGACTAATTATTTTAAATCCCTGGAACCTTGCAGTTTGTCATGGCTGCGCGATTTGATTCCCAATAGTACTTTACTATTTTTGGAATGCGAAATAGACAAAGCACCGTAAAATTTCACTTGACAATGTGTTGATATTTATATCTTGCAAAAAAGACAAAGCATCATAAAACTATGTGTTGATAAGTAATGGAGGGTATAAGTACTGAAAATAATTATGTTAATTTATAAATTTAATTTGCAGATCTAATTTGCGAATATGAATTTTGCTATACAAACACTAACGTCGCCTAGAGCAAATATGATCTTTATTATATCTTGCAAAAAAGACAAAGCATTATAAAACTTCACTTGACAATATGTTGATAAGTAATGTGTTAATTTATAAATTTAATTTGAAGATCTAATTTGCGAATATGAATTTTGCTATACAAACACTAACGTCGCTTGGAGCAAATATGATCTTTATTATATCTTGCAAAAAAGGCAAAGCATCATAAAACTTCACTTGACAATATGTTGATAAGTAATGTGTTAATTTATAAATTTAATTTGCAGATCTAATTTGTGAATATGAATTTTGCTATACGAACACTAACGTCGCCTGGAGCAAATATGATCTTTATTATATCTTGCAAAAAAGACAAAACATTATAAAACTTCACTTGACAATATGTTGATAAGTAATGTGTTAATTTATAAATTTAATTTGCAGATCTAATTTGCTAATATGAATTTTGCTATACAAACACTAACGTCGCCTGGAGCAAATATGATCTTTATTATATCTTGCAAAAAAGACAAAGCATCATAAAACTTCACTTGACAATATGTTGATAAGTAATGTGTTAATTTATAAATTTAATTTGCAGATCTAATTTGTGAATATGAATTTTACTATACGAACACTAACGTCGCCTGGAGCAAATATGATCTTTATTATATCTTGCAAAAAAGACAAAACATTATAAAACTTCACTTGACAATATGTTGATAAGTAATGTGTTAATTTATAAATTTAATTTGCAGATCTAATTTGCTAATATGAATTTTGCTATACAAACACTAACGTCGCCTGGAGCAAATATGATCTTTATTATATCTTGCAAAAAAGACAAAGCATCATAAAACTTCACTTGACAATATGTTGATAAGTAATGTGTTAATTTATAAATTTAATTTGCAGATCTAATTTGTGAATATGAATTTTACTATACGAACACTAACGTCGCCTGGAGCAAATATGATCTTTATTATATCTTGCAAAAAAGACAAAGCATTATAAAACTTCACTTGACAATATGTTGATAAGTAATGTGTTAATTTATAAATTTAATTTGAAGATCTAATTTGCGAATATGAATTTTGCTATACAAACACTAACGTCGCTTGGAGCAAATATGATCTTTATTATATCTTGCAAAAAAGGCAAAGCATCATAAAACTTCACTTGACAATATGTTGATAAGTAATGTGTTAATTTATAAATTTAATTTGCAGATCTAATTTGTGAATATGAATTTTGCTATACGAACACTAACGTCGCCTGGAGCAAATATGATCTTTATTATATCTTGCAAAAAAGACAAAGCATCATAAAACTTCACTTGACAATATGTTGATAAGTAATGTGTTAATTTATAAATTTAATTTGTAAATCTAATTTGCTAATATGAATTTTGCTATACAAACACTAACGTCGCTTGGAGCAAATATATATCTTGACAGTATTCTTGAGTTGTAAGAGATATCTCAGAAAAAAATTGTTTGCTTAATCTTATGTTACATTTCGGCGAATTATGTTAATTTAAGGTCTTGCTTAAAAATGCCTTTTTAAAACATTCTTATTTTCTTATTTAAAAAATAAGATTTCGCCATTAAAAGACGCTTTTATTGTCTTAAATGTATTGAACTAAAGCATAAATAAGTTTCCCTTGTCGGCACCAGGCGAAGGAGTTTCAGATATTTACTGAAGCACATATTGTTTCCTGCGCTATTGTTTCCGATAGCAATCATTTTGAAGGAGCAAAGTAAATATAGAAACGTTAGTGGATTTACACGTCACAATCGAGTTCAATACGATTTAGTTCAACGTCCATTAAGCAACTTTAAATGAGAGTTTGATTTTTGCGCTTTCCGGAACCATAACACGTTGACACATTAAAAAAATCCGGAATCTATTCCTGATATAAATATAAATGTCATGTCGACTGAATGCGTGGGTGAAGTTTGGTCGGTATTGTGGCGAACCCCGTGGCGATGGCAGCTGAAAGCTGGCCACGTCAAATCCACATCCGTTTACCGATTATAATTGGTCGAGAATGCGACCATTATTGCAAATAGCGCCGATTTATCGGATTTTTAGGAAAATTTCTCGCCCCATCCCCACGAAGGGAAGTTATTTACAAAAGTAATCAACTCTGATACAAACAAAAATCCCTGCGTTAAATCCGCCGCGTTACAAAGGATTCCGAGTATCAAAGAGCGCGAGGGGTGTAAATTTTAAATTTGATTTGCAATAAGAGTTCAAATTCAAGCAAATTAATTTTTTATTGTTGAGGCCTTCCGTGCTTAGATCGCTCGCAATTGGCTTAAGCTGTCACAACTTGTTATGGCCCCCGAAGAGCGTTTTTCTTTTTTATTAGCGCGAATTACCAACTCGAAAATTGTGCTCTTTTAGGAAATTTGTGCTCAGCGAGCCGTAATATATTAAATTGCTAATTGCCTGCGATACATCATTTATTATTGCGAGTGACAGAGTTTTCGGCGTTTTTGTGCCGCGCTTCGCGTTCTCAGACATTTATTTCATTGTTCGTTTTTTCTCGGCCATTTTTTAACACGTTGATTTTTATGGTCTACTTGCAGCTACATTTTCAGGAAATTTGAGTAATTTTGCCTTAATTACAAAAAATTAAATATTTCCTAGAAAGAAAAAAAATCTATTGCAAAACTCTACATGCAAAAATAAATTTTAGATACAAAACAAGCTTGAATAAAATGTTTAACTTTTCCATTTTATTTTCCTTATGTGGACATATAATTATATACACAAGTAAACTTACTTTTTTGTGTGTCGTTTATTTTTCCACATACTTAATTTAAAAATAACAAAAAATAACACGACATCTAACTACACAAAGCATTTGTACCAAGAAAAACACCAATATGGAACAATTGAAGGAACAATTAAGATTGAAAAAATAATGCAGAAAGGTGTTAGAATGAACATAGCAGAAAACATACAAAATAAAACTTATAAATGAACAATTAAGCGTTAAAGACGATATATTACTAAAGCTAAAGTATAAAATAGTGCAAAAATAAAAAACAAAAAATAAAATAAATAAAAATGAACAGATAAGTCGAAATTGGAAGGAGAAGATATAAGTCAAAATATGAAGAAACATGAGCAGTGGATCGATTACTACTGATGATGCAATAACGCGAAAACTGTTTCGATAATTAAACAGTTATAGTATCGATTTTTAAAATAATTGTTGTTTTTTTGTTTAATAATGTGTGACTAAACTTTTTTTAAATGTTAATATAATAATGAAACGTTTTTTAAAGTGTAAAAACATGACGACTTAAATTCATTTAAGTTAAATTAAATTAAGTATGTGGAAAAACAAAGGACACACAAAAAAGTAAGTTTACTTATGTATATAATTGAATAAAATGGAAAAATTGGAATTTTATGAAACAGAAGGCATTTGCTTTTAAATGTGTTGGTTAAAATATTTTGTGTTATTCAAGTTACTCCATTTATGTTAACATATTCATTGTTCACCGATGTGCCACATCATATTTATTTGTTCCATAACTTAAATCTTACCTTAGATAAAAAAACACACATAATGGGTCATATACCGTGTGAGCATTTTAAGATAATAACAAATTAGTCGCTGGACAATAACATATTGGTAGATTTAGATTTAAATTACTTTACTTAACAGTGGAGTGTTTTCGAAATACCTTGAGTTCTAAATAGTTCCATTAGGTCTCTACATTGCTTATTTCTTATCAGTCCATTCCAAAAAAAAAAATTGCTCAAATGAACAGTTGGTTGCGAGCTGTAGTCAAATGTAAATGTCGGTGCTATTTCATAGTATCTTTGAACTTAATTTCGAAGTACGATGGTGGAATTAAAAATCGATTTGCTTTAAGATTGACAGAGATAGAAAACTAAAAGTCAACAGATACTTTATGAAAATGTGCACTGCAATTTGCATGGTTTTACCTAGGAAAACCAACTTTTAAGATTCAACCCTTGTTGTAATCATTTGAAAACCGATATGATCCAATCATTGTTTATTTCTTATCATTCCATTAAAAAAAAAAATTGCTCAAATGAACAGTTGGTTGCGAGCTGTAGTCAATGTAAAAGTTGGTGCTACTTCATAGTATCTTTGAACTTAATTTCGGAGTACTTTTATTAACTTAATTTCGCTTTTTTATATTTTGATGTTAGTAAAGTGTTTCTGTAGTAGAAAAATACTAAAATACGTTAAGAAAACATTGTGAAATTCTGCTATTTCTAAGTGTTCATATACTGGATGAAAAAATTGACAATTCCAGTGAATGAACAGGTGTTCTTTACTGGTCCTTATCTTACCAGTCCTTAACCAGTAAATGAACTACTTTTGTTCAATATACATTATTCGGTTGTCCGAATGGAGAGAAGTTCAGGAGAGAAAGGAGAAAGAGAAAACAGGAAAAGAAATAACAAAGATTGAAAAAATAAGACAGTGAGGCAAAAAATGAAGAATAAATGAAAATAAGGGAAGAAAAGAAAAGAAATAAGTCGAACCATAAAAAAGCAACAATGAAGAATTCTGTGCAGAAGAAGACGGCGAAACGAAAGTGGAAGTGTCCAGAATATAAAAAACTTTATGAATTGTTGAAGAAAAATTGGTTTGGCTTTTTTCTCTTTTTTTTCCTTTTTTAACAATGCAATTGTTTATTTAAAACAGGTAAATAATCACAACATAACCTCAACAGTGTAAAAATTCTAAAACATCCCCGAAAGAGAAACACGAAAAGATAGACCCGGTTTGGTTAAGTTAGGTTAGGTTTAAGATTTCTATCTCTGTCAATCTTAGAACAAATCGATTTTTAATAGAACCATCATGTTCCTCGCAAAAAAAAATATAAGTTTTCATGTTTATATGACGCTCTAAGCAAGAAAGAAAAAAAAGTGTTTTCCTTGGTTTGGCTTTTTTTCCTCCTTTTTTTTTTCTTTTTTTTTCCCTTTATTTTTCTTTTTTTTCCTTACTAGGATAGCTTTCCTGTCGGAAACGATGGAACAAGAATCAATTGAGTTGCTCCAGTATTAACGGAGCTACGGCCATTTTCTCGATTTATAGTTTTGTATCTCTGTCAATCTTAGAGCAAATCGATTTTTAATTGCACCATCATGTTCCTCGCAAAAAAATACATAAATTTTCATGTTTATATGACGCTCTAAGCAAGAAAGAAAAAAAAGTGTTTTCCTTGGTTTGGCTTTTTTTCCTCCTTTTTTTTTCTTTTCTTCTTTTTTTCCTTACTAGGATAGCTTTTCCTGTCGGAAACGATAGGTCAAGAATCAATTGAGTTGCTCCAGTATTAACGGAGCTACGGCCATTTTTTCGATTTATAGTTTTCTATCTCTGTCAATCTTAGAGCAAATCGATTTTTAATTGCACCATCGTGTTTCTCGCAAAACAAATACATAAGTTTACATTTTTATATAATTCTCTGGTCGAAAAAAAAACATGCAAATTGCAGTGGATATTTTGTGTGCTCAGGTCATTATCTTTTTTTTCTTTTTTAACAGTGCAATTGTTTATTTAGAACAGGTAAATAATCACAACATAACCTCAACAGTGTAAAAACTCTAAAAATATTCCCGAAAGAGAAACACGAAAAGATAAACCCAGTTTGGTCAGGTTAAGATAGGTTAGGTTATGTTAGTTTAAGTTTAAGATTTCTATCTCTGTCAATCTTAGAGCAAATAGATTTTTGATTGAAAATAGTTCGAATATTCGATGATCTATGCGATTCAGAATAATTGAAGTTAATAAAAAAGGCGAAAAAAAATGCTCCGAGGAACAAATAAAAACCTAACCTGACCCTAACCTAACCTGACCCTAACCTAACCTAGCACTAACCCAACCTGGCACTAACCTATATATCGAGTTAACTACAAAAAGTACAAGAAATTAAAACAATTCTTCAATAAACTGTCTTTAATTAACATTTGTTTGGTGTTTCAATACTTGCACAAAAAGTTAAATGAAAACAAAATCATTAATCAAATTCATGTATACAGAATTATTTGTTTCCATTAAAAGAATAAACATATTTTTTTGTTCAAAACCTGTAAAAAGTTTCACTGAAGCAATAAATCAAAAGCAACTTAATTATAAGCGACGTTATCAAATTTTTAAAATTAAATGAATAAAATTATAAGCGACCAAAAGCACCGACTATTCCAAAGCTTATAAATTACTTCATGAAACTGGCGATACCGAAAGAGAGATCATTGATAAAATTCGCCCAACGGCGCAGCCCCGACCATAATTAAAATAATAATAATCCTCGAAATAAAATTGTTTCAATCAATCACTGTAAATAACGCGAATTACCGAAGAATTAGACCTCGCGATGAAAACCGAAATGTACGGCATTTCCTCAACACAAAAAAAGTACAGTAGAATCCGGTTATAACGAACCTCAAGGGGCCGTCAAAATCGGTTCGTTATATCCGAAGTTCGTTATAAACGCTATTGAAAGAATAAATGCAACAGTGTTTTATGAGACCTTTATTGGTCATATGTATAAAACCATTAAGAATATAAGGACTAAACTTAAGGAAACAAAGCAGAATGCAACAAGTAGTTTTATTTGAAAAAAATTGTTATTTTTGACTGAACTGTCGCATTTTTAAAGTATAAATTGTCCACACACGTTTCAACGTCACTAAGATTTTCAATAATTGAGTTCGGCACACCGTAAAACTGCAAAAAATTACGAATGTTGTTAATACTTCCCACAGCTTCCTGTGTAGATAAAATCTGTAATGCTGGTGCTTCCGGCTCATCCTCATTCCTCATTGGCTTCTTCTTGGCCACTTTTGTCTACCACAAATACCCAAATATTCTGTTGTAACTAATAAATTGTCATTCATGTTTAAGTTTCCGAAAAAATTTGAATTTTCTAATTGAAGGGCTCTATGCAAGAAGTACCTAAGTCACTTTTCATATTCTGTGATATTTGAGATTTATATTTCTGTTTGGTCTTGAAATCACATTGTTTTGATTTTGACTGATCTTTTTTTACTAAAGAAGACTTACTTTAGTAAAAAAAGATCATTGAACATTGAAACATCAAATCTCAAATACCACAGAATATGAAAGTGACTAAGGTACTTCTCGCATAGAGCCCTTCATTTGCTGAAATTCGCGTTCCCTTTGTTTCTATTTAACTACTACTCATTTAATAACAAGTTATCAGATTCAAAGGTTATAACGCGTTATATACAGGGTGAGTTAAGTTTTACCGCCCTGGCCATAATACCTATTAAAGATTGAGGGGAAAGTATGCAATTTACATGTTACATCAGTTGAAGTTTACACTTTCGATTAGTGCTACAAGTTTTCCAAATCATTTTTATTTGAAGCCAAAACAGTAAAACAAAGAGTTTCGGGTAAAATTTCCATGTCTGGTTTTTTATTTAAAAATTTGTCAAATTATTCGTAGCATTGTTAATTGGAATTTGATTCGTTAAAAAATTATTACTTTTTGAGTTAAATCAAATTTAGCATAAAGCACGAAAAATACTTTTATTTATGACTTTCCAACAATGGATAATACGGTCTACCACGTAACAATACCTGATGATCGACCCATAAAACTGAAGGGAACGGCGTTTTAGTTGTTGCCAGACCCGTATTCTGGAATTTGTGAGAAAAATATAATATGTTTTTAATAGGTAAATATTAAGTTTATTTTATAAAAGATGCTCAAATTGATGCTCCATTACCCATAAATTAAAAGAATTTCAAGATTCTCCTCGACTGAATATTGAAATGGCATGATTATACCTGAACTAAACACAAATGTTCACTGTTCCACAAAACAAAGTTTTAATTTTCACTTTTTACCAACGATGTTTAAGTGTTAGAAGATTTGTTGCGAATGTGAATTTTTCTTTATTCACAAAGTGACCTAGGGTTGTGACCAGGGTTTTTAAACTTTGGGTGATTTAAGCAATTTATTTTATGGGAAGGTTCAATAACTAATAGGTATATTGACTTTGCAGACGGCAAAATTAAAACACAAAATTGTAGACAGATATACTAACGAAAATTAGAAGCTGGTAAACGATTTTCTTATCAAGTTTAAAATCTAATATTGCAAAAATTATTTTTTATTATGATTATAATTACCGTGTAGCTGTTAGTTACGATGTTGTGAATTTTTAAAGAAATAGCGAAGACCCTTATTCCGGTCCTGTAAAATGTAACGTTGCACTTTTTAACTTAACTTTATGACTGTCCTAAATAATCAGTCAAGTACCCAAAACCAATACCATTGTTAGGTGAATTGGTCAGCTTATGTCGTAAATCATTTAAAAAAATACCCTCTAATACGGAAATGGCTTTATTTAATGAACGCAAATTAGTAAAATTATTTCAATTACACTAAATTGTGTGAAAATATTTTACTGTTCGTACATAAAAAACTAATAAATTGAGCAATTAGTAATTGAAAGAAAGCCAATATTATACGTGATTAAAAAAAAAAGATTTTTTCTTGGTTTCTATGTACCTTAATAATATAAAATGACTCATGCAATTTATGAGAATTGACAAATTATTTTAAAGGCCTATTTTTCCACGGGCGGTAAAACTTAACTCACCCTGTACAATGCAAAGTTCGTTATAGTCGATTGAAATTTTATTAATTTCGGCTTTTTCAGGTTCGCTATATCCGATAGTTTGTTATATCCGAGTTCGTTATAACCAATTAATGTTTACATTGTTACATAGGAGAAAATATCGGGACTTGGAATAAAGTTCGTTATAACCGGTGGTTCGCTATAACCGAAGCCGTTATAACCGGATTCTACTGTAATAATAATTCTCGAAATAAAATTGTTTCAATCAATCACTGTAAATAACGCGAATTACACAAGAATTAGACCTCGCATAGACGCGATGAAAACCGAAATGTAGGCATTTCCTCAACACACAAAAAAAGTATTTCTCCTTAATATAAAACACATCATTAGGGCCATTCCCGTGGTCACGAAAGCATCGATCATGGCCTACACACGACCCGTAATGATCTTTATTAATCAGTTGTATTATACGCGATATGAGTCGATATTGTTCAAAAGCGCGTGTTATTTATTCTGTCATTGGGCATTGTATCTTGACAGATAGAGCTATCAACAGCCGGAGATCACATTTGTTCACGTTATGGCGGCAATCAGTGAGAGAGGCCCGAGCTTCATTAGGCGGGTTCTGGAACCCGCTGCGGAGGTCACCCGTCATTTGTCATGACCACACCACCTCTCAATCGCACAGCTGGACTTTTTGTCTTAACACGCCACACTGCGACTCCTACTAAACGGCCGGGATCGCCGAATTTCGAGAAAATCGATGAGACCAAAAAAGAAGCGGTTGCTAACGTCACGCCACGATTGCAGGTTCGAGCAATATTAATTACTTGTTTTACATTTTCGAGTAATTAATAATTACGGCTGACAGCGAGTTATAAAGCTGATTTAGTCTTTCGCATTTATAAACATAATATTATTCTAGGAATAAGGACTTTATAAACTCGGTGTAAAGGTACAAGCTTAGCAACGACCTCCGAATATTTGGCTAAAAGCACGTCAAGCTTATGCAGAATCAGGACCCCTCAAACAAACTTTTCTGCGTTTTAACTTTTTTACTTATATCTTGCCTGACACAAATAAAATGTGTTTTTCTACATCACTTGTGGTCCCAAAATTGAGCTTTAATTGAAAGTTATTTATTTGAAATTTGGTGCACGTGTGACTCTGGTATAGGGCTAGAAATTTCCAGTTTTTGACAAAAAAAATGCGAACTGATTTTTTATAAAAATAATATCTCCCAATTTTGTCAAATTTCACTTTTCAAGATCAGTATTATTAAGGTCCGGGAACTGCTAAGTAATGCACAATTCTTCCGCTTAGGGGGCAAAAATTTTGCCCCTTAAAATAAAAAATGTTTAGGCAACCAAAGAGGTATCCTAACTAATAAGGTTTGAAACTTAAGTATTGAACAGAGAAAGAACAAAAAAAAGAGTTGCGCGTTTTTCATACGCTCGTAACTTGATAAATATTATTTATATTATGGTCTGCGGCGATAACGACGGTAAACTCAGTCGGAAAAAAAATTAGTCTATAATTTTTTGCTAATTCTTTGCCAATTTTGTGTTTTCATAGATGTACCTGCTATAATTAATCCCGTAACAGGCTGCAAACACATTTTCAATTATGCAAAGAGTAATCTTTATCCTCATTTTTATACGCTCATAATTTAATAAATATTATTTATATTATTGTCTGCGGCGATAACTGCGGTAAAATCAGTCAATGCGATTGCTGCATTATTCACTGTTTGTTTTTTGTAATTTTTTGTGAATAGATGCTTCAAACAATTTTTCCTACGATGCTATTCGAAACTAATATATATTGTACAATTTAGTAGGCTCGAAAATGTTTCATATCCTTACGCGTGCGAATATGGATATTTTGCATTATCAAGTGTGTATTTTTATAAATTTTTAGAGTTTTATATCCTTACGTGTGCGAATATGGTTATATCCTAACAATTTGCACTGTATCAAGTATGCATTTTAATACAAATTATTCTATCCATGCCGTCAATCAAAAAGGTACAGATTTGACAGGAAATCTGTGAGTAAAAGGATGAACTATTTGACTTAAATCTTATGAGAAAACAACTTTTCTGTTAAAAGAACATTTTTATGTATTTTTTTGACGATGTTGTATTCGGAAAGCAATAAAAAACGCGATCAAATAATACTGTATTTTGTGCCACAACTTTTAGATTTTTTTTCATGTTATCATAAAAAAAAACATGTCATATTATACTACTATATGTTTAGTATAAGTACCCCGAAGGAATTTCTACAATATAACTTACTTCTTGAGCTGAACTGAGTTTACTGGCACACTAAATTATCAAAAAAATATTGTTGCCAATTTTTTCTTCTTAAGTTATCAACTTTCTCGCAATAAAAAAAATATTTTCTTACAAGGCAATATATTCTCTATAAGTGCTGTAAAGTGCATTGCAAAATATTTCGTAACTCTAAAAGATTTCAGTAAAAAACCCGCAATACTACATTTTTGCGAGAATTGCACTTTCGGAGGTTAATTTTTGAAAACTAAGCACTTCTTCACTAAAGCAAATATATCATTAGATGCGGTAACATTATGTTTACAACTGTTGCTTCGCAAATTATATATTGATAAGTACTTTCTAAGCGATACTGAGTTTCTTAAAACTCTGCATTTTTTGAGGTTGGGTTCCCCAGCCTTAAGAAAAATATCCAAAGTAAAAAAAAATTCCAAAAGCTGCAATTAGTCTAAAATTCCACTATATTGGAATGTTAAGAGAAAAAGTAATAATTTATGACCATAAATAGTCCTTAGTAAGTGTCCGCAAAGTTAAGTACGATTTAAATGTATGGCATTGTAAAATTTTCTCCGAAACTGGAAGTAGGTAACTGGTACCTCCATAACCGCACCGAAAATATTTCAAACGAAAAATGTAATAAGTCGTCTTCGAGTTAAAAAAATTAATTCAATATTCACACTTTAAAGTATCTTCGTACTCATAATCGTAATTTATTAGAGGACTTGCAATTTACGTAAATTTTAGAAATCTACAAGAATGTAAAAAGACTCGACTTAGGTACGCTCCTGTTGTTCACATCGACCGACTTCCACTCGACAGTGACAAATTTTTACAATGTCATAAATTTAAATCGCACTTACCTCTGCGGAAAGTACTAACGACTATTTACAGTCATAAATTATTACTTTTACTCTTGAGATTCCAATATAAGGGAATTTTAGACTAATTACAGCTTTTGAATTTTTTTTTACTTTGAATATCTTTGTCTCAATCATAGTAATCCTGAAAAGTGAAATTTAACGAACTTGGGTAACAGTATTTTTTTTAAAAATCAGTTTTTATTTTATTCTCATAAACTAACGCCGATAATTAACATGTAAAACTGGAAATCAAAAAAAATTCCATCGTATGCGTATGCGTTCCTAAAGCATTCATATAAATTTAAAAATATCATCAAGGTCAGCGTTATATTCTTAGTGTCAGCGGGTGGCGAGGGGCAAATGAATGTTTGCCTGTTTGTCAGTTTGTCCGCTATAGACTCAAAAACTACTCGGCCGATTTCGCTGAAAATTTCAAAGATTTCACAGTATTTAGAGAATTTTATCGCCCAAACAGATTTTCGCATAGAAAGAAGTGTCCTACAGCCACCAAACGAAGCCGGGCACTTCAACTAGTAGATTTATCAAATACCAACTTGTTTATTTAATTTCAATGTCCAATTATGATTAATAATTTTGATAAATAAAGAAGAGAAATTCACAAGATAAAGCACTAATTTTCAAAAAAAATAGAGAATTGAGAATATAATTTACTCAAAAATGTACTCCGAATCCAATAAGTTATTAAGATGTCGCAAAAGCATCTGAAATTTCAAATTTTGAATGCCCACTAAATATCGATAAGTACAGTCAAACCTGTATAAGACTGAACTGCTTGAGACCCGGTTTCTGAACCGAAAAACAGTTCCGGCCCAGATAGGTTCAGGCTTCTCCAGTTTCCGGCCTAGGTTTGGCTGTACTTGGAAACAATATAAAATTGCTTTTTTTGACAGACGTTTGCTTAAATAAATACTATGTAATGTAATTTTATGTAAACTTAAGTTTATGGATCAGGTGATCGCGTGTTGGCACGTTATAATCGAGTTTGACTGTATGTAGATTGATTTATTTTTAAAAATAAATTATTGAACAATTTATGTTCGTACGTACACTAGTTTTTTTATATTTATTAACTAAATATATGTATTACAGATTGCATAAAGCGATTCTGTCGTAATTGATTAGTGAATCGATACTCAACTGGTTAAACTAGTCTTCAAGCTTTTTACATCAGATGTTAAGCCGCATTATGAACAATGCAGTTCATAACTTACACAATGTAATGCCTACCTACTTAGTTCACTAAATAGTAAATAATTTTTCAATTACAAATTACAAATAAAATGGATGTGATAAGAAAATTTTCTATTTCTACTAAAAAAATTTATTCTAAAATAAATGGGTAAATGATTGAACAGTTATTTTAAACTGCATAGTTAAACATTTGATTTTAAAAATAATTTTTGGCAACAATAATTTTTTAAAAAAATACAGACAATGAACAAATGTTTTTGAAGATCCTGTGAACACATTTTTAATGCATTTTATACCCCTTATAAGAAATATTTTAATTTCGCTGCGACTTTGTTACGTAGAAGTTTGACTGTATTATATTTTGGAGAGTAAAAATTTCTACAATATCTCAGACCGGATTTTCCAAGCACGAAACGTCAAATGAACATTTTGTCAAGCACTGATCGAAAGGAAATAAGTACAGCAGTCAGACGGTGAGTGTATCAAACGGGCGCAAAAGGCGAGAATCCCCTACAGTTCGAGACGCGAAGTGTATCCCCTGCAGATTTCAATTCTCGCCTCTTTGATCAGCACCAATCGACCTACCTACTCCAGTATCACACTCAAATAACATTCCTCGCTCCAGAGAAAGTAACATCTGGACTTGATATCAAAGCGCAAAAATACTGACAAAATTTGAATAAAGGCAACGCTCTCTTTTCATTTGGAAAATCGAGTTCTCACACGAAAACCCTCTCGAAAGATCTTTTGTTGTCTAACAAACAGACGAAAACAATTCACAATTGACTTGACCACTGGTGAAGCTCTGTCCAAACAAAACCTCGAAACAAACACGAGAACGACACAATAAGTGGACAAACACATAAAACTCGCCGAGAAGCGTCGAAAACAATACGATTTTGTGTTAAAGATGACACAAACGAAACTCGTTCGGTGGCTACGTCCAGCACATCTGATTGCGCTGTTGTTATGGCTCGTTACCGCTGAATGTCACTTGAAGTTGACACATTATTGTTCGGTTCTTGATACCGTCTTTGTTCGAATCGCTGATGTTCAAATTACGGGACAATTTATCAGTAGAAATAACACAAAATAAAACCTACAATTTCATCTACCATGTCGTTTTTTATAATTTTTTTAATATAAAATTATCAATGGCCTTATCAGTTTTTTATTGAAATTCAAGGTAATTACGATTATAAATCCCATGATGTCAGTAAGAAATGTTATTAACAACATTCAAGTCATAAATAATCAATCAGTCAAGTATTGTAAAATTGCAATATGAAACCAAACTTTTAGAAAGAAATATTAAGAAGTTATAATTGAAAAAAAGCGTTTATAACCCCAGGTTACAGTGGAGTCTGATTTGCAACTTCTCATTCATCATCATTTATTGTAGGTTTTTTAAAATTGTAAATTTTTGTTGGAAGTTTTGATGATTTTGTTATTTCAAAAATTATACTTTTTTTCTTATTTGTGATTTGTTAATCATTAAAAAAAACTAATACCACCAGTTTGTGGTCCGTGCAATACAGATAATAATTTAATATTTGAGACCAATTTTGGGGGCGACCATTAGCGTCGGAGGACCCTGTACATATTTCCCTACAAAAAATTTTTCAATGTTTACAATTTTTTTCCTTTTCTTTATTATCTAAGCAACTTTTAACTGCACTTTTAGAAACGATCATTTTAATTAATCTTTGCAGTAATAAATCTGCAATTAAAATTAAAAAAAAACAAAGGGAACTGCTTCTTCACTTGCAATTTGTTAATTTATAGAAAGAGAGCTTTATTACCCACTTTTTACCTGCGTATGTAATAATCAAGAAATTAGCAATGAAAAAAGTTGCATTTACTTTAAAATAAAATCTACAATTTTATCTACCATGTCATTTTTTTATAATTTTCTAATATAAAATTAGCAATGGCTTTTTATAGCTTTTTATTGAAATTCATAGTTATCGCGATTATAAATCCCATGATGTCAGTAAGAAATGTTATTAACAACATTCAAGTCATAAATAATCAATCAGCCAAGTACTGTAAAATTGCAATATGAAACCAAACCTTTAGAAAGAAATATTAAGAAGTTATAATGAATAAAAAGCGTTTATAACCCCAGGTTACAGTGGAGTCTGATTTGCAACCCCTCATAAGGTATCATTCATCATCATTTATTGTAGCTTTTTAAAAATTGTAAATCATTGTTGGAAGTTTTGGTGATTTTATTATTTTAAAAATTATACTTTTTTTCTTATTTGTGATTTGTTAATCATTAAAAAAAAACTAACGCCACCAGTTTGTGATCCGTGCAATAAAGATAATAATTTAATATTTGAGACTAATTTTTGGGGCGACCATTAGCGTCGGAGGACCCTGTACATATTTCCCTACAAAAAATTGTTCAATGTTTACAATTTTATTCCTTTTCTTTATTATCTAAGCAACTTCAAACTGCACTTTTAGAAACGATCATTTTATTAATCTTTGCAGTAATAAATCTGCAATTAAAATTCAAAAAACAAGAAAAGGAACTGCTTCTTCACTTGTAATTTGTTAATTTATAGGAAGAGAGCTTTATTACCCACTTTTTACCTGCGTGTGTAATAATCAAGAAATTAGCGATGAAAAAAGTTGCATTTACTTAGAGGGTAATTTACAAGTGTCTTAATGGTAGTTTAGCTACCGGATATGTTGCAACAGCACATTTAGATCATATCTCCATTTCCGTTCATATCTCAAGTATAATTTTTAAGAGCCGTATTGCATTCAAACTTTTTTCGAGCCGATTTTAATTAAAAGGAGTGTGATGTAGACAGTAAAAACTCTAAAATAAATTAACTGGAAAAAAATGCAGCTATCATTAAGAGATCTGCTGAAATAAGAGAAACTCTCTTTAGAAAAGAGTTTTTTTAGATCTTTATTTATTTATTTATTTAATTTATTTTTTTAACCTCTTTAATTAATTTTTCCTTTGTTAAAGTTTCAATTTTTTTTAGAAATGATTGAAAAATAAACAAGTTTCATGAGGTCGATAGAATAATCCACTGCAAGTGTAAGATTTGGTTAGTTGCGACCCTCGTTGAAAACTGAAATTACACGATTTATTCTCGAATCTATTTTCGCGTATCTCAGTCTGAATTAGATCTCACTTTGTTATCTTAAGAGTGTATCTGATCCGATTTCAAGGGATAGAACAAATTTAATGTCAATCTCCATCTGAATTCCTAATCCGCACCAACAATAACAAGGGTGTGCAAATAATTTGTTGTTAGCAGCTGTTTGACCGCACAATAAAACCACGTTTTTTTCTAAGCCCATAAAGAAATAATAAATAACCGCGAAATAGTACAGCAATTTAGCCAACAGCAAAAAGAGGCTCCAAATATGTTATATCTATAGAAGCTCAAAAAGAGATCCATAATTGAATAAAAATAATTTATTACAGCTAGTTAAGCGTTCAATTAAATACTTTTTAATGCCTAAATCGTTTATGGAATCATTTATAATGGTCGCACTAAACTGCGTCAATTTGTAGTTATATTTTCGCGATTAGGAAATGGAAAAAAACCGTTACAATGCTCGTGTGATAATTAGCAGGAATATAAAGTACCGAGAGCTGTCAGTTCCTTTTGTAAGTTGTGTTTATCAATAACAGAGCGAAGGTGCAGCGATTCTCTGAGCAAATGAGAGGGTCCTGTGTAAACAAAACACCATAAGAGAAGCTTATTCATCGATGAATGCGCTGTGTTGTGCACTTCGATGTCGCCTATTTTACTGCACTTTGCATTGTTTATTTATTTTTTGGACTGGGAACGGACTTGGACGTTGCCAGTCGCTTCAACCACAACCACAGCTTTATGAAAACGTTTTGCTATTGCTTCAAGGAAACAAAATTTTCTATGATTTAGTTTAAAATGCTTTTATTAGTTTTATAATGCTATTTTTTTAATAAATGATAATCAGCACTGGAGAAAAATTAATAAGTGACAATCCCGCGTGCTGCTCCGCAAATCTAGTGTGCCATATTGACTAGAATCTGACTAATAAGTGATAATCTCGCATGCTGCTCCGCAAATCTAGTGTACCGTGCTGTCAACTGAAATGTCACAGTTACAAAAAATGGCGCGTTTCGGTGATTGTTCGTTAAACAATATTGATGAAAAGATACAAAATCATAAACCGTGTAACACTGTAAAGTCTCACAAATATATTTGGGTCCAATTTACCGAGTTTTGTGACTCTCCAAATTATATTTCGCCAGAAAAAGTATTAAATTGTTCATTCGTGATATAATCTGACGAATACAATTCGTGGAATCGTGATTATTGATAATCGCATGAATTGATGCACTCAACGTGTTGTCAAATAATTTTACGACTCGAAGAGAAGTGAAATTAATTTTTGACAACATGTTTTGTGTCCCAACTCATGCGATTATCCATAATCTCGATTTCACTTGTTGTATTATATATGATTATACCAATCATAGTGTTATTTTTCTATATCCTAGCGACCGCTTAATAAATGATAATTAGGACTGGAGAAAGATCAATAAGTGATAATCCCGCGTGCTGCTCCGCAAATCTAGTGTGCCATGTTGACTATAATCTGACTAACAAGTGATAATCTCGCGTGCTGCTCCGCAAATCTAGTGTGCCATGTTGACTATAATCTGACTAATAAGTGATAATCTCGCGTGCTGCTCCGCAAATCTAGTGTGCCATGTTGACTATAATCTGACTAATAAGTGATAATCTCGCGTGCTGCTCCGCAAATCTAGTGTATCATGCTGTCAGCTGAAATGTCACAGTTACAAAAAATGGCGCGTTTCGGTGATTGTTTGTTAAACAATATTGATGAAAAGATACAAAATCATAAACCGTGTAACACTGTAAAGTCTCACAAATATATTTGGGTCCAATTTACCGAGTTTTGTGACTCTCCAAATTATATTTCGCCAGAAAAAGTATTAAATTGTTCATTCGTGATATAATCTGACGAATACAATTCGTGGAATCGTGATTATTGATAATCGCATGAATTGATGCACTCAACGTGTTGTCAAATAATTTTACGACTCGAAGAGAAGTGAAATTAATTTTTGACAACATGTTTTGTGTCCCAACTCATGCGATTATCGATAATCTCGATTTCACTTGTTGTATTATATATGATTATACCACTCATAGTGCTATTTTTCTATATCCTAGCGACCGCTTAATAAATGATAATCAGCACTGGAGAAAGATCAATAAGTGATAATCCCGCGTGCTGCTCCGCAAATCTAGTGTGCCATGTTGACTATAATCTGACTAACAAGTGATAATCTCGCGTGCTGCTCCGCAAATCTAGTGTGCCATGTTGACTATAATCTGACTAATAAGTGATAATCTCGCGTGCTGCTCCGCAAATCTAGTGTGCCATGTTGACTATAATCTGACTAATAAGTGATAATCTCGCGTGCTGCTCCGCAAATCTAGTGTGCCATGTTGACTATAATCTGACTAATAAGTGATAATCTCGCGTGCTGCTCCGCAAATCTAGTGTGCCATGTTGACTATAATCTGACTAATAAGTGATAATCTCGCGTGCTGCTCCGCAAATCTAGTGTGCCATGTTGACTATAATCTGACTAACAAGTGATAATCTCGCGTGCTGCTCCGCAAATCTAGTGTGCCATGTTGACTATAATCTGACTAATAAGTGATAATCTCGCGTGCTGCTCCGCAAATCTAGTGTGCCATGTTGACTATAATCTGACTAATAAGTGATAATCTCGCGTGCTGCTCCGCAAATCTAGTGTGCCATGTTGACTATAATCTGACTAATAAGTGATAATCTCGCGTGCTGCTCCGCAAATCTAGTGTATCATGCTGTCAGCTGAAATGTCACAGTTACAAAAAATGGCGCGTTTCGGTGATTGTTTGTTAAACAATATTGATGAAAAGATACAAAATCATAAACCGTGTAACACTGTAAAGTCTCACAAATATATTTGGGTCCAATTTACCGAGTTTTGTGACTCTCCAAATTATATTTCGCCAGAAAAAGTATTAAATTGTTCATTCGTGATATAATCTGACGAATACAATTCGTGGAATCGTGATTATTGATAATCGCATGAATTGATGCACTCAACATGTTGTCAAATAATTTTACGACTCGAAGAGAAGTGAAATTAATTTTTGACAACATGTTTTGTGTCCCAACTCATGCGATTATCGATAATATCGATTTCACTTGTTGTATTATATATGATTATACCAATCATAGTGTTATTTTTCTATATCCTAGCGACCGCTTAATAAATGATAATCAGCACTGGAGAAAAATCAATAAGTGATAATCCCGCGTGCTGCTCCGCAAATCTAGTGTGCCATGTTGACTAGAATCTGACTAATAAGTGATAATCTCGCGTGCTGCTCCGCTGTTGCGTTTTTAATACTCATCAAATTCACACTCTTTTAAGTTGCTACACAATAAGTTATCGTAAATTAATCGATAAATTCAAAGCTCTTATGGTATTACTAGCGATTATAGTACAGTAGGCGCTCGGTTATATGACCACTTCATTATATGAACTACAGTGAACAGTTAAAATTTTACATACCAGGTTCTATAGAGTGAACAAGCTCAATCTCGATTAAATAAACATTCTCACATCTTGTTGGTACAGAATGGAAGATAAACTGAATGAATAGTTCTGCGTACAAATGGCAAGAAACCTTCCAATAACGAGTGAACTAGTGAAAATTAAAACAAAGTCTTTACATGAAATTCTGAAAGAAAATGATGATTTCTTGCTAGTGATGAGTGGCTACAAAAATTTAAACACACAATGAAATCTAGATTTTAAAAGGATTCGATGATATTCAAATTTTTGTTTGTTTTAAATTAATTTGAAGGTCCATTTTTAATTAGAAAAAGTAGAGAATTTGATGGTAAAGCTGAACTGTTATTTAGTTGCTGAATTTTGCAACATAATGTCGTTTTTATTGTAAAAAACTAAAGTATTATTTCAATCGTCGAAAACAAATTTTCTCAGGTTTTTATAATCCATAAAATCTGCCCGCGAACGGGGTACTACACAATATTAGACAATTCATACTCGCTTTTAAACAGTTGAGGTCTCTCGAATTGTTACTTACTACCGCCAGGGGGCCGATTCGGAATTCGATGGAATTGCATTCCTATAGGAATTGAAATGTTGGAATATTTTCACCACAAAATATTCACATGATCGTTTCCAGTGGAATAATATTTACCACGTCGCAGGCCTTTTTGGTGGCAGAAGTGGCTTTCCATATTTGACAGTATATTTTCTCTTTAATTTGCAATTATTATTTATCTTCAGTAACTAACGCCAATTTGTTTCGTGCAGCGTTTTGGAACATTTCCACATGAAATTTTGATGAAATTTTGAGCAGTAAAATGCCACTACTATCAACATAAAAAAAATAAAAATATTCATAATCTTCCAACGATTTCTGGAATTAAAAAACACCCACCAAACGTTTTCTGTTTTGAATTATTAAAAATGTTGAGTTCACAAAATCTTCAAAAAAAAAACAATATAGAGCACGTGATTGATGTTAAAATATCTACGGTGGTTAGGTGGCCCCAATGCGTAATGAGCCGTAAACATATTGCGGACAGACTGAAATAAGAGCTCTCTTAGTAACTCGAATTACACCCAGCTTCTCAATCACACGCCCCTTTAGACAATTTTGAGAATTTTTTTTCCGATCTAAAGATTGATTACAGTTAATTCCAGGTGGCCTGAACCAGTTTCGATCACTTTTCCTCTCTTGCACGCGATTTTTTCCTCCGCATTACAGAACGGTTATTTGATACGTCTTGATTGAAACAGCGATTAAAACATGTCAGTTCATTTTTGCATCTGGTTAGCGATATCGAGAAACAGGTTTTTTGTTTATTGGTTTTCGACTTTGTGCAATTAGTGGCTAGATTAATGCAGATTGCCAGTAATGGAGCGTCTTGTCTACCTCGAAAACGCGTACGAGATGTGATGAATGATTCGGGACAAAGAGGAACCAATAATACGTTGTCAAAACAAAATTTTTTTGTTCATCTCTCGTTTATTAATTCCTAGAAGGAGAATGTGGGGAGTCAGTCATATGTATCGCCGCGGGCTCTGTGCTATGGCAAATTGTATCACCTAAATGTGATTCTTGCCCCACAGGGGAACATTGTGCCGCTTTGTACAACCCTATAATATGCGATTACTGTGATTAGGTTAGAGACCTGCTTTCCCATGCTTCGCCGACTCTGAATGGCATTCAATACAGCACTTGAAGAATGCTCGGGTCCACGCTTTTTTTAAACGAAAATATTTTATATTGCGTTATTGTATGCAGCGTTCGATGTAAATATTTGTTCTGTCCGTGACGTGTGTATTCAAAAACGATACTACCGGTGACATAAAAATAATAAAATTGTTGACATTTCGTATGAGCTGTTAGTGTTATGATTGTGTCAGAGGGCCGTGTTTGTGTATACTTATCAAAATTAAGCCTCGAGTGTTTGGGAAAGCGCCATGAATTTTATTTTATCGCCAATCGGCTAATTCAAGTCAAAGTTTTTTATTTCATAAAATGCTTTTTAAATTCTTAATTGGATGTTCATAAAAGCGAATTGTTCATATAATCGATAATTTCCGAATTTAAGAAAATTGGCATGGTTGTTAATTTCAATAAATGCGAACTTTTCTTCCTTAATAACGTTTCGGAATTAGGCAAGTCTTCAATTTTGGAGAGATTCGAATTATTAGTTCCTTGTATTCACGTTTGTAATGTTGAAAACGTTTTCATTCTTGGTTGTTCTATTTTCGATGTAGCAATTCCTCCATTTATTTCGAAATTGATTCATTCTCTTTACTTTCTTCAAATCTGTGTAAAATTAGTCCTCATATTAGTTTCTTTTTACTCCCCATTGTTTTTGGATACATAATTTCACTTATAATCTTAGTTGTCCTTTTTGGAAATTTAAAAATGTGTGTCTTGAATTGGATAATATTGTTATTTCTTCTTTGGAAAAAATTTTGAATATTAAATTTACAATAAGTTATAAATACACCCAAAATTGGTGAGAATAGTTAGAAGGGTCTATAAAAATGTTAAGGGATTGGCACAATTGAATGGGATGTGCAAAATTCCAAAAATCGGTTACAAATGTGTTTTGCCAACGAAGGATCAATTTCAAAACAGCATAAAAAGGGAAAAAAACAAATTAAATAAATTAAATTCTTGGTTGTACTATTTTCGATGCAGCAATTCCTCCATTTATTTCTAAAAAAATTGATTCATTCTCTTTACTTTCTTCAAATCTATGTAAAATTAATCCTCATATTAGTTTATTTTTACTCCCCATTGTTTTGGATACATAATTTCACTTATAATCTTAGTTGTCCTTTTTGGAAATTTAAAAATGAGTGTCTTGAAATGGACAATATTGTTATTTCTTCTTTGGAAAAAATTTTGAATATTAAATTTACAATAATATCTTGGACTCGAAGCCAAATTACCAATCCGTTTTCTAATTCTGAACTTATTATGTCCTTTCTACCTTCTAGTTTTTCAAATTTTGAAATTACATCCCTTAACGAGGCTGTTGATTATTGGAAGGAAATTTCTAATTCGTCTTTACTTCCAAAAGAGCTTTCTATTCAAAGAAATTGGGACTTACCTATCTGTGAGAAAATATTTCAAAATTTATTATCTTCCTCAAATATCACACAAAAAGCTATCTTATTAGCTGGATCTGAACTTGAATCTGGAGCTTGGCTTGAAGCTCTTCCATCTTGTAAATTAGGTATTCTTTTAGAAAAAAACTTTTTACAAATTGCAATTTCACTTAGATTGGGCAATTTCTGTCATCCTCATATCTGCTCGTGCGGTTCTTCTGTAGACTCGTTGGGTCATCATGGTTTATCGTGCATTAAAAGTGCTGGTAGACTCTCTCGTCACAGCTGTATTAATGACATTATTAAACGTGCTTTCTCTTCTGCCAACATCCCTTGTATCCTTGAACCTAGTATTCTGAGGGATGATAGCAAACGTCCAGATGGTATTACAGTTATTATGGCTTTTGATGTCTTACAAGACTTGGAAACGCTAATTTCCGAATTTAAGAAAATTGATTTGGTTCTTAATTTCAATAAATGATAACTTTTCTTCTTTAATAATGTTTCGGAATTAGACAAGTCTTCAATTTTGGAGAGATTCGAATTATTAGCTCTTTGTATTCACGTTTGTAATGTTGAAGACCTTTTTATTCTTGCTTGTCCTATTTTTGATGCAGCAATTCCTCCATTCATTTCTAAATTGATTCATTCTCTTTACTTTCTTCAAATCTATGTAAAATTAATCCTTATATTAGTTTATTTTTACTCCGTCATTGTTTTTGGATACCTAATTTCACTTATAATCTTGGATGTTTTGGAAATTTAAAAATGAGTGTCTTGAATTGGATAATATTGTTATTTCTTCTTTGGAAAAAATTTTGAATATTAAATTTACAATAAGATCTTGGACTCGAAGCCAAATTACCAATCCGTTTTCTAATTCTGAACTTATTATGTCCTTTCTACCTTCTAGTTTTTCTAATTTTGAAATTACATCCCTTAACGAGGCTGTTGATTATTGGAAGGAAATTTCTAATTTCTCTTTACTTCCAAAAGATCTTTCTATTCAAAGAAATTGGAACTTACCTATCTGTCAGAAAATATTTCAAAATTTATTATCTTCCTCAATATCACACAAAAAGCTATCTTATTAGCTGGATCTGAACTTGAATCTGGAGCTTGGCTTGAAGCTCTTCCATCTTGTAAATTAGGTATTCTTTTAGAAAAAAACTTTTTACAAATTGCAATTTCACTTAGATTGGGCAATTTCTGTCATCCTCATATCTGCTCGTGCGGTTCTTCTGTAGACTCGTTGGGTGATCATGGTTTATCGTGCATTAAAAGTGTTGGTAGACTCTCTCGTCACAGCTGTATTAATGACATTATTAAACGTGCTTTCTCTTCTGCCAACATCCCTTGTATCCTTGAAACTAGTATTCTGAGGGATGATGGCAAACGTCCAGATGGTATTACAGTTATTCCATGGAAAGTAGGTAAATCTTTAGTTTGGGATTTTACTTGTACGGTTACACTTGCCCCTTCTCATTTGACTGATTCTTTATTTTCTGCAAGATCTGCACACTTGGCAGAAAATGTTAAGAAAAAAAAATATAAGTCAATTTCTGATGATTATTTTTTCGTCGCCTTCGCTGTGGAAACTTTGGGTCCTTGGAGTGCTGATGTCCTTTCTCTCCTTGAAGATTTTGGGAGGCATATTGTTCAAACAACGGGAATTCCTCAAGCCAAAACATATTTGAAGCAACGAATAAATTTGGCTATACAGAGAGGCAACGTTGCTAGTGTTCTTGGTACAGTTCTTCTTCTCTTAATGAGTTATTTTATTTATTCTAGTTATTACTTATGTTATTTTATGTTATCGTTAAGCAAATGTAATTAACAATTAAACTGAAAATATACTGTCAAACATGGAAAAGCCACTTCTGTCGCCAAAAACGCTGTTGCCTGCGACGTGGTAAATATTATTCCACTGGAAACAATCATGTGAATATTCTGTGGTGAAAACATTCCAACATTTCAATTCCTATAGGAATGCAATTCCGAATTCCAGAATCGACCCCCTGGCGGTAATAAGTAGCAATTCGAGCAACCTCAACTGTTTAAAAGCGAGCTGTGGAGTGTGAATTGTTTAAGATTGTGTAGTACACCATACTTTGGTTTTTTACAATAAAAACGACATTATGTTGCAAAATTCAGCAACTAAATAACAGTTCAGCTTTACCATCAAATTCTCTACTTTTTCTAATTAAAAATGGACCTTCAAATTAATTAAAAACACAAAAATTAATTACTTATTTGAATATCATCGAATCGTTTTAAAATCTAGATTTCATTGTGTAAGTTCAGTAAATATAACAATTTTGATGCATCACTAATTGCGCACAATGCCATAACGAAGTAAGTACGTCATCGGATGATCACCGTGGAGCTATTATAGTACGCCAATTTTATGGCGTATTGTTACGGAGATACTCGCAATGTAAATATCACACTTTGATTTACTGCACACTTTCTACATAAACAATGAATCACATTTAACAACCTTTTCAGTAAAAACGAAAAAAATCCGTTTCATTTATGGAATTTCAGAAAAATACATTTGATAAATGATCTCAATATAAAGAGAACATTATTACGACCGCAATTTACTTTTTGTTTATTTCCCACCTTTTTTAGTTAATATTTACGATCGCCGAAGAATTCTTTATTATTGTAATTTGTCACATTATTTGACAGTCGATTAATGTGAAATGCTATAACGCACTATGTGCGACGCTTAATTTTCTTATTCCATGCATATTGCATTCGACAATTTGTTACATTCTCGTTCGAAAACATTGTAAGATTGCGACAGTTTAACAACTTTACACGAACCATAAAAGCTTCTTGTTTTGTTTTTTTAAATTAAGCCATTAAAACGCAATAAACCATTCTATTGTATCGAGTTGTTTTTATCATTCAACATAAATGAACGTTAACAATATTAACAAACTAAAGTCTAGATTAAATGTTCAAAGTGGCCTCCTTGCGGACGTAACATGCTTTCACTATGGATTGGAACCTCATGAACCAAGGATCTTTATGTCCTCGTAAATAAATTAGATTTCAGCAAGTTTTTAATTTGGTTGAGCAATTGAAAAACTTAAGGAAACTTGATTTGTTGTAACGATCGATAAGTGTGTGTAATAAATAAATTCTCAAAAGTATTTAAAGAGGCAGCGTAAAAAAGCTCTGCACTGAAAATAAAGAATCATTGGTAGACGGTATGCAAGTACAGGGTGAGCCAAGTTTTACCACCGGGGGCAAAATAGCCCTTCAAAATAATTTGTCAATTCTCATAAATTGCATGAGTCATATTATTAAGGAACATAGAAACAAGAAAAAAGAAAAAATTTTGGTTTTATCTCAATTACGAACAGTGAAATATTTTCACACAATTTAGTGTAATTGAAATAATTTTACAAATTTACGTTTATTAAATAAAGCCATTTCCGTATTTGAAGGTATTTTTTTTTGTCAAAAACTAACGTCGACAATTAACATTTAAAACTGGAAATTTCTAGCCATATACCAAATTTCAAATAAATAACTTTCAATTAAAGCTCAATTTTGGAAGTGGCCACAAGTGATGCGACACCCTGTACATCAAAACGGAATTATTAGCATTGGATATATTTTTTTGGAAACGGCATTATTAAATAAAATTTACTGCACAAACTGAACATTATACAGGGTGAGTTAAGTTTTACCGCCAGTGGCAAAATAGGCCTTTAAATCAAAAATTGCATGAGTAATTTTATATTATTAAGGTACATAGAAACCAAGAAAAATCCTTTTTTTAATCAGATAAAATTTTGACTTTCTTTCAATTACTAATTGTACGAACAGTAAAATATTTTCACACAATTTAGTGTAATTGAAATAATTTTACTAATTTGGGTTCATTAAATAAAGCCATTTCCGTATTAGAGGGTATTTTTTTAAATGATTTACGACATAAGCTGACCAATTCACCTAACAATGGTATTGGTTTTGGGTACTTGACTGATTATTTATGTCAGTCATAAAATTAAGTTAAAAAGTGCAACGTTACATTTTACAGGACCGGAATAAGGGTCTTCGCTATTTTTTTAAAAGTTCACAACATCGTAACTAACAGCTACACGGTAATTATAATCATAATAAAAAATAATTTTTGCAATATTAGATTTTAAACTTGATAAGAAAATCGTTTACCAGCTTCTAATTTTGGTTAGCATATCTGTCTACAATTTTGTGTTTTAATTTTGCCGTCTGCAAAGTCAATATACCTATCGGTTATTGAACCTTCCCATAAAATAAATTGCTTAATTCACCCAAAGTTTAAAAACCCTGGTCACAACCCTAGGTCACTTTGTGAATAAAGAAACATTCACATTCGCAACAAATCTTCCAACACTTAAACATCGTTGGTAAAAAGTGAAAATTAAAACTTTGTTTTGTTGAATACTGAACATTTGTGTTTAGTTCAGGTATAATCATGCCATTTCAATACTCAGTCGAGGAGAAGCTTGAAATTCTTTTAATTTATGGGTAATGAGGCATCACTTTGAGCATCTTTTATAAAATAAACTTAATGTTTACCTATTAAAAACTTATTTTATTTTTCTCACAAATTCCAGACTACGGGTCTGGCAACAATTAAAACGCCGTCCCTTCAGTTTTATGGGTCGATCATCAGGTATTGTTACGTGGTAGACCGTATTATCCATTGTTGGAAAGTCATAAATAAAAGTATTTTTTGTGCTTTATGTTAAATTTGCTTTAACTCAAAAGGTAATAATTTTTTAACGAATCAAATTGCAATTAACAATGCTACGAATAATTTGACAAATTTTTAAATAAAAAACCAAACATGGAAATTTTACCCGAAACTCTTTGTTTTATTTTTTGGCTTCAAATAAAAATGATTTGGAAATGTTGTAGCACTAATCGAAAGTGTAAACTTCAACTAATGTAACATATGTAAATTGCATACTTTCCTTTAATTTTAACTCACCCTGTACAGCAGGTACTGAGTAACATTCGAACATAAAACACATTCTGAGAACGGAAGATTTTTATCAAACCCCTAAGCAGCGCAAAGTAAATAATGGAACATAACTCTAGAGGGTGTAAGTATTAAAATACTCGAAAATTAAGTGGTTACGTCACGCCTGCTTTATATATTACACTACTCTTATAAAGTGGTTAAACAGCATCGTGTGCTGAAACAAAGCATTTAAGAACATTGATGTGGTCGCACACAAAGCCAGACTAACGCTGGAATAACACATACAGCCCATCCCGTTTCACATTAGCACTTCATTAGAATTGAAGAAAAAAATTTCGAAAATATCTCGTCGATGTGCATATCTGTGTGTGTAAATCGCGTCCTAATGAAGATGCGACCCATCCGATGTTTGCTGGATACCCGACGGCGGTCATCATCATTATTTGATTGCACTGATTAATCACTCGCGCAGTCGTTTTTGAAGTTTCTGATCTGAAGCGTAGGTACGTTATTACCGAGGTTTTTAACGGAAAATATTTATTGCTGGCATTTATAAACGTCACAATAAATAATATCAAAATTGAATGCAACAAATACGTTGGTAATGTCGTAATCTCAGAAAATTGTAATTATCGTCGTTAAAAGTTGCGTAATTTCCAAGTGGAATTTTATTTAATTTAAATACCGTTCAATTACAATTGTATGGATATGTCAAAAGCACACCTACGCGCGATTAAGCCGCGTTTTATGTTTCAGACGTTACTCAAATCGACGACTGCTTATTTTCCTGATTTCTCTTCGCACGTTCAAATCGGCCAGATGCTCCAAACGAATAGGCGTGGCTCATAGAGATGCCACAATTCCTCCACACTTTTTCAAATTTACATTTTAAATATCGTTTAAAATTTTCTATTTATTATTTAAGCATAGTCAAAAATTCGAGATGACGAATCGGACTACCTAACGTAAAAGTCAAAATGTCTTTGTTTATTTGAGTCGTCCAGTTGCAAAACCAACTACATCCATTTGCAATAAGGGCGTTAATCAACAAAGTGATGAGTTCTGCAATATTGTACCTTAAAGTGTCTGCATTTAAGGTGTAATATTGCAGAACTCGCTTTGTTGATTAACGCCCTTATTGCAAATGGATATAGTTGGTTTTGCAACTGGACGACTCATTTGTCATAGAAAGTAACTAAGCAAGGAAATGTTTTATTACCAGAAATTTTAGTTACTGTTCGACCAGAGTCTCAGAATTAAACCGAACTGTCATTGTCACTGGCAATTGCGCTACCAACACAATGTTGATAAAAGTCCCTAACTTAGTTTATTGTTTGTACAATATTGACCGTTTTCAGTAGTGCTCGTAGAAAGTATATTACAGTACAAGGAAGGAAACTAAGAATTTCTCTCACAAGTGTATAATTGTTGCTGATGGACAAGTGAGTTAATTAGATTCCTCACGAGTGCTGTTTTGTTTAATTTAAGGAAAAAAAAAATAGGGGAGGGCAAAGACAATAAGCAAACCACTTTCGCCCACTTGTTGTTATAGAAAATACTTTGGGCCACCTGTTGGAATAGCAACAACTTGAGTGAACAAAACAGAAGGTTTTAAGTTGTGTTCCAAGTCAGAAACAACGTGTTTCAAAAGCAGAATTGAACAAAATGTTTTTATGATCAATTTTGTATTCATTGTACCTAAACCATTTTTTTTAGTTTTTGTTGTTCACTTATTTTGGTTAGTAACTGGCAATATTTTACTTAAATGATCAATATTGTACAAACAATAAACTAAGTAAGAGTATCCTTACGCACGCTGTGTGTTATACAGTTAGGGATTTTTATCAACATTGTGTTGGTAATTGGCAGTGACAGTGGCAGTGACAGTTCGGTTGCGGTGTCAAGCGCATTTTTTAAAAAAAATTTTAATTTATTTATTTATTTTTTTTTAAATTTTTTTAAATTTTTTTTAACTGTGCCATTTCAGTTATCATTTATCAAGCGGTCACTAGGATAGTGAAAAATAGCACTATGGTTGGTATAATCACATATAATACACCATCAAACTTTCTTCGCCTCATATCTCGAAAGATATTGATCCCACGTAAATTTTGTATAGCACCTTTTTTGTGCATATTTTGACAATAAACAAATTCTATAATAACCAAAATTCAAATAAAACCAATACTTCACGAGATATTTGGGAAGAACTGATTTTCGCGACCTTCAACCTTCAATAATTTCTTTGCCGGGCCCAATTTTTCAATGGACTTTTTATACAGTGTTACTTATACCGATACAAAGAAAATCCCGAAGGAAAATCTTCACTTGCAATTTTTTAGAAGATTGGGTGTTTTTTTGTACAAAATGACTGCACTATGAGCGAATAAAACATTTTCAATTAAGCCGCAACATTTTTCATTGGGTCTGAATGAAGTAACAAGATCTGGTGGGCGGTTTGCAATTTAGGACAACATCTATCACTATTAATAATCTCGCTGTATTTTAGCAGCAATCGCACAGTGCCAACGCACAATTTTACTAATAAAAAAACAGCCCACAACCTTTTGATGAAAAGGTCATTTCATTAAATATTTTCAACGTTTAAGAAAATTCTTGATACATTCTGCTTCAATACAATCATTAAAAAAATAAAAGAACTCAAAAATTTCTGTAACAATAAGATTTACAAATTCAAATCTAGACAAAGAATCAGAAGAAATATAAAAGTAGGTTAAGGAAGAAAGAAAACAAATTTAAACCATGTTTTTTGATTTTTCCCTTATCAAACCGTTTTAGACAAATTATTTAATACATGGCTTCCCATACCTCTTTTAAAAATTAAATTTACACATTTTTCGAAAGTACCCAAGGCACGTTTTTTACCTTTTGTTGAAAAGCTTGTTTTAAGGTCGTTTCATTAAATATTTTCAACGTTTAAGAAAATTCTTGTTACATTCTGCTTCAATACAATCATTAAAAAAAGGAAAAACTAAAAAATTCTATAACAAGATTTGCAAATTCAAATCTAGACAAAGAATCAGAAGAAATATGAAAGTAGGTTAAGTCAAAAAAAAAACAAATTAGAACCATGTTTTTTTATTTTTCCCATTATCAAACCGTTTTAGACAAATTATTTAATGCATGGTTTCCCATACATTTTTAAAAAATAAAATTTACACATTTTTCGAAAGTACCCAACGCGCGTTTTTTACCCAACATATTTGCAGCGTTCTAAAATGGAATTTTTCGACACGTTGTCTTTGGTAATGAGAAAGGCCACGATGATTTTCATTAGGAATGCAACTATCATTCCGCTTTACATAACAACTCGAAGAAGATAAAAGAAAAACCGTATAATTATCCTACGAATATTTCATTCAGAAAAAAAAACTAGCAACACAAAAAAATTAACTATAATTACAATAACGTTGATTTAAGCGTCGCCCAATTATCTCACCGACTAATTGTTACTGTCGATCAAACAGACCTGTCGATTAATTATTGCTTTCAACCGTTGCCTAATCTGTCTTGGTTTACATTAAACACCAACTTCGGCCAACCCGGTAGAAATTTAGGCCGTTTTGGAAAAATTGTTGTTACCAGCGGCGCTCAAACATGGCGCGATAAAATCTAATTACCGACGCCCGGAGCGGGTTGAGAATTGTTGGCCGCATCTTTCAAGTTTCTAACAGGAAACGAAAGTAACTGAAAATTAATACAATGGGACGATATAGGCACATATGTTTGTAATTAAATTAGTTTAAATGAAACGACTTTCGACCAGCTATCAGTAATTAATTTCCAACGTAATTTCCTGTCTAGATTGCGAATTTATGAATGAAAATTAGCCTCCGATGCGGTGAAATATTTGTCAATTGAAACTGGACGGAGGTATCGACGGACGGAGTGATTTGCAGTTTTATTGCACGTCGAGTAAATGTCAAAATGTCATGGCGCGTTTATCGGCGAAATACAACCACTATCGAAAATTTCCTTGACATTTTCTTTCACGAAGCGCTGAATTTTTATGTTTGATAAATACGTGCAACTTGTTTGGATACAGTTTGATGATTGAAGCTGACTCCGGAATTTATTTCTTGATGATTGTGTGAAAGCACTTTCGGCAATTACAAACATTTCACATGGAAACCTGGCAGATGTAATTGACGGAACGTTCTCTTTTTTGGATAAATTACGGTTTGTCATTATTACAAAGAAAATTGTAACGTTTTTCAACTGCTAAGAATAGTTTTGTTGAAATTTCTAATATTGAAAAAAAAATTCTTAATTTCAATTGTATGTTTGATTTTGAATCGTTTAATTTAAACTTATTGTTTGCTTTTAAAGGAACCAAAAACTTAATGAAGGTAATTGAAAATTCCAGACCAGTGCAATAATATTGTAAATGTGTCTCATATTAAAGAAAAAATTTGACTGGCCACAACTTAAAAATTAGTTGAGATACAACAAATTTCTATGAATGAAAATCGTACAACACATCAAGGCCTAAAACTTTTGTTTAAACTATTTTTTTTGATTTCAAAATAATAAGGGCAATTTTGACATCAAATTTGACTGTCCACAACTTAAAAATTAGTTGAGATAGAACAAAATTCTAAAAATGAAATTTGACTCCCCACAACTTCAAAATTAGTTGAGATACAACAAATTTCTAAGAATGAAAATCGTAGAGAACATCAAGGCCTAAAACTTTTGTTTAAACTATTTTTTTGATTTCAAAATAATAAGGGCAATTTTGACATCAAATTTGACTGTCCACAACTTAAAAATTAGTTGAGATAGAACAAAATTCTAAAAATGAAATTTGACTCCCCACAACTTCAAAATTAGTTGAGATACAACAAATTTCTAAAAATAAAAATCGTAGAGCACATGAAGGCCTAAAACTTTTGTTTAAACTATTTTTTTGGTTTCAAAATAATAAGGGAAATTTTGACACCAAATTTGACTGCCACAACTTAAAAATTAGTTGAAATACAACAAAATTCTAAAAATGAAATTTGACTACCCACAACTTAAAAATTAATTGAGATACAACAAATTTCTAAAAATAAAAATCGTAGAACACATCAAGGCCTAAAACTTTTGTTTAAACTATTTTTTTGATTTCAAAATAATAAGGGCAATTTTGACATCAAATTTGACTTAATTAATAAACTTAATAAAAAAATACAACAAATTTCTAAAAATGAAATTTGACTCCCCACAACTTAAAAAATAGTTGAGATACAACAAATTTCTAAACATAAATATTGTAGAACACATCAAGGCCTAAAACTTTTGTTTAAACTATTTGTTTGGTTTCAAAATAATAAGGGCACTTTTGTCCCGGAAAATTTTGACATCAAATTTGACTGTCCACAACTTAACAATTAGTTAAGATGCAACAAATTTCTAAGAACACACCAATGCCTAAAACTTTTGTTTAAACAATTTGAACATTTGAACCTTCAACTTCCATAATCAGCAATTGGTTATCTTCATCTGTTATGCAATAACTACAAAAGGTTTCCTTTTGATAACTTGCTAAGTACAGAACAAAGTAAAAATCACTTTAGAACTGTGAGAGTTAAATGTTAACACAACTTTCATAACTTATCCAGCATATCCGAGCAACATGTAAATAAGGAAGAATACAACCCTTCTTACTTTAATTTTTCATCAATAAAATTTAGAGAATTTTATTACCTACACAAACTTAAAATTTACTAATCATAATTTAATAAACAAACAAATGCCAAAATAGATCAAAAATTGGTGCAACTACACAAATTCGTTTTCAGAAAGTAACCACAATCTGAACGGACGCCCTAACGAAACGACCTAATTCATGACGAACTCGCCACCCTTACGCAAAGCACAGCTGAACAAATTTGACCCCTTTATACAACAGCCATTTAAAATATCTTATAATTAAGACGCTCCAAAAATAATTTTTTTAAATCGTTTGTTAAAACACACATTAGTTAATCGTTTAATAAACGCCAGTTTAATTCAGTTAAAGCGACAATTCGTTAAATGCCCAATAAAATCTTTTCGGGCGTCGGAAATCAAAGTGCACCTAACTTTATATTGATCGCGTTTCGTAACAGTTGACTTTTTCTAGTAGACATTTTTGTGACTAAATTGACAGAAAGTTGTGGGAAAACTTTTTTTGCTTTATGTTGGTAGTAATTAGTACTTAATACCATAAGGTATACAATTTCGACAGAATCACTCAAATGTTACAGAATGTTGAAGATAAAGTTTCCTTTTTGAAAGTAGTCACATTGCTTCCTTCGACAGAACCTTTTTGTGCTATATTTTCTAATTTTAAATCTGCATTACTAATATAACCTTAAACTGACAGATGCAATATGCCATTACTATCAACATAAAGTTAAAAAAAATGTTGGCACAGTCTTCTAACCATTTCTGGAATTAAAAACACACTGTAGATACAGTTGAACTCGCTGGAACGTACCCTCACTGAATCTCTTGATTTGTATGTTATAATGAACACAGTTTTACTTAAAATCACATATACCAACGATATTAAAATTTAGCTTTAAGCTTTTTCATTCAAAATTTAATCCCTCATATTTTTATATTATTCCAAGAAAATGTTTTGGATGCTTTCAAACAAAAATCATTATTTTTTATAGGGTTGCGACGGGACCGCAAACAATGTACGTTATATCCGAGTTCAGCTGCATTTAGTTTTGTAATGATACCCACTAAACTTGCCTTTTCCCTTGTTTGCGTAAATTTATTTATTTATTATTATTTATTTATTTATTATTAATAGTAGATGTTTAATGGCAAGTTAATGTGGAATAAAAATTGTTCCAAATGTGCTGTCTCTACATTACGTATGAAAGGTTTAAAAATAGTCGCATAATTAAAAATTCTGGCCGAAAGCCAAACAAATTTGCTTTTTAAAATCGCTACGGCAGCTATTTGCTCAAAAGTAATATTTATGGAAGCTAATTGCAGAATAATGACTTTTGGTGATGTAATAACAAACATTAAGTGCATGTCGTAGCAACAATTGGGGATTAAAAATTGTTGCAGCATTCATCTACTACAAAATCCGTTCATAGAACCATTTTTCAAAAGTTAAAATTTAATAAAACCATCAAAACCATTTCTAAGTATTTTCCAAACTGCATAACTACATACGGTTTCGTTCACTATCATAATCAAAGGCTGAACTAAATTTTAACGTTGTCAGCCTTGCCAATTCTAAAGTTCATTGACAAGAATCTTTTTTACATTATGTAACTATAGTTTGTTTTTTAATTCTAGAAACGGTTGTGAATTAAAAATTATTTTTTTACTTTATGTTGGTAGTAATTAGTAATTAAATGTTACAGAATACTGAAGATAAAGTTTTCCTCATTGAAAGTTTTTTCGAAAATTGTCACATTGTTTTCTTCGACGGGACCGTTTTGTGCTATATTTTCTAATTTGAAAGCTACATTTCTAATATAACCTTAAACTGGCAGATATAAAATGCCATTACTGTCAACATAAAGTAAAAAAAAAATTAAGTCTTCTAACAGTTTCTGGAATTAAAAAACGTGATTTAGGTCATTTTGGAAACTCAAAGAAAACAACCGCACAATCAGAAAATTAATCAATATATACATTTCTATGCTGAATAAACAAATGTGGTAATTATGTAAAATAATTAAAGTTAATTAGAAAACAGAATTCCTGCGGTAATTATGTCGAAGGCATTAAATACAGGTAAATTTTGAGCGCGATAAAAATTGATTAAATGTTTGCGGTCCTAAATAATTAAGCGCCGTAATTACACCGAAAACCGTAAATTCCTCGTTTTTAATTTAATAATTGGACGTTTGGTGAAATAATAATAAAATAATAACGCGAACGACTGCTGCGATATCGACTTTTAGTTGGCGGTAGACCGCACTTTACAGCCGAATATAAAAATTGTTCTTCGAGACAAAGGGAAAAATTGTTTTATGGAATCGAGTGATTTGAATATCAAAATACAAATTTGTACAATGGTAATCCATTTATGAAAGTCGATAAGTAATTCATTTAGCTATTAACACGAACAAGGGTCGACCTCTACGAATATCTGAATTTTACTTCAGTCGCTGCTTGCGATTGCTTTGTGAGAGAAAATTGGCTTATAAATTTTTTATTAAAATGTGGTCGCGTAAAACAAAACTTTTCCGGCGGAACTATTTTTTGTGGACATAAATCAACTTTTTGCAAGCTGAAATTGAATTTATGTTCACTGGTTGTAATAAAGCGATAATTAGTTATTTATAAATATCAGTTGTCAACATTTGCACACTAAATTGAAGAAAAAAAAGTAGGACTACTGTTTGAGCATTTCTTTGTCAGTAACATACTTATTTTTTCTACGTCCATGCTTTAATCGATTTATTAAACATTTACTACTTGTACTTTAATGATATCCGTTAAGATACAAATTTTTCATTAAGATGCAAATTTTTAACCAATGGAAATGCAACATCACTAATATTCTGTCAACATCAAGTATTGCTATGAGCGCCACGGATTTAAAATGTATCAATTTTGACAGTTGACTACTGTTAAATTAGTATATTCCTAAAATTTGTGTTTTTTACAAATAAAATCTGTGAAAATGTGCGATTGTGATAGTGAAGTGACAATTTATTGTCAGTAAATTCAGCAATGACGAAAAATTTTACTCTCAGTTTATGAATTGTAAGGACAAAAATAAAGCTCAAAACTTTTTAGGAAATGTCTTCATTGTTTTCTGTGTGTGCTAATAAAGTTTTCCTTAGTTATCACTTAAAATTTCATTACAACTTTAATACATTTTGAAAATAAAGTGCTTGGTTTTTGATATTATGACTGGTCGTAGAAAAAATAGTGTATGCAACTCACACTTAATGGCTATTAAGGCACTCGTTGAATAATATACTATAAATTAATTCAATCTACGATTTTCATTTCAACAATTGTAAATTAATTAAAAATAATACAAGTTTTACAAATAAAAAATATTAAATACAATAGTGGGTAATATTTACATACCGACAGTTGCAAAATTGTATAGGTACCTACTAAGGTATTGTTATTACCTGAGGGCTGTGTTTAGATACTGAGATGCGCAATACCGAATAATGTAGCGCCCGAAGATTATAATAATACTTCTTTACCGTGGTGTAAATGCAAATTTGTTCATTATTGACCTTAGGTTAATAATAAAAAATTATCTACCCGTTACTGAATAAACGGCAATGAAAGTAAACTTTACAACATGTTAATATACCTACATCAAAATGATATGCTGTATGGAGAAAATATATTACGCATGAGTCAAAAAAATTACGCACTCCGCCGCTTTACGAAATAAAGTAAGTAAAGAAGTATTTGATTAATCTATTAGAAATTCTATTCTATCAATTGCGCTACCAATGTTGATAAAAGTTCCTTACTCTGCGATATTACTTTATAATACACGGCGTGCGTAAGAATACGTTTACTTAGTTTATTGTTTGCACAATATTATCATTTTTAGTAGTTTATAAAACAAACACTTTTAATATTATTTCTTTTTTCATGTTTTAGTTTAATTATTTCCAATTAAAGCATTTACTAAAAGTTATTTTTTCATTAAGTAACTAAAACAGATTTAGTATACAGGTTGTATTATATTATTGCGACAATTGGTAACTTTGTTATTATTGGAGCTACAAAATCGGTTAAATGAAAGCAAAAAAACAATTGAACGTCAACTGTTCGAGATATTCACAAAAATAACATTTTTTCTTATACTTTTTTACATATTTCTAATTTTGCAGTAAAAATCTTAACGCGTTAGTGTTAGAAATTACAATTAACTACCAGAAGCCAAGTAAGCAATGAAATTTAGCCAACTTTGTAACTCCAATAAAAACGAAGTTACGGTTGGACACTTAATACAATACGACCTGTATATTTAAGTATGCACTTGTATTTTATAAAAATAAATTTTTATATTTATTTCTAATTGTGAACTTGCAATCATTTCATACATTTCTTTAATCTTTTATGTCCACACAAAGTTGGAGCCACCAAATTTCCGTTTGAAGAAACATAATACCTATCTGAGATAAAATAAATATATGAAAAAATTGCAATTCCACAATTGGAATTGTTTTAATTTAAAATAGATGAGATAAATTCAAATGTAAGAATTTATTTTTATAAAATGTAAGTGCATAAAATACTTCTTTTACATATTTCGAATTTTGCAGTAAAAAATCTTAACGCATTAGTGTTAGAGATTACAATTAACAACCAAAAGCCAAGTAAGCAAAGAAACAGTTGAAAACTATATCTTGCTAATTTAACCGACTTTACAAAGTTACCGGTGGACACTTAATACAATACAACCTGTATATTTAAGTATATACTTATATTTTATAAAAATAAATTTTTATATTTATTTCTGATTGTGAACTTGCAATTATTTCATACATTTCTTCAATCTTTTATGTCCACACAAAAGTCAGAGCTACCAAATTTCCGTTTGAAGAAACATAATACCTATCTGAGATAAAATAAATATATGAAATAATTGCAATTCCACAATTAGAATTGTTTTCATTTAAGGTAGATGAGATAAATTCAAATGTAAAAATTAATTTTTATAAAATGTAAGTGCTTACTTAAATATACAGTTTGTATTACATTAAGTGTCCACCATCGGCAACTTTGTTATTATTGGAGCTACAAAGTCGGTTAAATTAGCAAAGAATTGGTGTTTTTTTCGCTGATTACTATAATGAAAGCAAAAAAAACAATTGAACGTCAACTGTTCGAGATATTCACAAAAATAACATTTTTTCTTATACTTTTTTACATATTTCGAATTTTGCAGTAAAAAATCTTAATGCATTAGTGTTACAAATTACAATTAACAACCAAAAGCCAAGTAGGCAATGAAACAGTTGAAAATTATATCTTGCTAATTTAACCGACTTTACAAAGTTACCGGTGAACACTTAATACAATACAATCTGTATATTTATAAAAATAAATTTTTATATTTTTATAAAAAATAAAATAAATTTTTATATTTATTTCTAATTGTGAATTTGCAATTATTTCATACATTTCTTTAATCTTTTTTGTCCGCACAAAGTTGGAGCCACCAAATTTCCGTCTGAAGAAACATAATACCTATCAGAGATGAAAAATCATATCCGACGAATTAACTGTGCGTTTCGGAATGCCATAATTACAAGTTATAACTTGATCTATGGCCTATTGAATAAGACTACCGGAATTCTTTATTGCCGGTTGTTCGAGCTCGCTTTACATGCTTATCAAAGTATTATATCTCATTATTATACCGTTTGGCTACCTCTAATTGTCGAACCAGAAAAAGATTTATTTGACGTGTCTCAAAAAATTCGTACCTGTTCTTAGCGGCGGCCGCCCGATCCCGTTGCCGGCGATTCTTAAACCAGTTCCCAACTTGCGTCGGCGTCAGCCCCGTCGCTTGCGCCAACTCCCGCTTTTTCGTCGGATTGGGATACGGGTCCTGCAAATACCACTCCCGAAGCAGGCTCCTAGTCCGTTCTTTGAAACAATGAGTCTTTTGCTCGCCGTCCCAGATGGTCCGCGGCAGCGGAAACTTTTTGCGCACTCTGTACTTATCGACCGGCCCCAAGGCCCTTCCTCGTAGTTTCTCGGCCTCCTGGTAGTGCGCCTCCAGCCACATGGCCTGCAGCTTCCCGTGCGACGTCTTGGTGAACTTGTGGTGCTCCAAAATCTGGTACAGCTCGCGGAAGTTGCCACTGTGGAAGGACACTATGGCTCTCGCCCTCAGCACCGCCTCATTCTTATTCAGCTCGCTCACATTCGGATGAGCCACAGGAAGAGACCACAAGAACCTCGCCAGGCGCTCAATATCGCCGCTCTCCTCCAGCGTCTCGCAGACCGCCGCCACCTGATCGACGGTGAAGTTGAGCGTCGGCAGCGCGAACATGTTCGCCATGATGGGAGCCGGCGCGATCGGCAGAGGCACGCTGATACCAGGTGAAGACGAGGTGTCGGAGCGGTTACCAGAACCGGGCTCGGAGCTTCCGGAACAGAGCCCGGAGCTCAAACCGAGCGCCATGTGAGTTGCCAGCGTTGCTGCTTAGTTCCAGCTCGCGCACATTGCTTTCTGCCGCTGTTTCGGATGAAATGGGGCTGGTTGAGCCATCAACGCACTGCGAACACTGCACGGCTGCACGGTAGCTCAAAGAATCATTTGGTGTTGTGAAGCTCGTGTGAACCAACAGCGTGAAGCTCGGGACGAAACTGACGTCCACGGTTCCTGTGTGAAGGTACCTCCGGATGGTGCCTCCGCCCATTCATTGGTGTAAACCGGTCGAGTTGCCACGGTTACTAGTCGCGTTCGTAACCAATCCGAATGTAGTTAGAGGGGATCATGTGCGGCGGAGGGTGTTGCTAGTGTCAGTTTGAAATGTCCTGTTTGGAATTGAGATCCTGTGTCATACACCTAACTAAAGGTGATGGTTAAAGTGGGCCTCTCTTCTCCGTGTCTGCTCCTGTGAGGCTTGCTTGCGTAAAATGTTGATATATTTGTTGGTAGATGAGCGCTTGGAAATGGAAAATTTTATTATTCTTGAAAATGTCGAAATTCATATTTTACTTTCATCGATTAATGTCAGTTTATAAACTAAAAAATTACTATAACTGAAAATTAAGGAATTATTTTTCTTTTAACAAAAGATTTGAGAAAATTCGTTCTTATCAATATTTTTCGAAACATGTACAGGGTGTTATAAGTATTTTTTACGATCACTACTGAAAATGATCAATATTGCACAAATAATAGACTAAGTAAACGTATTGTTACGCACACCGTGGGATTATAAGGTAAAATCGTACAGTTAGGGACTTTTGTCAGCATTGTGTTGGTAGCGTAATTGACAGTGACAGTAGCAGTTTGGTGTAATAAATAAAATTTCTAATAATTTCTATAACGAACTTTTATTTAACGAATTTCTCTATATGAGCCGTTTATTATTATTATTATTATTGAAAAAAATTAAGATAATGACAATTATATATAAAACTTAATATGATCTTTTTATCTGTAAACAATTTATAGTAAAACAAAAATCAGATTTTCTAATATTTGGGAGATGGAAGTTTTAGCTATTAACGGTATTGTAAATATGTTTATTTTGAAAGTGGTGCAAGTTCATTTTAGGTTGAAATTATTCTTAACCGAATATATTACGGCAGAATTTAGAATACCTACATAATAATAAGTGTGTCATAATTTTAGTATTTCGATAATAATATGTTTACTTGCAACACTGGCAAATTTTAGTAATATTGGCAACACTGCAAAAATTTGAAATATTCAAGCTCTGTTATCAGCTGGCAAATAAGTTGTAATTCAGTTTCATGAATACTTTAAAATATTAAATCCTAAATAAAATTCAATATAATTTATACGTATAAAGTAAATGATTAACGAATAGTGTAATTTCGTTGAAATTCTTAATAAAAAATTAATTGTTTTTTATTATGCTATATTTTCTACTGAAATATGTAAAAACTATTTTCTTTGTTTTATTTCACTTTTTATCAAATGAATAAAAATTGAATAGTATTTTGTTTTTATTACTAAACAAACGTTGATACAACTGACAACTGAAATAGTATCCTTTTAATTAACGATTATAATAATTCATTAATTTTAAAAGTGAGGCAAGTTCGTTTAGGTATAATAAAACCTATATTTTTTTAGCCAACACGATAAACACTATTGGATAATAAACTTACAGTATCTAATACCACAAAATACAAAAAATATGTCTATTAGTGCTTACCAATATTTTTTATTTATTAAAATGCAAAACTTTCACCTTGGAGACGTTTTTAATGCATTTTATACCTCTTATAACGAAGTAAACATTTCCATATAACGAATTTTTCCCCCAACTTTGCAGATTTTTTTAAGATTTAAAACGTTTCCCTTTTATTGCGAGGATTTATCTCAATTGCTAGTTGTTAAATTTGTTAGTTTTTTTGATGTACAAGCAGTAAAATGTTTTCACACAATTTAATGTAATTGAAATAATTTTACTAATTTGCGTTTATTAAATAAAGTCATTTCCGTGTTAGAAGGTATTTTTTTCAATGATTTACGACATAAGTAGACCAATTTACCGAACAATGGTGTTGATGTAGAGTACTTGATCTTTTATTTATGACGGTTACTAAACTTAACTTAAGAATGCAGGTCTAACGCCAACTCAAAAACTGACTCATCCAGAAATTCGAAAAATTGTAAAACATTTACCTATTTGCAGATGGTGTGTCGTATGATTATACATGTAAAATCTCACCTTTCGTACTTTTAACGAAAAACTACTAAAACACTTTTGACGGAACTGACATTCAAATAAAGGTCAGATTTAAAATTAAATAACTTAGTTAAAGAACGACTTTAATGCATAAAATGCCATTAAATAGTATCTGCCCATTAGGTATAACAAATCGTTCTGTAAGTATTTTCTCTTTATAATTCTAATATTATCATCAAGAAATATAAACTTGTTCATTATTGACTTTAGATTAATAATAAATAAATGTTTACTCGTCACTGAGCAAACCGGCAGTGAAATTAAACTTCAAATGATATGCTGTATGGCTAGTAGTGGAAAAAATATTTTTCACAGCCTTCTAACCGTTTCTAGAATTACAAAACGCACTATACTTTTTTATTTAAAATATAGTCTATTAGAAATAAAGTTTTTGAACTAAATTAAAGATTTTAGTTGAATAAGTTCAATTTCTTAAAGTATTACAAGAAATCAATTTAAACTAACAATCATTTTAATACAATTATTTTTTTATATTAACAAATATAGTGAACTGAAAGTAAGTCTCAATCTACTATAAGCTGTCATGTATTAAAAATACAAAGCAGTTTCTTGACCAAACATACAATCACAAATTTTTAAAAGCAGGTGCTACTAAAACGTTTAATGTGTTGCCTCCTTCAAAATGTTATTAAAAAAATGTACGTTATAAGCGAGTTTGACTGTATGTATATACATTTCGTTTGATCATCTCGCAAACGATCGACTCAAAAATCGATAAGAAACCTTTTCAAATATCCCAAACAAGCAAAAACCAAACGTTTGAACCGCAGCGTGTAATTACGGACCGAAAACGCACTCAACAGCAATTAAGAACTAATAGAAGTCGCATTTTAAAGTTCCAAAAATAAAGCCCGTGAAAAAACAAAACTTAATAAAGACGCATCCCAATCCATAAGTCTTCTATTGGTTTACGCGACGCGAAGTGACACAAGACACTCATTCCTGTCAACCTGTATGCGGTTACAAGCCGTCGTCGCACGGCTGCTGGCGCCTCATCTCCGTCTATACAAACAAACGCTTTTTCGCCGTCCTGTGTTCAAAATTACAAATATCGCAGGCAGACGAAATTTATTGACCTCGAGCGAGTTCGAAATCACGAAAATACAAAAGCGTAGTTAGGACATGCAAAAAAAATTAAAAAAACTTGAAATTTCAACATTTTTCTTGAAATTTCACCTTTTTAAAAAAAACTTGAAATTTCACCTTTTTTGAAAAAGTTGAAATTTAACCTTTTTTAAAAAAACTTGAAATTTCACCTTTTTTAAAAAAGTTGAAATTTCAAGGTTTTTTTTTCATCATTTAACTTTGATGGGAAGTCACTCTGGGAAGCCGTCGGCGTTTCTGTAAGATTTGCAGATTTATAACATGCAGCTATAATCTAAGTCTATATTGTAGAAATCGAGTAGGAAGTGGTTTGTAATTATTTTAGCAGTGCGTAGAAGATTCATGTTATGAACTTGTTTAGAAAGATTACTTATTGTTACATTAAATATCACACTACACCTACAATAATAAAAACATTTAAAACCACAACTTTTAATTCTATAAAATCAGACTATACAGGGTGAGTTAAGTTTTACCGCCCCGGCCATAATATCTATTAAAGATTGAGGGGAAAGTATGCAATTTACATGTTACATCAGTTGAAGTTTACACTTTCGATTAGTGCTACAAGTTTCCAAATCATTTTTATTTGAAGCCAAAACAGTAAAACAAATAGTTTCGGGTAAAATTTCCATGTCTGGTTTTTTATTTCAAAATTTGTCAAATTATTCGTAGCACTGTTAATTGCAATTTGATTCGTTAAAAAATTATTACGTTTTGAGTTAAATCAAATTTAACATAAAGCGCGAAAAATACTTTTATTTTTGACTTTCCAACAATGGATAATACGGTCTACCACGTAACAATACCTGATGATCGACCCATAAAATTGAAGGGAACGGCGTTTTATTTGTTGCCAGACCCGTATTCTGGAATTTGTGAGAAAAATATAATATGTTTTTAATAGGTAAATATTAAGTTTATTTTATAAACGATGCTCAAAGTGATGCCCCATTACCCATAAATTAAAAGCATTTCAAGCTTCTCCTCGACTGAGTATTGAAATGGCATGATTATACCTGAACTAAACACAAATGTTCACTATTCCACAAAACAAAGTTTTAATTTTCACTTTTTACCAACGATGTTTAAGTGTTGGAAGATTTGTTGCGAATGTGAATGTTTCTTTATTCACAAACTGACCTAGGGTTGTGACCAGGGTTTTTAAACTTTGGGTGAGTTAAGCAATTTATTGTATGGGAAGATTCAATAACCGATAGGTATATTGACTTTGCAGACGGCAAAATTAAAACACAAAATTGTGGACAGATATACTAACGAAAATTAGAAGCTGGTAAGCGATTTTCTTATCAAGTTTAAAATCTAATATTGCAAAAATTATTTATTATTATGATTATAATTACCGTGTAGCTGTTAGTTACGATGTTGTGAACTTTTAAAAAAATAGCGAAGACCCTTATTCCGGTCCTGTAAAATGTAACGTTGCACTTTTTAACTTAACTTTATGACTGTCATAAATAATCAGTCAAGTACCTAAAACCAATACCATTGTTAGGTGAATTGGTCAGCTTATGTCGTAAATCATTTTAAAAAATACCCTCTAATACGGAAACGGCTTTATTTAATGAACCCAAATTAGTAAAATTATTTCGATTACACTAAATTGTGTGAAAATATTTTACTGTTCGTATATAAAAATAACTAATAAATTGAGCAATTAGTAATTGCAAGAAAGCCAAAATTTTAGTTGATTAAAAAAAGGATTTTTTCTTGGTTTCTATGTACCTTAATAATATAAAATTCCTCATGCAATTTATGAGAATTGACAAATTATTTTAAAGGCCTATTTTGCCACGGGCGGTAAAACTTAACTCACCCTGTACACATGCTCGGGGAATCCCCTCAGTGTCGTCAACGGTGCTATGCTGCGTGCAGTTCAATTGGCAAAAGTAATTCATTTATTAATGGGATTAAAAAAGTTGAAATTTCAAGTTTTTTTTAAAAAAAGGTGAAATTTCAACTATTTTAAAAAAGGTGAAATTTCAAGTTTTTTTAAAAAAGGTGAAATTTCAATCTTTTTTAAAAATGGTGAAATTTCAGCTTTTTAAAAAAGATGAAATTTCAATTTTTTTTAAAATGGTGAAATTTCAATCTTTTTTAAAAAGGTGAAATTTCAACTAATTTAAAAAAGGTGAAATTTCAAGTTTTTTTAAAAAAGGTGAAATTTCAATCTTTTTTAAAAAGGTGAAATTTCAACTAATTTAAAAAAGGTGAAATTTCAAGTTTTTTTAAAAAAGGTGAAATTTCAATCTTTTTTAAAAAGGTGAAATTTCAACTAATTTAAAAAAGGTGAAATTTCAAGTTTTTTTAAAAAAGGTGAAATTTCAAGTTTTTTTAAAAAAGGTGAAATTTCAATTTTTTTTAAAAATGGTGAAATTTCAGCTTTTTTAAAAAAGATGAAATTTCAATTTTTTTAAAAATGGTAAAATTTCAACTTTTTTAAAAAGGTGAAACTTCAAGAAAAATGTTGAAATTTCAAGTTTTTTTTTGCATGTCCTAACTGCGCTTTCGTACGAAATGACGGGGCGAGCCAGACGGGCACAAAAAGTAAGACAAATCCCGCCGGTATTAACATCCAGGTTATCCAATAACGAACTCCCCCGAGTTTGCATCGCAGAAACACAATAGCACCATAATCTAGTTGTATGCATACTCGATCAAAGAGCAACTTACCCTACGCGAAAATCCGCACTTTTCGCGATCGCGCGCGAGACAAAGATGAAAAGGCGCGTGGGACAGTGCTGTAATGAACTCGCAACTGTCCGGTGACCGTGCAGACCAGCCGAGCGTAACAATTGAGTCTAAAAAGAAATTTCCTTTTTCAATTTTCATCCGACGTCAATCTCTTACACTTATTTTCCTCGGCACAGATTTGATTTCATTTATGTCCTCGGCTCGGCTTTGTTGGCTCGTTGTTTCGGATATAAATGAAAACGGTCGGCTCGCCGTTTCACATTAACCCTAGGTTGGGCGCGTGGATTACATATGTAAGCCAGTGTTGTTATTTTGTTTTGCTTATGACACATCGACAATCTTTTCAGTATCTTCCTAGAAAAGACTATTCTACAGAAGAAAAATAGTATATTATGCAATGAGCATTTAGTAATAGACATTAAATGTGAGTTGCATACACTATTTTTTCTACGACCAGTCATAATTTTAAAAAACAAGCGCTTTATTTTCAAAATGTATTAAATTTGTTAAACTTGTAAAAAAACACAAACATATCGATACCTCAGTTCTATAATGTAACAAGTCAAAAATTCAAGTTTTGAGATAATCGCATTTAAAAAAAAATAATAGTTTTCTTGACTTTACTATAACTTTTTTGTGCTAAAGAATTTACGAATAATTGGCATACTTAATAATTATTCATTTATGATTGCCTTAATAACACTTACACTTGTGAAAATTTACAAAAAAAAATTGAGTTGTTACACTATTGAACTTTGCACAAAATTTCGTTTTGTGGTTCATCTACAAGCGAATTTTGAAAATTGACTTGTAACTCTTTTCAATTGAATAAAATACACTTTTCCTTTTGAATGATGTGCTTAACACAAAAATGAGTTTTTTTAGTTGTTACAACATAGAACTGAGGTATCTATATCTGAAAATTAATTAATTAACAAAAAAAGGAAATTTCACAATTATTCTTTTTGATTTATAGTTATTGATGGTGCAATTATTAAAATGCAGCTGCGGCACTTTTGTATTAATATTGGTGGATGTTATTGTTGATGTTGATGATATTTAGGAAATTGTTGGTTTGGCTGCATTCAATTGAATTCAAAATTTGATCGGCTACGTTGATTTTATTTTGAAGTGATTCGTCAATATAACTTTCGGCCACTGACGGGGATTTCCACCCACCGTGACGTTTTAGTGAGGTAATATCGCCACCAGCATCAACCGATATTGTAGCAGAACTACGACGAAAACAGTGTCTTGTATATAAATTGGGATGCTGAAGATTTAAGTAAGCGGCAATTTCTTTTCCTATGTTCCCAAATTTATTTATTCCTACGTTTTGTATGGTGCATTTTCCGTGTATGTAATTAATAAAAAAGGATGGGGTAATACCATTTTTTGAACGAGGATTCATGAACTGCTTGCATATTTCATAACACTTTCCCATAACTGTGAATTTTCGTGTAGTTTTTATTTTTGTATCTTCAATTGTCACTAAAAGAGTTGATGTAAAATCATTAACATCTTTAAATTCCAACTTGTGTAGCTCGTGCCTTCTACAAGCTCCCATAATACCAAAGATACAAGCCACCTACAAAAAAAAACAGTTTTTCAGACTATATTACATTGAAAACTAAAATTTACTTACTTTAGACAATAAATATTTAACATCTGGGGATTCTCCAATAAATAATTTGATTTCATTTCCAGAAAACGTTTCAGATTTTTTGGGTGTATACCATTCTGATTTTCTTTTCAATAAGGCTTGTAATTTGAGATATTTGAATATGTCCACCTTATGTTTAATACACAACGTAGATTTTAAAATTGAATAATGTGTCCATAAACTTGTGGATTTCAATTTTATAGACAACTCATCAAAATAAACAATTAACACATTTTCCGAAAAACTCTTAATCTTACTTTTCCCTCTCCAAGGTTTTTGCCGATTTTACGGGCAATAAATTGTTTTCAAATCTTGTAGCTTGTTCCACAATTTCTGGTGGAGTTGAATTTTCGATTTCATCGTCACTATCGCACATTTTCAACGATTTAATTGGTAAAATTTAATAGACTAACAGCAACTATGAACCAGAACTGTCAAAATTGATAAATTTTAGATCCGCCCATCCTCATGGCAATACTTGATATTGACCGAATATTAGTAACGTTGCATTTCCATTGGTTATAAATTTGTAACTTAATGAAAAATTTGTATCTTAATGGGTATCATTATAACTGTCTAATAAATCGATTAAAGTATGGGCGTAGAAAAAATATAGGCGCCTACTGAAGGGTTAAAAAGCGAGTTTATAAAATATGACCCACATCGTTCCCGATTCTCTGGACATGTTTAAAGGGCGGCCGGGTAACCTCTGACCTCTTGGAGGGCCCGACTTATTGCTGCACGCTAACCGCCGCCACCGCTAGTGTGAACTATTAATCACTTTACGGGAGATGAGTAAAATCTTTCACCGTCTGCTGATCGATGGCTGTAACTCAAAATCGATGGTCGTTGCGGTTTGTCTGACCATCGACACCGGTGAGATTTACAAATTTGAGGCGACTGTTGCTTATTAGGGCTCTTAAGTAAATAAACTGTTGTTCGGCGTATTTTCGTGTCGACTTGAATGGGGTATATACCTGTTGGTGGCTTTCCCCGAAAATTTAATCCGGAAGTGGCGCACACAACTATTTGTGAGCTGATTTTTTTAGTTCTTATTATTTTTGGTCATTGAGAATGAGCTGAGAATTGTACTCAAGCGTGTTCCTTTTAACGCTATTTGTATTAGAGGCAGATTGTTGGAACTCTTTTTAGAAAAACGAAAGCTGCTTTGGATTACTATTAATCCATTTTTTAAGTGTTTCTACGAATTTAGAAAAATCCTTATCTACTAATTAGGTTCTGTTAGAGGTATCAGTTGCACGGTGGCATTTTGTATTAGTAACAGAATTTTTTTAAATAGATAAATTTGCTTTTTAATGTTGCATATCGACTATTTAAAAATCACTGATGTTACTAACAATTGTGGGTTCATCCCGAAAGAGAGCCTATTTATTTATATTTATAATACAAAATTTTAAAAAAATTTAGACCTTTGTTAAAGAATAATGTTGTTTGTAGGGTGGAATAAGAAATTCGTTACGTCGTCGAATTAATTTTTCGCTAATATTAAAGTGACAAGCAGGTATTGACAGCATTTTCAAAGCTAATTTAGTTTTACTTATTTAGAAATTATTTTTTTTAAATGTATTTTCCCTTTTAACACAAATACAGGTAGGCATGTAATACATCACTAAATTCAGAAAGAAAAAAAAAATCATTCACCATGCCGTTTAAAATGATCAAGTTAGCCTTGTATCTAAAAAACAAATGACGGTGTAAAATTGAAAAAATCTCAAATGATGGAATTTAAATACTTCTAACTGTATTCCAAATTTCGAACGGTTGTGATAAATCGTTTTGAAAATATTTAACTGTTTCCATACTTTTCAGCGACCCTGTATAATTATAATAATGGAACAAATTTACTCCGATGCACAGTCAATTATTAAAGCCAGACTTTCAACTTTGAAAATAATTCGACTATTCGATCGTCTGTGTGATTCAGAATAATTGAAATTAATGAAAAAAACGAAAAAAATTGCTCCGATGTTTGAAACGCTAGCCTAACCTGACAATAACCTAATCTGACACTAACCTAACCTGACAGTAACCTAACCGCCACTAACCTAAACTGACAGCAACCTATCTGTAGTAACCTAACCTGACAAAAACCTTTTTTTTTTTGTTAAAATTTCTTAACGGAAGACCGGGCTTAAGAATAGATGCACTAAACGCAAAATCACCAGTAAGAAGAAGCAACAAATCTTATTGAAATATTTCCACTAATTTAAACTTTTTAGCATTAGTCCTTCTCGTTGCAAGCCACATAACTTACTGCTATGATGTCTCACGTTACTACCTAATGCTTCACCGCATGTCTTCCTGTAGTTAAATTTTACTGCGCTAAAATGCGTTGGGAAACGACCGAAGAAGAATACTTCTCCTTAGGCATGTAAATATTCCACGTTCCACGTTTTATTTAAATTAGCCCGAAATTTCATTGCTTGATACAATTGAAAAATCCGTGCATTTTGGATTTCCCTGTACCTTCAAATTTTCTTTTAAATGTGAAACTTGTTGATCGTAGAATTGATTCTGCTGTTTGCTCTACTTTTTAGTATTAGTTCTTTAGTTCTTTAGGTATTACATACCGAAAGTTGTAAAAAACATTACGCATTAGTCAAAAAGTTACGCACGATTTTAATTTTTAACTTTTTCTCTGTCCAAATTTGAGGTAAAATTTTTACTCCACATTTTTGAAGGACATATTAGCATATAAGTTTGTTAAAAAAATAGCTTTTCCTAATTGTCGCACTGGTATCACCTGCAAACTTAAGAAACACCCTGTATAGTCGGTGCAAGTATATACAGTGCTTTCGTAAAGTATGGAATAAATTCGATAAAACATTTTAGAAGAATTTTCACAAAAAATCCTCTAACGAATCAACTTTAGTTTTTAAAACTGCATCTTTTTTAATATTTATAATTTTATGATCGTCTTTTGTTTTCGCACTATGACGTCATCATCAATTTTTTTAAATAGCACCCCATACTTTTGATCGCGAATTTGGATGCAGCACATTTTTCAGAGTAGGAATATGTCAAATACGTATGACCTTGAAGAGGAAAGTTTTGGAAATAATCAGTCCTAAAGTTTCGAAAATGTATGGTAAATTTATTAGAGTAGACCTGTCATAATGTCATCAAGGAAGCGTTGGAAACAAAAGAGGGATCACCAGATTTGACAACCTTTGATTACTTTTTGTGGGAATGCTTGAAAAGTAAAGTGTACATTAGTAGGTTAGAGAATTTGGAAGATTTAAAGCAACAATTCGTCATATGAGATACGACAAATCCCTCCTGAAGTTATTGGCAATGTTCAAAAAGAATTTATTGATCGCATTGGCTGCTGTCAAGAAATCAAGAGTGCGCAATATTTTAATTTAATTATTTTTTGAATTTAATCATTACTTAAATTTAGTATTTTAAGATAGCTAAACCGTTTTCTTTATTTTTTTTGTAATCATTCAGTTTGTACAATCCTATTTCAAAAAATACGCTACTAAAAATAAAATTTGACAGATTCGAGCGTTTTCCCAATAAATTTTATTGATGTCAAAACCGTCCTTTGTTTCCAGCGCTTCCTTGATGATAGTATTATTGGTCTACTCTAATAATTGTACCATACATTTTCGAAATTTTAGGACTGATTATTTCGAAAACTTTCCTTTTCAAGGTCATACAAATTTAGCATATTCGTACTCAGAAAAATGTGCTGCATCCAAATTCGCCATCAAAAATATGGGGTTCCATTTAAAAAAATTGATGAGGACGTCATAGTGCGAAAACAAAAGACGATCGTAAAATTATAAACATTAAAAAAGATGCAGTTTTAAAAACTAAAGTTGACCGGTCCGAGGATTTTTTTGTGAAAATTCTTCTAAAATGTTTTATCGAATTTATTTCATACTTTACGAAAGCACTGTACATCTTTTCAAATTTCAGTAAATCGCCTGGTTTTGTGATAAAAAATCGTAGTATAACGGAAAGTCCATAGTGGGTCATAATGACCCCAGATAAATTCGATAACAAATATGTATAGGTATGTGTATTATTATTTAAAGTAAACAGTAAACAATCTAATTATTAAATAAGAACTATAATAATGTGTAATAATATCTTACAATCGAATTGAATTAGAATTTTTTCAATCTTTCCAATTTATAAGTAGTAAAGAAAACGCGTTATGTTGATTTCGAATAAGGAAGATATTTATTTAAGTCGTATTTTCAATCTTAACTCTATTATTGCGAATGCTCCCGACTTTTAACAGTCGAGGTAACTAACCAGTTAAGGGAGTTGTAGTGCAGGGGTGCGAATAGGGTTGATTCCAAAGACAATTTTCCAGCTGACAGAGCGTCCCACGGGGAAAATTACAATATTTATGATGTCATTTAGCGATCGCAGATCGCAGCTTTGTCCGACACCGGCACATTTCGTTCCGACCATTGTAGCTCCAGTTTAAACTTCATCAATAATGTATCGCAGCAATTAGTGTTCATTCAATCAAACCGACGGGTGATGCGCCGATCTTTGGCACGTGCGGTGTCTTACCTCGTCAATTTGAAACATTGACGATCTGATGACTTCTTAATGAACTTAAATGCGCTTCGAATTTTTTCCGGGGAGCGAAAATTTTAATCGCATCAATAAGGAGCTTTGCAACAAAAACATGCAAACAAAAGTTCATATAACTTGGAGTTCATATATTTTGGCTTACATTTGAGAAGGGTGTGCCTGCCTAATCTGACAAGCCACAATAGAGAAAGCGGATTTGGAATAGATGATTGACACCATTGCTGCTCTGTGCCTTATATTATGTATCGACAGTGTGTGGCTGCTCTGCGCATTAAATACGCACGAAATTTAATAGCCCCGTTAAGTACATACAATTTTTTCCAGATTTTTTGATTCAGTGCGAATTATTTCTGTTGTTGGTTTATTCATATTTCTTATTGTCCCGAGTGGGCATCTTTTGGTTATCTGTGATCTTTGCAAACCCTTTATTTTGCAATGTATTCATTCGGTGGGAATATTATGAATTTTCTACTTAAACAGATTTTAGATATGAAAGTTTTGGAAAAATATCACTATACAGAAACAGCCGGTGCATGCAACTTCGCAAGTTTCTTTCACAACAAAACATGAATTGTAAATCGTTGTTCGTAGATTAAAAAGATAACATCTAAAAGATTTAACCACGGTTTTTTAATAATACCTAATGTATTGTTCCAACACCGTTTTCTATATAAATTCATTTATTTTATAATGCTTAATAAATGATTGCAGAAAAATAAATAATCAGGTCGTTTCACTTACGAAAAACAATATCTGGAATATTATTTAGAAAAATTAGCTTTGAATTAAGCTAAAATTTTTACAACAAATAACACTTGTAAGATTGAGAATAAAGAAGCTTTTTCTTAGGCACACTGTACAGGGTGAGTTAAGTTTTACCACCCGTGGCAAAATAGGCCTTAAAAATAATTTGTCAATTCTCATAAATTGCATGAGTCATTTTATATTATTAAGGTACATAGAAACCAAGAAAAAATCTTTTTTTTTTAATCAGGTGAAATTTTGGCTTTCTTTCAATTACTAATTGCTCAACCTATTAGTTTTTTTATGTACGAACAGTAAAATATTTTCACACAATTTAGTGTAATTGAAATAATTTTACTAATTTGGGTTCATTAAATAAAGCCATTTCCGTGTTAGAGGGTGTTTTTTTAAATGATTTACGACATAAGCTGACCAATTCACCTAACAATGGTATTGGTTTTGGGTACTTGACTGATTATTTATAACAGTCATAAAGTTAAGTTAAAAAGTACAACGTTACATTTTACAGGACCGGAATAAGGGTCTTCGCTATTTCTTTAAAAGTTCACAACATCGTAACTAACAGCTACACGGTAATTATAATCATAATAATAAATAATTTTTGCAATATTAGATTTTAAACTTGATAAGAAAATCGCTTACCAGCTTCTAATTTTCGTTAGTATATCTGTCTACAATTTTGTGTTTTAATTTTGCCGTCTGCAAAGTCAATATACCTATCGGTTATTGAATCTTCCCATACAATAAATTGCTTAACTCACCCAAAGTTTAAAAACCCTGGTCACAACCCTAGGTCAGTTTGTGAATAAAGAAACATTCACATTCGCAACAAATCTTCCAACACTTAAACATCGTTGGTAAAAAGTGAAAATTAAAACTTTGTTTTGTGGAATAGTGAACATTTGTGTTTAGTTCAGGTATAATCATGCCATTTCAATACTCAGTCGAGGAGAAGCTTGAAATGCTTTTAATTTATGGGTAATGGGGCATCACTTTGAGCATCTTTTATAAAATAAACTTAATATTTACTTATTAAAAACTTATTTTATTTTTCTCACAAATTCCAGAATACGGGTCTGGCAACAACTAAAACGCCGTTCCCTTCAGTTTTATGGGTCGATCATCAGGTATTGTTACGTGGTAGACGGTATTATCCATTGTTGGAAAGTTATAAATAAAAGTATTTTTCGTGCTTTATGTTAAATTTGATTTAACTCAAAAGGTAATAATTTTTTAACGAATCAAATTGCAATTAGCAATGCTACGACTAATTTGACAAATTTTGAAATAAAAAATCAAACATGGAAATTTTACCCGAAACTCTTTGTTTTACTTTTTTGCCTTCAAATAAAAATGTTTTGGAAATTTGTAGCACTAATCGAAAGTGTAAACTTCAACTGATGTAACATGTAAATTGCACACTTTCCCCTCAATATTTAATAGGTATTATGGCCGGGGTGGTAAAACTTAACTCACCCTGTATATTGCATGAAGGAAATATATTTTTCTACGACCACTAAATAGTGTTTTACTTTTTTCTTTAATTTTTCTTATGTGAACGTATACTTGTAATACTGTGATGTTTTTAGAATAAAAATCTCTATCAGAACTACTAAAAAAAAGTATACCTAACTAAAATCTTCCAATAAATAAGGAAGCTAAGCTCGTCGTTTTTTTTTGGAGACGATTTGTATGAAGAATTAATTTTTTTAGGGGTTCTCAAATTGACACAGAAAAAATGAAATTGGAAAATGATTATTTATAAAATTAAATAAATTTCAGTTACCCCAAAAAACAAACAAAATAAGTCTCATTATTTAATTCTCCTTGTCATTACAATCAGACATGGCTGCATTTAAATGGATACAATTTATTATTTTAAACGCATCTGTTGAAATGTCAGACGGGAATCCGATCTATTTATCTGAGGTACAAAATAAAGACCCCCAAAACTAATGCACGCCCAAATTCGTGCGCTATCTCGATTGTGACCCGCATCAAGAAAACAGTCACCGTTGGATCAAAAAAACAAGAGCACTGCAGATGGAGTGGCATTACCGCTCCCGTGTACCATAGAGATGGCTGATATGATTGTGGAGTGTCATTATTATCGTAGCGCGTCATTTTGATGCCTATTGTCACACGAAGCGTCTTTTAATTGATGTACGAAATGAATGTGTATTCACCGTAATCTTTCAGACCATCGGTGTTAAATGAGGGTCAGGAAAGATTAGGAAATGAAGTTTCTTTTTCCTGGGGAAGTCACATTGTTACGATTTTACCGATTATGATAGGCGTTTTTTGAGGTTTCCTCAAATTACGACAGCGGAAGGACACAAAAACAAGATCTTATCTGTTCATGTACATTTTAACGTGACAAAATTAACCTTTTGTTTCTTTAGAAAACGTGTTCGTTGACTTGTTAAAAATTTGAGGGATTGCAACGTCTTATTTATGGGAAGTAATTGTGTGCCGAGGGTATACCATTAATAGGAAACATCAAGTATGCAAGCGCGGTAAGTCGGCTTAGAGCACCTGTGTGCAGGATTACCACTAATAACGGCTAATGACTGCATTTTGCTCTACAATTCTCCGGAGAGTTACAAACCATAATACTGCACTAAAGCGTATTACGTTGTAACATAAGGCAAGACTTCGCCGAGTAATATGCACTAAAGTGTACAATAAACTTTTTTTTTAACAAGTAAGAACTAAAGACTCGCTTTGATTTAAAAAAAATATTAGATAATATGAAATTTAAGTATTATGAATTACTGGAATTAAAATATAAGCAATTTTCAGGAAATTTATAACCGTCACCAACTTTTTTAATTATGATTCACAAAAAGCACTTAAATTAATTTGATTATTATATGTATTTCATATTTATATATACAGGGTGAGTTAAGTTTTACCGCCCCGGCCATAATACCTATTAAAGATTGAGGGGAAAGTATGCAATTTACATGTTACATCAGTTGAAGTTTACACTTTCGATTAGTGCTACAAGTTTTCCAAATCATTTTTATTTCAAGCCAAAAAAGTAAAACAAAGAGTTTCTGGTAAAATTTCCATGTTTGGTTTTTTATTTCAAAATTTGTCCAATTATTCGTAGCATTGTTAATTGCAATTTGATTCCTTACAAAATTATTACCTTTTGAGTTAAATCAAATTTAACATAAAGCACGAAAAATACTTTTATTTATGACTTTCCAACAATGGATAATACGGTCTACCACGTAACAATACCTGATGATCGACCCATAAAACTGAAGGGAACGGCGTTTTAGTTGTTGCCAGACCCGTATTCTGGAATTTGTGAGAAAAATAAAATAAGTTTTTAATAGGTAAATATTAAGTTTATTTTATAAACGATGCTCAAAGTGATGCCCCATTACCCATAAATTAAAAGCATTTCAAGCTTCTCCTCGACTGAGTATTGAAATGGCATGATTATACCTGAACTAAACACAAATGTTCACTATTCCACAAAACAAAGTTTTAATTTCCACTTTTTACCAACGATATTTAGGTGTTGGAAGATGTGTTGCGAATATGAATGTTTCTTTAGTCACAAAGTGACCTAGGGTTGTGACCAGGGTTTTTAAACTTTGGGTGAATTAAGCAATTTATTTTATGGGAAGGTTCAATAACCGATAGGTATATTGACTTTGCAGACTGCAAAATTATAACACAAAATTGTAGACAGATATACTAACGAAAATTAGAAGCTGGTAAGCGATTTTCTTATCAAGTTTAAAATCTAATATTGCAAAAATTATTTTTTATTATGATTATAATTACCGTGTAGCTGTTAGTTACGATGTTGTGAACTTTTAAAGAAATAGCGAAGACCTTTATTACGGTCCTGTAAAATGTAACGTTGTACTTTTTAACTTAACTTTATGACTGTCATAAATAATCAGTCAAGTACCCAAAACCAATACCATTGTTAGGTGAATTGGTCAGCTTATGTCGTAAATCATTTAAAAAAATACCCTCTAATAAGGAAATGGCTTTATTTAATAAATCCAAATTAGTAAAATTATTTCAATTACACTAAATTGTGTGAAAATATTTTACTGTTCGTACATAAAAAAAACTAATAAATTGAGCAATTAGTAATTGAAAGAAAGCCAAAATTTTACCTGATTAAAAAAAAAGATTTTTTCTTGGTATGTACCTTAATAATATAAAATGACTCATGCAATTTATGAGAATTGACAAATTATTTTAAAGGCATATTTTGCCACGGGCGGTAAAACTTAACTTACCCTGTATATTAACTAAACGTTGTTTGGGCAAGTAAAATAATGTGTGTAATTTAACAAAACATTTTTGAAAATGGGACAAGTTCATTTTCTCAAAAAAAATTGTTAAGGCAAATTCTTATTACAAATCAATGTAAAATTTGTGTTAATACAGTGTGATTCCTAAAAAACGTCCCACGCTCTAACTCAGTTATTTATTGCCCGATTTCAGAAAAAAAAAAAAGATTAATTAGTCGGGTAAGTACTACAAAAAGGTATTATTTTATTGTAGTACTTGCATGACTAATTAATTTTTTTTTCTGAAATCAGCCAATAAATAACTGAGTTAGAGCGTGGGACGTTTTTAGGAATCACCCTGTATACGTTTGTCACAAGCGATATTTATTGTGAGTTGATTTTGAGAGCAAGCCAAGTCCACTCTAAATAACGACAGCGTGCACTTAGAAAGTAACCCTGTATAATATCAAAATTGTCAAAAATAATTAAATATCATTTGAACCAATTAAAATTTGTTAAAACTAATCAAAATTGCAAACGGCTTTTTGTATTACTATTTGTACTCAGAATTTATGTAAAACTCTCGAACGAATATACGATTTCCCAATTGACCACAGAAAATCTGAAATCTGGTAACATAAACCAGCATAATAAAAACGTTCCACTAAAAGCAGCGCATCATCAAATTTTATGCATGTTTGGTTGTATACCGTGTGCACGATGGAAATATGTTGCAATACTCGTATCATGTTACCTAAAATAATTCGGTAACAAAGGAGTGTATCGCATGCGAAGGACGATGTGTTCAGACAGGCGCGCCTGAAATTAGAGAATATACCATGGAAAACGAGCCTCCCGCTAATAAGGTGGCCGATTACAGGCTAAATTTGATCTTTGATGCGAATAATATCGATTTTATACCCTGTTGCTCTCTTTGCTAGATATTTGTTCTTCTCCCAAGGGATTCAATTTACTGGAGCAGAATTAATACCTTTCAATTGTGCGACGCTATTATTCGAACGGTACAATTCGATAATTGGAGTGTGTTTTAGAAACTGTATCAAATATGACAGTGTTACAGAAATCGCTAGTCGACTCTTTCTACTAATAAACGAATCAATTATGGAAAATTATTTTTTTATTACCAATTTTACACAAAAAATTCTTCTTCATGAAAACGTTTCGAATGAACAATAAATGAACAAGTGGGGTTATGAAGTGAAGTAGATAATTATTCAAATTTTCGGCATTGCCAACACAATTTTAGTTTTTTTATCTTTTCCCCCACTTATGCTTAAGCCGTGACTGAACAACGGCCCCTTAGGCTATTGGTAGTGCAGAAATTGACAATAAATTCAATAGTTACAATCATAATGGTGTTTCACAGTATTTCAAACGCTCACTAATGCATGTTTTATTGAAGCAGGATTACTAATGTAATCCTAAACGCGTACATTTTATAGTTTGTTTACATCTGTTATATTACAGTAACAGTAACAAAACATACAGTGTTAAATCCTATTAGCTTAACTAGACACGTTAAAAAACTAGGGGAGTATTTATTTACTTTGTAACTCGTTGCATTACAGATTTACAGCGTGTAAACTCAAACCGGTCTGTGTTCGAAAAAAATTAATTGTATTTAAATTTATTTTTCGGGCAATTTGAAGAAGAAAGAAACCGAATTGCGTGGTTGGTCTAATCTGTAATTCCGGTGGTGTATTTTATTTGGAAGTTGAGGTCAATCGTTTCGAATGTAAATGGGACAATGGCGATTACCCGATCCACCCTTCCCTATTGTGTTTTTCTGCGCCACCAACTTCTGTCTATGCATACAATGTTCAACAGAGCGCTCAATAATTGATAACTATTTTATGTTTCATTTACATTGGTTGCATTTGGAATTTTTGCCCCATCTATAATTTTTTTTTCGAAGGTGCATTAAGTTTATACAGAGTTCACAGAAAGTCTGTATTTTAAAATTTCCTGACCTTTTAAGGTTTTCCACTGCCCTTTTTCCTGACCTTTTTCTAGTAATTTGTGCATTTACCTAAAACAGTCCAAATTTTCAGTTCAAGTTTTATAGGATAGTTTTAATTGTTCTAGTGATGTACAAAAGGTAGTCGATATAGATATACAGTGTGTTTATGCTGTTTGTCAAATTTAAGAACGGGACATTCTCCATTTCAAGAATGCTTTAAAGATTATCAATTACATATTTGTAAAAATAACCAATGTTTCAGTAGACGAAAAATAAATTAAAATTAATTGCATTACATTTACAGTTCAATTGTTTATTTAGAACAGGTAAATAATGACAACATACCTCAACAGTGTAAAAAAACCTAGAATATCCCCGAAAGAGAAACACGAAAAGATAAACAAAATTTGGTTAGATTAGGTTAGGTTTAAGTTTTCATGTTTATATGACGCTCTAAGCAAGAAAGAAAAAAAAGTGTTTTTTTTTTGTTTGGCTTTTTTCCCTCTTTTTTTTCTTTTTTTTCCTTACTAGGATAACTTTTCCTGCCGGAAACGATGGATCAAGAATCAATTGAGTTGCTCCAGTATTAACGGAGCTACGGCCATTTTCTCGATTTATAGTGTTCTATCTCTGTCAATCTTAGAGCAAATCGATTTTTAATTGCACCATCGTGTTCCTGGCAAAAAAAATGCATAAGTTTTCATGTTTATATGACGCTCTAATTTCCTTTGTTTTCTACAATAAATGAAAACTCTTTTTTTAAAGGTTAATGGTTAAAGTTAAATGCCTAGTTTTTATATTTTTAGAAGTACAAAGGAGTACAAAAGAATGCAAAGGGGTACTTTTGGTGTATTCGTTTTAAAAGGAGTACGGTTCACAAAAAAGGAGTACAAAACTCCCTAAAGGAGTAGGTTTGGTCAACTTAATTACATGCATTTTTTGAAAACGTACATTTTGTGGTTTTATACAAAAAACTCACATAAAATTACAGTCACTTTTGCCATAACACGTATTGGTATAACATGATTGGTAAATACAGTGCGACCTCGATAATCTGGTCCTTTATTATATCGGATTCTTCAATAATCCGGGCAAGTATTTCAATTGCATTGTGTACTTTATAATCCGAATTTGAATTTAATTAATACCAGAATTATATATGTTATTAAGCGCACGATTATCCACCGCGCACCATTCCCCCACTTCCCCTAATCTTTAAATTTTCAGCATATTGACGATCAGGTGGCATAATGTTTATAAGTATTTATCTACTGTTAAATGATAAAGAATGACGATAAATAAATACTACAATCGGTTATCAATTTAATCAACTAAATTTAATCTTCATAGAGTCGGGAGTGGTTGGACGTAACATTAACAATGAAGTTTTATTGTGCTATAATTATTGTTATTTATCTTTTAAACGTCGCAGTGGTGTCTCAAACGAAATTGTGTAATGACAATACATGTAAATGTTCATATGAAACAGAGGACGGTAGTGTGCTATATAAAGCAGATTGCTCTTATCGAAATTTAGTAGAATTTCCCTCAAACGAAGAAGTTTCAGAATTAAACAATTTGGATTTATCACACAACGAAATAACAACATTAGACGCATATAGGAACAAAATTCAGAGTACAAATTTAAAGTCACTTATTTTATCTCACAACGAATTATCGTCAGTTTCTGATAATTTTTTCGAGGATATCACATACTTAATTGAATTAGATTTGAGTCACAATCGGTTGTCAAATTTCGTCAACGCGAATCTACTGAACGGTTTAAGAAACTTGAAAATTTTAAATTTAAGTTACAATAATTTAGTGACTTTACCGGACGATATTTTTTTACCTCTTCCAAATTTAAAAGACTTAGATTTGAGTTACAACTACTTGGGAGCGCTGCTAATGAGCTTCGACAACATTTTCCAATCAAATTTGAGACTCACTTCTAATGTTACCAGCCTGAAATTCGACAATATTGGTATAACGAAGCTTCACCACGTTTATTTCGACGGAACCCGAACTTTGAAATACTTAAGCATGGCTGATAATTTATTTCCTCAAATACCTACAGTGCCGTACAGCGTTCGACACTTGGACTTATCAGGTAGTGAAGTAACCTCGATTTCGGCGAGTCACTTAAACTACCATTCGTTGAAAACGTTGAAGCTCAACCGATTGAGAAAATTGGAAACAATAGATCGATATGCGTTCTACAACTTGGCTGCCTTGCAAGTATTATCCCTGGAGGACTGCGACAGGTTGAAGGATTTCAATAGTTTGGCTTTTGGTGTGATCGTTAAAAATGTGTGGCTATCGTTGAAAAAATTTTCAATCGCAAGAAGTGGCTTGAGAACCTTGAACGCAACTTACCTCAACCTATTCAACTATGTAGAACACGTCGATTTGCAAAACAACCCCTGGACTTGTGACTGCGATTTATTGTGGCTTCAGCAACTGAACGGATCTTTGCACAAGCAAGATAATATTAGGCAAGCACATCAAAATTCGTACGTTCGTTAGTTTATGTGTATTTTTTTTTGTAGATGCGCATCGCCAATTAACTTAAAAAGCAAAGCTGTGATGAAGTTAACTGACGAGGATTTGCCGAGATGCGTAACGGATGGGGTGAATCAGCGCATGAACAAAATTTTAGTGCCGATTTTGGGGACGTTGGTGATCATTTTGGGTTTTTTGATCGCATATTTGATTTACATGGGGCCGATTTTTTATCAAAATAAATACAGAGGAATTGGACCAGGATCGCCCTATCGTGGAGCGACCATTAACATCGAATCACATCCTGCTGATTTTTTTCGTTAAAAATTGATTTATTAAATAATTGTCATGTTATTGTGTTATTTCAACTAGAACAAATATGAAAAACAGAAAGTTTTAATTGTTATTTTTATTTTTATAAAATTTGTATTAAAGGTTGTTCAATGTTATTTTATTGTTAATACTTATAACAGGAATTGTTCCTGTTTGTACTCATGGTCCAATTTGTCTTAATTTAAGATAAAAACGTTTTAAAAAACACATTATTTTACTTGCCCAAACAATGTTTAGTTAATATGCAATAAATTAAATAAAAACTTGACAAAAAGTGGAACAATTTCAAGGTAACTTCAATTTACATTTTATAATCAGTATCTCATGTGTGGACAATTTGTGAAAATTAATACTTATAACCAGTTGCATTCCACTCTCTTTTTGGTCACCAAACTGAGAATATCTAACTTGTTGAAACAGTTTTTTTCAAAGCTGTTTTATTACATCCATTCGTGTAATTAATAATTGAAATCAATTTTCAGTTCATTTTACTTTACATTATATCGCTCTGAATCATTGAAGATACAAATTTTTTGCATCTGTTAAACAAGTATATTGGAATGGAACCCCTCGAAAATCGTTTTCATTGTTACGCATATACCTATTATCCACTGCACTTTACCGTAATTATGGTGATATCTGGATAATAAAAAAGTTTGAGGTGTTGCCTGTATTAAGGCAATAAAAGAAAATTGCATTTGTCAATAATCTTTAGGGTGGAGCAACCTTAAGCACATAATTCAAAAGGAAACAGTGGATTTTATTCAATTCCAAAAGAGTAAAAAGTCGAATTTTCAAAATTCGTTTGTACAGGGTGAGTAAAGTTTTACCGCCCGTGGCAAAATAGGCCTTTAAAGTAATTTGTCAATTCTCATAAATTGCATGAGTAATTTTATATTATTAAGGTACATAGAAACCAAGAAAAAAATTTTTTTTTAATCACGTATAATTTTGGCTTTCTTTCAATTACTAATTGCTCAATTTATTAGTTTTTTTTATGTACGAACAGTAAAATATTTTCACACAATTTAGTGTAATTGAAATAATTTTACTAATTTGGGTTCATTAAATAAAGCCATTTCCATATTAGAGAGTACTTTTTTAAATGATTTACGACATAAGCTGACCAATTCACCTAACAATGGTATTGGTTTTGGATACTTAACTGATTATTTATGACAGTCATAAAGTTAAGTTAAAAAGTACAACGTTACATTTTACAGGACCGGAATAAGGGTCTTCGCTATTTCTTTAAAAGTTCACAACATCGTAACTAACAGCTACACGGTAATTATAATCATAATAAAAAATATTTTTTGCAATATTAGATTTTAAACTTCATAAGAAAATCGTTTACCAGCTTCTAATTTTCGTTAGTATATCTGTCTACAATTTTGTGTTTTAATTTTGCCGTCTGCAAAGTCAATATACCTATCGGTTATTGAACCTTCCCATAAAATAAATTGCTTAACTCACCCAAAGTTTAAAAACCCTGGTCACAACCCTAGGTCACTTTGTGAATAAAGAAACATTCACATTCGCAACAAATCTTCCAACACTTAAACATCGTTGGTAAAAAGTGAAAATTAAAACTTTGTTTTGTGGAATAGTGAACATTTGTGTTTAGTTCAGGTATAATCATGCCATTTCAATACTCAGTCGAGGAGAAGCTTGAAATGCTTTTAATTTATGGGTAATGGGGCATCACTTTGAGCATCTTTTATAAAATAAACTTAATATTTACCTATTAAAAACTTATTTTATTTTTCTCACAAATTCCAGAATACGGGTCTGGCAACAACTAAAACGCCGTTCCCTTCAGTTTTATGGGTCGATCATCAGGTATTGTTGCGTGGTAGACCGTATTATCCATTGTTGGAAAGTCATAAATAAAAGTATTTTTCGTGCTTTATGTTAAATTTGATTTAACTCAAAAAGTAATAATTTTTTAACGAATCAAATTGCAATTAACAATGCTACGAATAATTTGACAAATTTTGAAATAAAAAACCAAATATGGAAATTTTACCTTTTTTACTTTTTTGGCTTCAAATAAAAATGATTTGGAAAACTTGTAGCACTAATCGAAAGTGTAAACTTCAACTGATGTAACATGTAAATTGCATACTTTCCCCTCAATTTTTAATAGGTATTATGGCCGGGGCGGTAAAACTTAACTCACCCTGTAGAAATTTCGTTCAAAATTCAATAGTATAACAACTTAAGTTTTTCTTGGAAATTTTCAAAAATGTAAGTGTCAATCATAAATTAATAATTAAGTATGTCAATTATTATCCAAAAATTCCTTAGCACAAAAAAGTTATAGTAAAGTCAAGAGAATCATTAATTTTCTTCAAAACTTGAATTTTTGACTTGTTACACTATTGAACTAGGGTATCAATATGATGAACTGTATTTTTTATAAATAAACAAATATTTTTTCCAACATAATAAATTTTAGTTTTTTGTTTCATTTTGAATATCGATTGGTTTTAAAGTGATTGCCAAAACTGTAAAATTATACGTGAATTCTATATAGTGGTTTTTTCATGGCTTTTGGAACATCACTATAGAGGAATTCGACTGTATGTTGATATTATAAATGTTAAACTAATCTAACTGTATTCAACTTCGCACAAAGCTCAAACACCGTAAAATATATTTAAAATGCGCCCATTTCTTTTCGAGGGCTGCATTAATATTAATTAATAAACAAAATGAAAGTGCCATCATTTTTAGCTTTATTCAAATTGTTACAAACTATAATAAAAAAGATCATAATATCTGTTTAAATTAAATACATCTTCGATTTTCGTTTTGTAATTAAAATGTTGTAATTAAAATAAAAGACAAACTTAGCGCACTAGTAAAAAAAATAATAATTTGAAAAATGCAGTTGCTTACGACAAAACAAAACCAATTATGAAACCAAAACGTTTCCTCGAGTTTCCGCCGTGCTTTCCTTTTCCTCTTCTTCCTTAATATCTTCCTGTCCACGTATACGTATATTATATTTCTCTTTGTATTCGTTTAATTCCGTACCTTTTCTTGTGAGTTGTTCGTTAATTTTTAATATCAATTCCGTCAACTTCTCCTTGTTTTCTATTAAATTTGGTAAAATATTTTTAACTTGTCTTTCCACCAGCACCCCGCCGATCATTCGAAAGCACTTCCTATCTTCATTTACGTTCTTTAAAGTTTCTATGACCATTCTGAAAAAGTTAGGTTATGTCAAGCGTTCTTTCATCAGATATAATTTCTGCTTGAACAACGATCATTTTCGGTTTGAATCACACAACAGGTCGATTTGCGGCCGAATTTGATGCGTTTTAGGCAAAATTAAGGAAAATTTACTAACTTGTGTTCGTTCACGTCCATTTCGAGTTCTGTTAATTTGGTGGCTAAATTACGCTGCTCTGCGCGTAACGTCTGAAATCCTTGCAGGATATCTTCGGGAGATGGTCCTTTTGGGGCCTTCTTGTCTTGCTTTTTATCGCTGGCCATTTTTGGGTACAACTTGAAATTATTTATGCGGTTCTTGCTGTCACTAACCTCAAATCACGTGACTTTTCATTCAGAACGAATTTGCCCGATGAGATCCGAAGCGCCGTTCGGCATGAACGGTAGCCATCCATGTTGTACTCCAATTTATAGGGCAATTAAATTGCTGATATAATGTAGGCGTTAGTTTTCCTCCAATTTTGTTGTTTCCCGTAGTCAAATGTGCTTTATTATGTGGTCAAATGTAAAGTTTTCGTTGTAGTGTTTGTGACTTGTTGTTACATGTAAATTTAAAGTGCCAGAGTGAATTTTTTGATTCAATTTAAAGTGCTTTCAAATCGCCGACTCAAGATTTAATTCAAATTGTTTAATGTCGCTGAATTCCTGCTTTTAAACGTAAAAATAATGCTGCTGTTGTTATTGTTCAATAATAATTAAAAAGCGATGATGTTTACAAATTGTCAAGTTTAAGAAGTCATTGAACTCTTTGATGTAAGTCAGGAATTGCCGTTGAAGATTTCTACAAAACACACTAATGAGTGGATCAATTGAGGCGATTTCCAGTGACTTTAATTTATGGGAAACGAAACGGCTCGCGATATGGAGACCGAGTCTATAAAATCCGAGAACAGTTCACGGTCGAGACGTTCAAGAGGTCACAGAGATAGAAATAACTACAGGCAGCATTCCCATCGCAGCACAAGGTATTTCGCCCCTTTTTTATACAATTTTTCAAATTCTGCTTTTTAGGAGCAACAAGGCTCGCAAAATCGACGACATGGCCCCCTTCCAGACGGCAGTGACGCTAACTCCAGAAAATAGAGACGGCCAAGAAGTCATAGAGGTCCAAATCCTCCCTCAAGACGACAATTGGGGCGAAAATACGACTGCAATTACTGGCAACACTTCAGAACAGTCTCAATCCACGGAGGATGTCAGCAATTGGCCCGGGGAACCCGACACGGGGCTGGGTTTTTACTGCCAGCGATACGTAGGAACCGTTCTGACTTATATTTTGTCCACGGCGGCTTTTTTGAGCCCCCTGGCGATGGTTGTGTTGCCGAAATTGGGTTTTTTTCCCGCATTGTCTTCGCCGGTGGGGCTTCAGGATAATTACAAGTTGCTGGTTTGTGGGGCTGAATGTAAGGGACAGTTGGTTTCGCTTGCTTTTAAAATGGTGATATTAGCAGCCGGGGCTTGGGCTGTTTTTTTGCGCAGGCCTAATGCGACACTTCCTCGAATATTTTTATTCCGTGCAGCTATTTTGATTTTTGTGCTTGTGTGTACGTTCGCTTATTGGCTGTTTTATATCGTTCAGGTTACTGAAACGGCGCGGGCCGCCACGACTCCCGAAGAATCTGTTGACTATAAGGCGCTAGTTGCGTACGCTTGCAGTCTAACAGACACCTTGTTGTTCATTCATTACCTAGCCGTAATTTTAGTAGAAATTCGTCACTTACAACCGACTTATTACATCAAAATTGTGAGGAGTCCCGATGGTGACAGTAAGGCTTACGCCATCGGCCAACTCAGCATACAAAGAGCCGCAATTTGGGTCCTAGAAAAATATTACACTGATTTTCCAGTGTACAACCCTTACTTAGAACGAATTCCCGTGTCAAAATCTCGCAAAGCCTCGTCTAGTTTTAAGTTTTACGAAGTGGACGGTGTCAACAACTCGACCCTCCAGCAGTCTCAGTCTCGTGCGATGTTAGCAGCTCACGCCAGGAGGCGCGATTCTAGTCACAACGAACGGTTCTACGAAGAGCACGAATACGAAAGGCGCGTGAAAAAACGAAGAGCGAGGCTGATAACCGCAGCTGAGGAGGCCTTCACCCACATCAAGCGCCTGCATAACGATCAAGTGCCTGCGATCCCCATGGATCCACACGAAGCTGCCCAAGCGATCTTTCCGTCGATGGCGAGGGCCCTGCAGAAGTATCTGAGGGTTACAAGACAGCAACCGCGACATTCTGTAGAATCAATTTTGTTGCATTTAGCCGATTGTTTAAGTCATGATTTGACACCGAGGGCCTTTTTGGAACTGTATTTAGTTACCGAGCCTGTTTTGCAAAATGATAAGGAGCTCAAAGATATTCAAAGTTGGGCGCTTATTTGTGAAGAATTGTTGTCGAGACCCATCGGCGGCAACACTAGTTTTCAGTTGAGACAAAATGACGTTTCTTTACTGTGCACTGTAAAGAAATTGCCGCATTTTAATGTCACCGAGGAAGTTGTTGATCCGAAAAGTAATAAGTTTGTGTTGAGGCTGAATTCAGAAACGTCGGTATGACCGTTAGTTTATGACAGGCTGATTTAATTTTTTTACATATCAAATATTCAAACATCGCGGCAAAAGGTAGATCTATGATTGGCTGCCCGCACACTGCAGTTTGCTGGCATCCAATCATATATCTACCTTTTGGCGCGATCTGTTTGAATCTCAAAATAAAAAATCCGGTTATTCCTGAGTTGAAACTGACAATAGATTTTTGTATGTGAATCTCATTTTGATTGAATATAAATTTAGTATAAGATTCTAATTTAAAAATATTGTGTAATGTTTTGAAATTGGGTCAAAGTTTAACAGCCATAAAAAATATATTGCCCATTACTTATAAAACAAGGTCGTCTTGTGTGAAAGTTTCCAGAGATTGCTTTATATATTTTTGCCCTCTCATTTTTGTAAAGTTTTTGAAATTAATTTGGGTCTGTAAATATTCAGTTCTTTTAAATGTACATACACATTTTGATGAGATTGTGATAATTAGGCGTGCGTTTATATTTCGATACTTTATTTTTATCGATTAGTGTGACATTAAGCATTGAGATTAAATTATTGGTAAGCAAAACGGTTTTGCAATTAATTCGATAAGATATAAATAATAAGTGATTTTTGTTTTGTGCTCAACTATTTTAATTGTAATTTAGCCAGTGACCTTATATTTATATGAAATTTTTGATATAATATAGCAATGTACTTATCAGTGTAATAATATTTATAAATAACATTTTTAAAAGACTTCATAGGTGCAATTTTTTGTACTAATATTAATTAAGCAATTGTGTAATGTATTTTGTCAAAGTGTATGATTGTAAAATATAAATATTTCTCAAAAACAGTATTCTAAATTAATAGAGAGAAATGTATTTAGCTTTTTATAATGTTTGTGAATTTTTTATGTGAGCAACTATATAATAAACGTACTCTTTTTCAGATACATTATAGTTTTTATATCCGTTAGATAAAATCACTTCCTAGAATATTTGTTAGCTGAACAATCTTCACATTTTTATTGCCAAAATCATTAATTTTGATTATAAAATATTGTTACTATATGAAATAAAAATTTATATAAAAATAATTATAACGCAACTTGCCATAATTGCATTTCTGCACAAATAAAAGTAGAGTAGATTTTTTTCTACTTTATTTTATGTAACTTACTAAAAAAACAAAACAAAAATCTTATGGTTTTAAAATGATTGAAAATGAAAAAATAACCTTAAAATTCTGATAAGATCTTGAAAAGTCTAAACTGTGGTAAAATACCTCGGAGCGACTATCAGGGTATGTTAAGAATGCGCGACCTCCGGAGGGTTAAAAAGCAAAACGATTAGTACGCCCAAGTTCTGAACCTATTGATAAAATAGTAATCCATATATCAACAACTCAAATTTAAGGTTAAATAATATGTTTTATGTTGACATGTGCTTTTCTTTACAAAAATGAAATTTGCTTATAAAGTAAGTACTATCCAAGCATATTTAACTGATTCTTCTAATAAATCTTACAGTTTAGTAATCTATTGGGTTCAGTATATCGACAAGGAAATTTAATATTTTCTTCAGATGGCAATACAGTTATAAGTCCCGTAGGAAATCGAATTACAATCTATGATCTTAAAAAGTAATATTAAAGGAGGGGAAATGCTAGAAATGCGACAAGACCAAAATTAAAAATGTGTTGGTAGTAATGTCGTATTTCTGATGTTTGCTTTCTCTTAAAGGTAATAAATTTTTTAACAACTTTCTTTTATAGTAATAAATCAACTACATTGCCAATAGAAAGTCGTTACAATTATAATGCAATTGATCTTAGCCCCAATGGTTGCACTTTAATAGCAATTAATGAAGAAGGTGAAGCGCACATGATAAGTTTAGTTTCGCAAACCGTTGTGCATAAATACAGATTTAAGAGGAAATGCCATGCTGTTAAGTTCAGTCCTGATGGTAAACACTTTGCTGTCTGCAAAGAAAATAACGGTACGTTTTATCTCACAATCAGTTTGTTAGTATTGTGTAACATTTAATTTTTGTAGTCTTTGTTTTTAATGCCCCGGGACCGTTTACTGGACAGTACAACGCATTTGTTATGGAACGCGTCTATCACACGGCCCATGACGAAACAACTTGCCTTGATTGGACTTCAGATTCAAAAGTGTTAGCTGTAGGTTCCAAAGATATGAGTACAAGACTTTATCCAATTGAAAAGTCAGTATAAATAATGACAAGTCGCAAATTTATAAAAGAACCGATTTCAGAATGGCCAATTTTAAAGCTTACTCGTTAGGAAGCCATTCGGATGTTATCGTTGGCTGTTTTTTTGAAGAAAAGAGTTTGGATATTACTACCATCAGCAGAAATGGATTGACGTGTGTTTGGGAGTGTTCGGTGGAACTCTGTGACCTCACAGCATGGCAACCGACGATGAAGAAATCGGTTTGTTTATCATGTCTTTCTGTTGATGAAAATTATGACTATTTTTTAGAAGAAATCGAGCGATTCAGAAGATGATATAGATCCTTTGAAAGCAGTTGAGAGAACAGAATCGGAACTCACAGCTGCACTCACAAATGTAACGATTGAAAAAGAGGATGAAAAATTTAATTACAAACGACTTGCGAGGCATTATTTAGCTGATGAAGTTCGTAAGCAAAACAAAGACGCCATTCTCACTGCTGCCGCTTATCACAAAGGAACCAAAATACTGGTTACAGGTGCGTCATGATTATTTGAATTTTATAATGTTTTAAGAATACTTAATTGTTAACAATAGTTAATGTTATATAAGTATAAGTATAAGTTTTACAGAAAACAGCAACTTCAAACTTGTCGGTTACAACTGAACAAAGTTGAATGTTGCTGTAAAAAAGATAACTGTCTTAATTAACTAACTTCAGTTTATTTGGTTCTCTGATGCGTGTTACCTAAACGGTCTTATGCAGCCACGGCGGCTGCTTGACTGAGCACGGACGTTGTAGCTGGCCATGTTTTACTGTTGCCACGGGCAAATAAAATAAATAGAAACGTCACCTTTTTTTACAAAGGGAATGACCAGACGTGTTTTACATTTTATTCCGTATTTTATTTGTGTTTACATGTGAGTTATTATTTAATGTTTCAATGAGTTTGTAACATGCGGTATGTCGAATCTGTACAATTTTGTGTAATAATTTGAAACTAAAATTGTCGTATGATTTTTTGCAGGTTTTTCGAATGGTGCGTTTTTTATTCATGAAATGCCTGACGTTAACTTAATTCATTCGTTAAGCATTTCTGATCAAAAAATCACTGCAATTAACTTAAATTCCACCGGTGATTGGATTGTGCTTGGCTGCGGAGGACTAGGACAACTTCTTGTATGGGAATGGCAAAGTAAGACGGTGTTTTAGTTGCAATTTCAACTTTTTTCTTGAAATTTCACCTTTGTAAAAAACTTGAAACTTTACTTTTTTAAAAAACTTAAAATTTCAACTTTTTTTGAAATTTCACCTTTGTAAAAAACTTGAAATTTCACCTTTTTAAACAAAACTTTAAATTTCAACTTTCTCATGAAATTTCAACTTTTTTCTTGAAATTTCACCTTAGTAAAAAACTTGAAATTTTATCTTTTTAAACAAAACTTGAAATTTCACCTTATTAATCAAAACTTGAAATTTCAACTTTTTTCTTGAAGTTTCACCTTTTAAAAAAAGTTGAATTTTAAACTTCTTTAAAAAGTACAATTTCAACTTTTTTGAAAAGCCGACATTTCAACTTTTTCTTAAATTTTTTTTTAAAGAACTTGAAATTTCAACTCTTTTCTTCAAATTTTACCTCTGTAAAAACTTGAATTTTCAACTTTTTTCTTGAAATTTCACCTTTGTAAAAAATTTGAAATTTTTCCTTTTTTAAGAAACTTGAAATTTCACCTTTTTTACAAAAGTTGAAATTTGAACTTCTAAAAAGTGAAATTTCAACTTTTTTAAAAAGGCGAAATTTCAAGAAAAAGTTGAAATTTCAACTTTTATTATTCTTTTTGCATGTTCTGTAATGGCTTGCAATCTATAAAGAAAAAATAATTTCTATTAATCAATCATTAATAAAAAAAAATTGTAATCATTTTCAGGTGAAACTTATGTAATGAAACAACAGGGCCATTCCAACAACATGTCATGCATTGCTTACTCCACAGATGGCCAACTATTAGCAACAGGAGGCGAAGATGGCAAAGTAAAATTATGGAATGTCCAGTCGGGATTTTGTTTTGTCACATTTAATGAACACACAACTGCTGTAACATCGATAACGTTTAGTGGCAATCGAAAATTTGTTGTGTCGGCCTCTTTAGACGGCACAGTTCGAGCTTATGATGTGATAAGATATCGCAATTTTCGCACGTTAACCACACCAAGGCCGATACAATTAGCTTGCGTTGCCGTCGACAGCAGTGGTGAGTTTGTTGCCGCCGGCGGTCAAGATGTGTTTGAAATTTTTTTGTGGTCAATCAAAATGGGGCGACTGTTGGAAATTCTTTCAGGACACGAAGGACCGGTTGTAAGTACTCGAACAAAAAAGTGAACCGTATTTTAATTTCAGCTTGTTTCAGTGGAGTTTAGCGTTCAGCCCCCATGCAACCAGCACAATGCTAGTGTCGGTGTCTTGGGACAAAACTTTAAAAATATGGGACGCAATCGAAAAGGGATCTTCTTGTGAAACTGTGGAGCTCACTGCCGACGGCCTGTACGTTGCTTTTAAGCCGAGCGGTGATGAAGTTGCTGTGGCCACTTTGGACGGGCAAATTTCAATGTTTCACGTTCGCACCGGGGCTCAAATTTCAAGCATTGAAGGCCGCAATGACTTAGGAAGCGGACGGTCCGATACTGACTTGATTACAGCAAAAAAGACTTTACAGGCCAAGTAGGTATCAGTTGCAAGGTCAGGCAATAAAGCATTTTTTCGTAACATAAATACTACCCAGAAACCAACTGCGCGATTATATTAAAGACAGTTAGTAGATGAATTCTGCATAATTTCCAACTCGAGAATCATAATTTTTAATTTCTTATAAACAATTTACAAGAAAATGTCGCGTTTTTTTTAGTTTTTTGCTTGTAAAATGGAAACTAATGAAGCGATCTTCATATTGTCATTAGACGAATTGTAGAGAATTAAATTACGAAGAGAATGAGAGGTCGAATGACATAAGTTTTCATGTTTATATGTATACAGGGTGAGTTAAGTTTTACCGCCCCAGTCATAATACCTATTAAAGATTGAGGGGAAAGTATGCAATTTACATGTTACATCAGTTGAAGTTTACACTTTCGATTAGTGCTACAAGTTTTCCAAATCATTTTTATTTGAAGTCAAAAAAGTAAAACAAAGAGTTTCGGGTAAAATTTCCATGTTTGGTTTTTTATTTCAAAATTTGTCAAATTATTCGTAGCATTGTTAATTGCAATTTAATTCGTTAAAAAATTATTACTTTTTGAGTTAAATCAAATTTAACATAAAATAAATAAATAAAAATACTTTTATTTATGACTTTCCAACAATGGATAATACGGTCTACCACGTAACAATACCTGATGATCGACCCATAAAATTGAAGAGAACGGCGTTTTAGTTGTTGGCAGACCCGTATTCTGGAATTTGTGAGAAAAATAAAATAAGTTTTTAATAGGTAAATATTAAGTTTATTTTATAAAAGATGCTCAAAGTGATGCCCCGTTACCCATAAATTAAAAGCATTGCAAGCTTCTCCTCAACTGAGTATTGAAATGGCATGATTATACCTGAACTAAACACAAATGTTCACTATTCCACAAAATAAAGTTTTAATTTTCACTTTTTACCAACGATGTTTAAGTGTTGGAAGATTTGTTGCGAATGTGAATGTTTCTTTATTCACAAAGTGACCTAGGGTTGTGACCAGGGTTTTTAAACTTTCGGTGAATTAAGCAATTTATTTTATGGGAAGATTCAATAACCGATAGGTATATTGACTTTGCAGATGGCAAAATTAAAACACAAAATTGCAGACAGATATACTAACGAAAATTAGAAGCTGGTAAGCGATTTTCTTATCAAGTTTAAAATCTAATATTGCAAAAATTATTTTTTATTATGATTATAATTACCGTGTAGCTGTTAGTTACGATGTTGTGAACTTTTAAAGAAATAGCGAAGATCCTTATTCCGGTCCTGTAAAATGTAATGTTGTACTTTTTAACTTAACTTTATGACTGTCATAAATAATCAGTCAAGTACCCAAAACCAATACCATTGTTAGGTGAATTGGTCAGCTTATGTCGTAAATCATTTAAAAAAATACCCACTAATACGGAAATTGCTTTATTTAATGAATGCAAGTTAGTAAAATTATTTCAATTACACTAAATTGTGTGAAAATATTTTACTGTTCGTACATAAAAAAAACTAATAAATTGAGCAATTAGCAATTGAAAGAAAGCCAAAATTTTACCTGATTAAAAAAAAAAGATTTTTTCTTGGTTTCTATGTACCTTAATATAAAATTACTCATTCAATTTATGAGAATTGTTACCGTCCAAACAGATATCAGTCGTGTTCCTGAAACAACCGGGAGTTACCAAGACGAAATTATAACAAGTCTGACGTTTCTGAAAAAGTACGGGACTTGAATAATAAAACGAAATACATATTACCCCCCGGTAATATTTGGCGCCCAACGTGGGGCAAAGACTTGGAGTAAGTTTGCGGATCCACCCCATTCATCCCTACGTGATGGCAACTGAAAGGCGCGGTACGAGGGCACACCCCAACAATGACGTCGCCGATGAACAGCAAGACCTGCTGAGAGAGGCCCAAACCTCTCAGTGGCGCCCAGAACATGAAGACAACAGTATGACATGCTCTACGCAGTCAAGTCCCGACAGGCAGACGCCACGTTTGTCATGTACTATTAAAAAATGTGAAAATACGAGTCCAAAATCGCCACCTCCGGTCCCGCCACGAGCGAGTCTTCAGACGACACCAGCAGGCTCCGTTCCCATAACGTACACGCAAGTACTCCTTCCACCAGTGGCCCCCAGACTACCGAAGTTCACTGGCCGATGCGAAGAGGACCCCGAAGTGTTCTTGAATCGTTTGGACCGATACTTTGTTGCGTGTGGAGTAGATCCTGACGACCAGGAGGAGATCGCCACCGAGCAGCTTCAGGATGAAGCTAAGAAGTGGTATCGGGTTTATAGCAATATGGGATACTCTTTCCAGGACTTTCGTAGTAGATTCCGGGAACAATATTGCTCCCCGACCGCTTCGGCAAAACTAGCTGGTCGCTTTTACAGCGAGAAACATTTCCCTAATGAGTCAGCCGAGGTATTTCTGATACGGAAAAAGAGGTATCACGACCGGTTAGAACTTAAATTATCGGACGATATACTGGTGAGTATTCTCATGCAGCAGTTGCACCACGACGTACAGATGACGCTCGTAGCGCATGTTCCAAAGTCGTTCGACGAGCTCTTGGCAATCGCCAGGCGCTACGAAGCGTGCATCGGGCAACGCCGCATTGCACCCGTTCCAACCGTTTCAATACGTGCAACACCCGCGTGCCACCACTGTGGAGGAAATCACTTCCATCGTGACTGCGCGAACAGAACCACTTCGGCTCAGGAAAACGATCGAGCTTCGACATCCAACCGCGTGTCGTCGCAGTAGAACATCCAGCGGTTACCATCAACACCATATGCGGACACCAGGGACTTCCCCGAGTGCGACTCCAAGTGGGGAACAACACTTACGGTGCTCTGGTGGACACTGGAGCCTCGGCGAACTTCGTTCGGAAGGGATTATTCCCATTCCTAGTCGAAAATAAACCGAAGGTGCGTGCACCACTTACCGTGGGCATTTCTACCATCACCGCCAGGCCCGTTGGAACCATCCATCTCGTATATGAGCTCGGTAACACCACCATGGCGGACTGCTTTTACGTTGTGGAAGACCTGGTCGAAGACATCATCCTTGGTTACTCCTGGCTTCGAGAACGAAACGCAGTGATCGACGTGATTCGCGGAAGTGTTCACTTAGGAACGGAACACAGACATACGTGCTTCTTCCAATCCTCGACTCCTGTGCGAAAGGACGCTAGTAACCCCGTGAGTGTCCGTGACAGTTTCCCTCCCGCGCTCAAAGACGCTTTACAAAACACTATTAACGTGCATGCTCGCGTGTTTGCCGACAGTGCGACAATCAAAGTGACGCGTTCCGCGGAACATATCATATCCCTTTCAGACGAAACCCCGGTGCATCAAGCCCCATACCGATATAGCGACGCGAAGAAACAGACCATCCTCGACCAAGTCCAGGAGATGCTGACGAATGGAGTTATCGAACCCTCCACGTCTGCATATTGCTCCCCCGTCGTGTTAATCGGCAAGAAGGATGGGACTACGCGCTTCTGCGTCGACTATCGCCGCCTAAACGCCGTCACAGTCAACGAGACTGCCCCATTGCCCATCATCCAAGAGACGCTACGAGATCTAGGTCAAGCTAAAGTGTTTAGCGTCCTAGATCTGAAGAGCGGGTACTGGCAGATTCCGGTTGCATCACGATGCCGTCACCTGACAGCGTTTGCAACACCCCAGGGGTCCAAGTATCAGTTCAAGGTGATGCCCTTCGGCCTAAAAAACGCTCCTACCACCTTTCAGCGTTTTATGGCTCAAGAAGTTTTGGCAGGCTACCTTCAACGATTCGTGATGGTCTACCTAGATGACATTATCATCTACTCGGCCAATCACGAAGAGCACTTACAACACCTCGGCCTAGTTTTTGAACGTCTCGGTATCCACGGTCTACGGTGTGCTCCCCAGAAGTGTCATCTCGGAGCTAATAGGATCGAATACCTCGGGCATGTCATCAGTGACACTGGAAACGAACCGCAACAACAACATCTCGACCAAATTGCCAAAGCAGATATTCCCACAACCAGGAAGCACCTGAAACGGTTCCTCGGTATTTGTGGATGGCTACGAGAGTATGTAGCCAATTTCGCCCAGATGGCCTCCCCGCTCACTGACTTGCTGTCGCCCAAACGGAAATGGCAATGGGGACCTTTAGAAGAGGCTGCGTTCACCGCCGTGAAAGATGCGGTAGCAGCTCCTCTCCGTCTTTGCCGTCCAGATCCATCCAGACCATACGTACTGCAAACCGATGCCAGCGGAATCGGCATGGCCGCTGTTCTCTACCAGGTAGGGCCGGAAGGTCGCAAGGATATCGTGTCATACGGCAGCGCTCGCTTCAACGACGCAGAACGCCGATACCACATCAACGAACAGGAGTGCCTTGCTATCGTGTGGGGGGTGAAGCGTTATCGTCCATACCTCGAAGATCGTCACTTCACCTTGATTACGGATAATCGAGCCCTGCTATGGTTAGCTAAAAACCGCGACAATGCGAAATTGACGCGTTGGTCGTTGCTACTTCAACCATACGCTTTCACTATTGTCCACACGCCAGGGAAGGACAACGAGCTAGCGGACGTCCTGTCCCGAGATCCGCTAACACAACCTGCAAATGTAGACGCACGAGATGAGGAGCAACTCGTTCCACCGAGCTCTAACGTACACCCGGACCTGGATGCCAAAGTGTTGAACGCCATCATGTTCACCACGCTCCAGGAAGAGGTACGAACGGCTCAACTCAACGATCCAAGTTGCTGCCGCCTCATTGAACGCTGGCAACGCGTAAACGCAGACGGTGGAATCCGTCTCCGTGGCGACCGTGTTTTTAAAAATCTTTACCACGTCGAACGGAACCTCTTGTACCGCGTCCAACTTCACGGCCACCGATTGGTCGTACCACGGTCATTACAAGAGCGGGTAACGTACTACTACCATGACTCCATTTTGGCGGGACATCCTGGTGCCGAGGAAACTGAGCGTTCCATCCAGGAGTTGTTCTACTGGCCCAAGATGACCACTTATGTGCGAAGGTACGTACAAACGTGTCTGCTGTGTGCACAATATAAGAGGAAACCGACCCGGGAACGAGCACCGCAGAAGCCTCGACAACCTCACCACCCTTGGGAAACCGTTGCCTGCGACTTGATGGGACCCTACCTTGATACGCCACGAGGAAACCGGTACATCTTTGTGGTGACCGATTTGTTCTCCCGCTGGGTCGAAGCATTCCCTCTGGTCACCGCCACCTCTAAAATTATCTGCGACCTGCTAGAGAAGGAAGTCTTCGGCAGATTTGGGTTTCCCCAGACCATTATTACAGACAACGGCTCTCAATTCGTGTCCAGATACTGGGAAAAATGTTGCCAATCCTGGCAGGCTGACCACTTTGCCACGGCTGTCTACCATCCCCAAGCTAACCCCACTGAGCGAAGAAACCAGGACGTCAAGAAAGGACTGCGGGTGCGAATGGCCAACCGGCGTCCGACCACCTGGGACCTCCATCTGACTCCCGTGTTGTATAGCTTGAGGAGACGCCGTAACGCCGCCACAGGAAAAACACCTGGGGAAGCTCTGCTAGGCTATAATCCCCGCCTTCCAGGCGCATGGGACAGTGACGTCGAACTTCTCCCCACTCCACCGCTAGAGGACATCCGCCAAGAAGTCCGCGACAACCAGCGGGCCTACTTGCATCAACGTCATCCAGAACAACCACCTGCGGTAGTATACAACGTAGGCGACTTGGTGCTTACCCGGAAGCCACCTGGTAGGCAACGTTTCGGTCCCAAGTGGATGGGACCTCATAATATCGTGGAGCGGATTACCGACACTATATATGTGGTAAATGTCAGTGGACGTAACATCCGACACCACGTTAACAGGATCCGCAGAGCACCACAGGCGACATAGCAACCGGTGGAACCACGACTGATATCTTTAAAAGGGAGGGCGAATGTTACCGTCCAAACAGATATCAGTCGTGTTCCTGAAACAACCGGGAGTTACCAAGACGAAATTATAACAAGTCTGACGTTTCTGAAAAAGTACGGGACTTGAATAATAAAACGAAATACATATTACCCCCCGGTAATAGAATTGACAAATTATTTTAAAGGCCTATTTTGCCACGGGCGGTGAAACTTAACTCATCCTGTATATGTTTATATAAAATTATGATTCTCGAGTTGGAAATTATGCAGAATTCATCCACTAACTGTCCTTTATGTAATCGCACAGTCGATTTCCGGGTAGTATTTATGTTAAATTATAAATTTTTTTTTGCTGTGTTGCTTGGCCTATGCTGTTATTTTGCAAACTACAATGATATTTTCAGGGCATTTACAAGCTTGTGTTATTCAGCTGACGGGGAATGCATTTTAGCCGGAGGACAATCGAAAAACGTTTGCATTTATAACGTTAAAGAAGGCCTGCCCATTAAAAAATTTGAAATCACACAAAATAGATCTTTTGATGCTGTTGATGTACGCATTTTCCGAATATAATAGCATTTTTCTATTCGGATTCTGCTTGCAGGATTTTATTAACAGAAGAAAGCTGACTGAATTTGGTAATGTCGATTTGGTGGAAGAACGCAACGAAAGGGAAGGAGGCAATGTCAAAATTAAACTTCCCGGTGTTCACAAAGGTGACATGGTCGCAAGAACATTCAAACCGGAGGTTCGAGTATTTTCGCTGCAGTTTTCACCAACCGGTCAAGCTTGGGCAGCGGCTACAACAGAAGGATTGTTAATTTATTCGTTAAATGCGGGGCTTGTTTTCGATCCTTGGAATTTACAAATTAATATTACACCCGAAGCGATTAGAGAAGCAATCAATGATGACGATCACCTTAATGGTAATTAATTTTTTAATTAATTTTATTTTTGCACATTTAATGGCCAGACGTTAAAATAGCAAATAAATGAAAATGGAAATGGAAAGTTTAAAATTTTCATTTTCCATTTCGTTTTCTATGTCCATTTATCTTTTCCATTTGCCCTTTCCGTTTTTCATTTTCCATTTGCCTTTTCAATTTTCCATTTCCATTTTCAAAATCATTTACCATTTCCATTTTTCATATCCATTTACCACTTCCATTTACGTTTTCCATTTTAAATTTTCCATATCCATTTACCATTTCCATTTTCAATCTTCCGTATCCCTTATATCACTTCCATTTACGTTTTCCATTTTCAATTTTTCATTTCCATATCCATTTACCATTACCATTTTCAATCTTCCGTATCCATTATACCACTTCAATTTACGTTTTCCATTTTCAATTTTTCATTTCCATTTTCCATATCCATTTACCATTACCATTTTCGATTTAACATTTCCATATCCATTTTCAATTTTCCATATTCATTTACCATTTACGTTTTCCGTCTTCCATTTTCAATTTTTCATTTCCATTTACCATTTTCGATTTACGATTTCCATTTTCAATTTTCCATCTTCCATATCCATTTACCATTTCTATTTTCCATTTTCGTTTTCCATTTTCCATCGTCCATTTTCAATTTTCCATATCCATTTACCATTACCATTTTCGATTTAACATTTCCATATCCATTTTCAATTTTCCATATTCATTTACCATTTACGTTTTCCTTCTTCCATTTTCAATTTTTCATTTCCATATCCATTTACGATTTCCATTTTCAATTTTCCATCTTCCATATCCATTTACCATTTCCACTTTCGTTTTCCATTTTCCATCGTCCATTTTCATGTTTCCATATCCATTTACCATTTCTATTTACCATTTCCATTTTCCATTATTTTCTTTTAATTAGATTGTTTTACTGTTTTAACGTCTGACCATTACAATTTAATAATACATAACCTAAGTTGACGTGTATGCTTGATTGGTTGCAAAAGATTGACCAAGTGACAAAAAAAAATTAAAATTGAATATACGGATATTCACATTCTATGTTCAATTTTAAAATAAAGACACGGCACGGCATATATGAAGCGATTTAAAAAATAATTTCTAGAATTTGGTTAGAAAAAATTCTACAGTAATTTTTGAGTAGAAAAAATTTTGAAATTCTTCGATTCAGAAAGATTTAAAATTAAATGTGTGCAAAATCTGGTTGAAATCCGTTGAGCAGTTTTCGAGAATAGATTGATCCTTATGGGAGCTGCCTAATGTACCCTTGAAAAAGCATCTTGTGTGATTTTTTTAAATTTCAGCATTAATGATGGCAATGAAATTGAACGAAACTAATCTAATTCAAGAAATCATGGAAAGAATTCCTTTACAAGACGGTTGGTACTTTTATTGGGACTTTATTGAATTTATCTATAAATTGTACATGTTTTAGTTGAATTAACAGTTGGGAATTTGGGTGACCGGTATATTGAGAGATTATTGATAATTGTAGCTAATGCTCTTGAAAATTCAAGGCATTTAGAATATTATTTGCATTGGATTCAGTGTATCTTAACTCTTCATGGGCAAAAAATTAGACCGCAATCAAACATGCCTGCTTTGTTAGCGTTGCAAAAAGGCCTCACTCAAAAATACGAACAGATGTCTAAATTGTAAGTATTTTTTAATTCAATTATACCTTACAACGAAACGAAAAATGCGATTAATTTAAAAATTATAATTTATTCTTTTAATTTCTTTGCAATTGAATAAGAAATTATGTATGCTGCATCGCCTTGTAAAAATAACTACAGCAATACCCCGATTTACGCGAGTCAAAAATAAATTTAAATTGTCATGAAGTATTTTAAATAAAAAAAGAATTCAAATACAATAAAGTTGAAATACAGTGAAATACTGTTTTAAATTTGTATCATGTCAAAATATTTTTAAAAAAATGAATTAAATTGTAACAGGAGCGACTGTAGGAGTTACTGCGCAGGCGCGCGATACAGTGTGTTCACAAATGCAACAATCAATATTTTTATTTTCTAGGTGCGATTTTAATAAATACACAATGCAGTTTATAGCTCGATTAGGACAAACTACTTGCAAGAAATCAGAAAATGAAGAAATGGACGTAGATGATGTACTTTGGAACGATAGTGACGATGAGTAAAGTTTTGTTTTTAATAAATACATAAATACATTTATTTAAACACTGGCAGGGTATGATTTTCGTAAAACCAGAATGGGCCAATATATTATAATGAAAATTAAAAACAGAACTGGAAATACTGTTCTTGACAATCTATCAATTTCGTACCATAAAATTTTCTCTTCTCCTTTTTCCTAAAAATAAACATTACAATTTAATAACGAACTTGCGAATACTTACGTTTCTCCAACTCAATTTTAAAAATTGTCGCTTGTAAATGTGAACTTTCTTCGTGTTAAAACAGCTACAATAAGGTGTTAAAGTAGCCTCCTAAAATTACAAGGTTTTTACTGCGACAAAATCAGATTTTTTACAATCACTTTATTTTCCTCTTTTTTGCTGGCTTGATAATGTTCATCCAAAACTTTTACAACGACAAATTCCCCTAACGCCGCGAACACAAAAACCATGCAACCAGCCATCCACAAATCTAAGGCCTATAATAAGTATAGTTATGAAATCTCAATCTAAACACCAATTTCACAAATACCTTCACATAGGCAACTGGCGGGATATCTGATCTCAATCCTGTAAACATCGTAACAAGCGTTAACATGCAAGTCACCAACAATGTTACTCGTCCCGGTACTGCATCCAGTCCCAGCCAGAAGCTAAACCAAGACAGCACAACCACCAGGGTGGAAGGTGCAAATGTTTGTATTAAGTGATGCCCTATTTGCCTTTCAAATCGAAAATACACCACTAAACGAGAAAAATTGCCCCCTTTGTCGTTAGTGTAAACGTTTCGTTCCTCTAATTCCAACGGTTGGTAAATGTGATATTGTAATAATTTTAATTCAGGACTGACGCTCACTCCTGCGTCAGACCATTGCAATGTAATTTTCTGATTATTGTAAGTGACTAAGAAATTGTTGAATGTCATTTTTTAGTTTATTTATTGTTCCATACTCACAACTTTCAATGTTTAGTGGGCAGATTTGTATATCGCGAGGGTAATGTTGAAATTCCATTTGGCACGCAACGATTGCGTGCATGCGTGCTGCATAACGCACAGTCTTGTTGCGATATAAAGTTACTGATGAGAATTTGTGAGTGAGCGTTGCAATTTCTGTTAAATGTTTTATTAATAGTCCAGTAAAATAGGGATTCAACTTGGGAATGAAAGTGAAAAAGCTGTATTTTTGACGTTTTGAAGACTGGCTGAAAAGTCTCATATAATCTCGTGTCCGCGTCACAAGATAATGAAAATCGGCTTTTCGTAATTATTTCATTTTCTATGCGTGATAAGTCATTTAAGGTGATTATATAACTTGTAGATCATAAAATTATCTATAATTTGTGTTTCGTGAATTTTTGCATATGATCAACCGTTCTCGAGATACAGCGCGGAGAGTAGTACCTCCTTCGAGTGACAGTTGCAACCCCCATATTATATTGAAAATTTATTCTAAAAATGAAGAGTTAAAATAATTAATCTGTTTAACGAAATTCACTACAACACACTAAAAAATCAAAAATTAATAGCTTCGTTCTTAGTAATGAAATAAAATAAAAAATATATAAATCGGCGTTTTAAACAAAATTAACACTGCCAACTAGCGAAAAATTTTGATAAGTTATTATGTCACTTTATGAACATTTCAATTGTTTTTGCTTACCTTGTCAGTATCAAGAACGAAACGCTATTAGTTTTGAATTTTTTTAGTTTATAGTGTGCTATAAATATTGCCAAGACACACGGACAAAAAATATGCATAATAATTTTTGATAACCACTGTATATTCAATAATTAATTTTGTATAGCGAACTATATACCTAGCTCCGCAGTTTACATAAACGTAATCTTATATACTGATGCGCGTGTACCATTCCCCGCACTGTATCTCCAGAATGGTTGATCATACGGAAACATGCATTAAATAAAAATTGTAGATAATTTTATGATCTACAAGTTATATAATTACCTTAAATGTGATGTGATGCATAGAAACTGAGATAATTGCAAAAAAACCGATTAACGTCAATATCTTCTTACGCGGACACGAAATTATATGAGACTTTGCAGCCAGTCTTGAGAAAAATACAGCTTTCTCACTTTCGTTCAGAAGTTTACCTCTTATTGCACATCATTTGACTGCACTATAAGCTTAAAATAATTAAATTTAATTTGCGTACCGACAACTTTTGAATTCAGAAAATACAAGTCAGGCTGCCACAAATTGTCAAAAAATTGTGTCGGAAGTGTTATGTAGTCGTCGCCATCTTCGAACATTTCGTCCAAAATTTTCAGACGCGAATCCGTCCACTGCTGGCGAAGAAACATGTCCATTCTGAAATCCATGTCTTCAACATTAATGGAATTTATGTCTACAATTGTTATCCCAAATTCAACCTCCAAAGGCCTGCCTTTGTGAGTCGGTGGTCTCATTTCTAAAACAAACTGAATTATTTTTTTAAGCTGTTATTGTTGAATAATTTTACCCTTTATGTAATGATCTGGAAGTATAGATTGTGGTCTTATAGGATAATGCCGCGATCGAGGTATTATAGAAGCTTGAATTGTCGAAACGCTGAAAAAAATTAAATTAAATTAATATTTCTACAGTGAGAACTTACCACAGAGGAAATAAAAAAATGAACATTTTAGAATTTTGTTTTGGCAGAAACGTGGAATCGGTTAAGAAATATCCTGACCTTATGAGGTAATTTGTTAGTAACGAGGAAGAAGATGAATCAATTGCAAAAGTATAGCTTGTGTAGCTTGCCAAATGCTGAAAAATTGTTTTTAATTTGTGAAATTAATCTTTCCGTTTCCGCCGCTTTTTACGCGGTAATTATTTTCGAATTAACATCGTTGAAAAGGATTAAGTGTTTAAAAGTTGATTCCTGTAATTTGTTTCTGTTGTTTACAAGATTCTGTTTGTTTTCTAGATAAAAAAGGAAATTTGTAGTACAGGAATACCTCGCATGGTTCGGACTGTTTGAAAGTGGACTATAGGAACTAAATAAATCCCAAAAAAAATCCTGTTTTTCAGTAAACAAAACGAAATTAATAAATTCAAATATCGTTATTAAAAACTGATAGGAATTAAATTCACACACCTGACTTTATTGTTGGAGATGAAGGAAAAAAAATATTCCCAGAAATTAATTAATGAGGAGAATTAATTAATGGGAAGAAGTAACTGAAAAATTATCAAAAATCAGCTATTTCTTGTTTTCTCAGAACTATATTGTTTTCACATAGTCGATTCTTGCACCAAACTCTCCAATTGAAGGGCTCTATGCAACAAGTACTTAAGTCACTTTTTCATATTTGATCTTTTTTACACTAATCTTTAGTAAAAAAAAGATCAGTCAAAATCAAAACAATGTGATTTCCAGATCATACAGAAACGTCAAATCTCAAATATCACAGAATACGAAAAGTGACTTAGGTACTTTTTGCATAGATCCCTTCAATTATTCTTTACAGTTCCGATTATTACAACCAATAATCTTGCTGATAATGGCCGACTCGGCAAGAAATGCTTTGTCTCTTTTGACTTTTTCTGATTGATGGTGGCGTGGTTTTAAGACGTTAATTTAAAGTTTTATAACAAAAAAATCTTTAAATAAAGAACAATTCAAGTAAGGTACTTTAAATAACTGTGCACCAATTGTTTCTATTAATCAAAGTTAACTTTTTCATGCTGTATCAGAGAAGCAGAACAATGTATTGTCCAAAAGTGACAAACGTTCAGGAAATTCAAATTAATAACTTGATATTTTTGGTGTTGCTTTAAAGTAATGCTTGGAGATACATCATAATGCAACACAAATTTGGACAGAATTCCCTCTTTAATGTGTAGATGGGATATATTTTAATCGATATACATTAAAATTTCATGGTTGGAAAAGTGGACATACATCGTTCTGCTTCTCTGGTACAGATATGAATTCTTATGTATGTGGGATGCTAAAAACGTTTTTTTAGGACTTATCAATGAAAATTTCAGTAAAGTTGCAGAAAATATTTATTACAACAGTTCTTTGCAATTAAGTTCTTAAAATATCTAATTCTTCAGGAGTAACGTGCAGTCTCAGTTGTTTTTCCAGCAATAAATCTTGAATTTGGGCCAATTCTGTAGGAATGTAAATAGCCGCATCAATATACAACGCCTTAAGCCAAGGGCATTCCTCAACAGCAGCGTAATAAGCTTTTCTGCACAAGGAAGGGTCAAAATTTGCATGAAGAAACTGCAGATACAGTCTCCACACTAACCCGCACCGTCTGGTGCAGATATCAGGACGTGTGATGCGACGAAACAAAGATACCATTCGATTCTTTAAATTGTTATCGAAGTTCACAGGTTGTCCCGTTACGGTGTCGGTCAACGTTTCCTCGATTTTGGCGACGTGCTGATTTATTATGAAAACCAGAAACAGAATTGGTATGGCATGTCCGGTTTTTAACAACAAATTCGTCAATTTCCACCAAGATTGTCCCAAACAACAATTTAAAGATTGCTCCTTGGCGAGAACGGACAATAAAAATAAATTGTTCGGATAACTTGCGATCGCTTTGTGCAAACTTTCGTCTAATAGTTTAAACATCCCCGATTGTGGCTTATCAATGCAATGCTTGAATAACATTGCCACGTAAAATTCATTTATTATTTCCTTGTGCCAAGAATTTTCCGGATTCTGTTCGTTTAATGTAATTAAGATATTTTCAACAAATACGCCGGTTTCAATTGGACCCTTGGTTAAGTACAGAATCCATCCGTGGCATACGATCCAGTCGACAAGAAAATTTGGTAAAAAATGCCGCACCAGTTCCAGATTTTTAGCTTCAGTCAACAACTTCAAAGTTACGTGCTTGAATTTCAAGCTGGCGTCATTTAACATTTCTTCGGTTACGTGCAACTCGGTTTTTATATTTTTATTCAAGGCAAGACACACCAAATACTTCAAGGCTTTTTCCCGTGAGTTGTTTCTAATTTGCAATTCAATCAAAGTTCGATACAAGGAACAAATCGCAGCTCTTTCGTCTTCATCGCTGATGGTTGTCACTTCGTTCGAGGCCCCGGTTAGTAAAATCGCCGTGTTGGTTAACACACTAACCGCAGCTTCAAAGTTGCCCGATTCAAACTCCACGAGAGCGTATTCCCGATAGTAAATGGCGTTATTTCTGTGCTCGTCTTGCTTCAGCAAGTTCTTCATTGAAGCTCTGATTTTCTTCCTCAAACCCGGGTTCATTTTAAACCGATTCTCCCTGTCCAACACGATCAGAAGTCGCTGAAACCTGAACCACCAAACGGTTATCGCAATTTGGTCGTAACCGCTCAAACAGTCGGCACAGTTTCTGATCGTGGCGATTAAAAATTCTAAATATTCATCCTGGCCGGGAATCGCTTTTAAATATTGGGGCCCGACCGTGAGTCGGTTGGTGTCTTTCAACAGATTCCTGTTGCTTAAATCGATCGGGTATTCCGGCAAAAACATCGGAAGCAGCGATTCAACTGAATCTAGCGACCATGGCACGTAATCCAAGCCTAAAAGTTGCATCGTCGTATGCCGGCAAGGTAGTAGTGGGGCTTTTAAGAGAGTCAATATTGTTGCAGTTACTTTGAATATGTTTTCAGGCATTGTAATGGGATGAATCAGTTCCGAGACGTCTTCAGGAAAAACCAGTCGTTGAGGATCTTCACAGTTCGCTTCGCCAGCGAACGGCAACCAGTGACAGGATTCTCGAAGTTTTTCGACCCTCAACCACAACTCGTGGAGCGGTAATTGCGACTTCAGAATGATTTCCTCCAACTCGACCAGCTGCTTCTCATCGAAACTGACTTCGACCATGAATTTATTTTTATCAGACAGATTGAGTTCCAGGTATAATTTCAGCAGGGTCCACAACTGCTCGAAAAGCCCCGCTTGTTTTAGGAACAAGCCGCATTGGTACAACATCCGCAAAATGCTTTCCTCCAAAAGCGATTTTTCCACCGCCGAGCTGCGCCGCAATTGATGCAAGGTCGACAGGCACTTTATGTACAAATTTAAAACGGCCGGGGTGTTGCAGTGAGACATGGAGCACTGAGTTGCCTCGATGTACCCTTGCCACAAGATTATGTTCCCCGGGTCCTTCTCCACGATTTTTTTTAGCTGAACTTGCAGCTCGTCTGCGGGGTAAACGCTGACGGTTATGTTCAAACGCTCTCGAAGCAATTTTTCGCAGTTCGGGTTGTGCGTCAGGGCTTTGTCTAAAATCGCCAGCTTCCGTTCGGCTGTGACTCTCAGGCCTTTCGCGATGCTGCCTTTGCGGAACGATTTTTCGAAATTGAAGACGTCGTCTTGGAATCGGACGTACTTCAGCCACATTTCGATGTCGGACGGGTCTTCGGCGAGCCTGCGATTGTAATAAGCCGTCGTTTGCGACATCTCCTCTTCTTGTTTGAAGCCGGTGAAATTTTCGTCTCGTTCCTTGCTAATTTCCTTGTTTAAATCTTTTTTTGTAATTATTTCTGCTTCGTCGGCTTTGTCGTCCTTTTTGATAATCACATTGAAGTACCTTTTAAATTTTTGTTTGTGCGCATTATTTCTTTTGTTGCAGGTGTAATAACTTACGCGGTATTTGGGGACGGACGGTCTGGAGATTGTACGGACTGACAAGAATTCTTTCGTTCGTGTGGTGTCGATTCTAAAGTCGTCGGAATTCACAACTGGAACTGGAACTGGAGTTGGTGTCCGTTTTTGACGTTTCTTTTTGTGCTTGTGGGAAACTCTGTCCTTCGGTCTCGAGGATTTTGACGATGTGGGCTGATTTAATTTGTTTAAATCGATTTGGAAACTCGAGTTGATTAACCAGTTTGATGCATCTTCTGTTTTGCGTTCTTCAGGATTTTCGGGTTGGTTTGCGTAAGCAGGAAAAAGCGACATATTAAACCTGAAAAATACTTGCTTTTTCAATATCTAATAACCTCAAATTCTCTCGTTTATAAACGTCAAATTGATATATGTTTTGCAGGTTGGTATATAATTAACAATATAGATGTAGCAAGAATCGTTTTTATTTAATTCTTAATAATTTAATAACAATTTTAAATTGCAATGGGTTGCAGAAAACTTGTAACCCTATCCTTTTTGTAACAAATGCATTTTACGGAAATGACTGTTGTTATTTTATTATTCAAGTTAACCCTAGAGTGGGCGCGTGGATTACATATGTAATCCGTTGTTCCCATTTTCAATATTTTTGTTTTGTTTATGATACACCAACAATCTTTTCAGTACCTTCCTAAAAAAGGCTATTCTACAGGATTATTTCATCAAGCAATTTTTCTCTTATAAATTTACAAGATGGTGTAAAATATGTAATAATTGGTTGTGTAAAGACAATTTGTTAGACATTTTTTTTTTTTGGTACGAAAATTTATATAGTTATAGGAATCTTGTTTCATAAATAAAGTGATCATATATTTTTTGTATGTTATTATTTATATTTTCCGCCGCTGTTACGTAAGCGTTCCCATTTTGGAGAGTTTTAATTTTATTTATGTTAAACGGTTATAAATTTATTTCAAGGCAAAAATTTTTTTTACACGTTATAAAAGATATTAAAGTATCATTACCTTAAAAAAAAATAATAACAAAATATTTTGTTAACACAATAATAAATAATCAAAATGGATTATGTAATCCCCGCGCCTACTCGTATAACAAAATAACAGGCGCCTACTGATAGGTTAAGGAAATTTGAGGTTATGTTTTAAGACACCTATTGAATCAAATATTTGTCATTTCCTTTTGAAATATGATAAAGATTACAAAACTATTAAACAAAAATTAAATTTTTTTATCATAAAACCATCTTTTATCGTGGGTTTCCTGTTTCCGGTGTGGTTTTACAATTTTTCATTTTATTAAGTAGTTTAAAGATTCAAGTTTGCAAACGGGTCTCTCCTTCCACTCACTGCACTAACAAAACATGATCCTACTTCAATTATCCAAAACAAGCTTCCTGCAAGTCAACAACGTTATTAGACATTCTATAGTGAAGGTCATCTTACAAAATCTTTATCAACTGAATTATTCCATGTGACATCTTGATTTTATTACTCAAATCTAACACTCTGAGTTGTGATATCAAAGTGCAAGGAGTATGTTGTGTCGCAGCATATCGATTGTAAGAAATAGTCTACAGCGGCACTTATCTGCCGAAACAGCGATAAAAAATGCCTGCAAAGTACAGGTGAGACCAGGTTTTAATTAAATCCAAATTAAAATTTTAATTCAGGTACAGAAAAACGAATACAGCCCCTTAACGGATACTTTCGGACGACATCACACCTACTTACGAATATCTTTAACAGAGAAATGCAATTTAAGATGTAAGTTCTGAATACATTTGATTTTTCCAGTTTTAAATCGAGCTTCTTGTAACTGTTTACTTGCTTTGAAAAATCAATTTATTTCATTTATTTAAAGTCAAACAACTTGAAACGAATCAGTTATTTCTTGACTTGAAATATTTTTTCAAATTCTTTTCAAGTAAAATAGAGTTTTTAACTATTTACTTGAGAAAAATCATTGATAATTACTTGATTTAAATTCACTTCAAATCAAGCGACTTGAAACAGTTTGACCAATATGAATCAGTTATTTTTTTGAATCAAAATATCTTTTCAAGTTGGTCTCAAGTTAAATCGAGCTTCTTTTAACTATTTACTTGCTTTGAAAAATCAATTTGTTTAATTTATTTAAAGTCAAACAACTTAAAACGGCTTGACCAATATGAATCAGTTATTTCTTGAGTTGAAATATTTTATCAAATTCTTTTCAAGTAAAATAGAGTTTTTAACTATTTACTTGAGAAAAATCATTGATAATTACCTGATTTAAATTCACTTGAAATCAAGCGACTTGAAACGGTTTCATCAATATGAATCAGTTATTTTTTTGAATTGAAACATCTTTTCAAGTTGGTCTCAAGTTAAATCGAGCTTCTTTTAACTATTTACTTGCTTTGAAAAATCAATTTGTTTAATGTATTTAAAGTCAAACAACTTGAAACGGTTAGACCAATATGAATTAATTATTTTTATTCAGGTCAATATTGCATGCCTGCCGAGGGTGTGCCGTTATCACCAAAATCAAACATACTAACAACCGATGAAGTGATCTACCTGGCACAATTATTCGCTCAAGAAGGAGTTAACAAAATTAGGCTCACCGGGGGTGAACCCACTGTTAGGAAAGATCTCGTCGATATTATAAGTAATATAACAAAAAAATGCAAGTTGCACTCGCTGACTTTTAAGTTGCAGGTAGTTTAAAAAAAATTCGAGGCTTGGAAACCGTTGCAATGACCACAAACGGTTTAGTATTAACTCGTCAACTAGTTGGATTACAAAAAGCAGGCCTAGATATTTTAAACATTAGTTTGGACACTTTAAAACCGGAACGTTTTGAACACATTACGCGAAGAAAAGGCTGGGACCGGGTGATGATGGGCATAGATTTGGCCCTGCAGTTGGGCTACAACCCGGTCAAAATAAACTGCGTGATTATGAAGGGATTCAACGACGATGAAATTTGTAATTTCGTTGCGTTGACAAAAGAAAAATGTGTTGATGTACGTTTTATAGAATATATGCCGTTTAGCGGCAATAAATGGGAAATGGAGAAAATGGTGTCCTACAAAGACATGGTTTCCATCATAACTGAGAAATGGCCCGATTTCAGTCCTTTAAAAAATGCACCTAACGATACGTCCAAGGTATTTTCCTGGCATTGAAAATTTGTTGGTTTATGAAATTGAATTGTAGGCTTGGAAGGTTCCGGATCATGCGGGACAAGTCGGCTTCATTACATCGATGAGTGAACATTTTTGCGGGTCGTGCAACCGATTGCGGATCACTGCAGATGGAAATCTTAAAGTGTGTTTGTTTGGAAACACTGAAGTGTCGCTGCGCGATGCTTTGAGAGCCGGCTCGAGAGAAGACGACTTGATTGCTTTGATTGGTGCTGCAGTTAAGCGGAAAAAGAAGCAACATGCAGGTGAGTTGAAGCTGTCAATATTGATTGCAAAACGAGAAATTTTTTTGTTTGAACGAAAAAAAATTTTTGAAATTTTAAGTTGTAATTTTGAAATACAGTAAAAACTGTTTAATACGGTGCAGGACCTTGCTTCCGGTTAACAAAATTTGACGTACAAAAGGGAGCGTATGGTTAAGTTCAATGGAAAGCATAGTTTAACACAGACATTGCATATTTTGAATTTAATGAAATTAAAATTCAATTCAATGGGTTAACAAACAAAAATAAATTAGTATACAGATGTCCCACCTTCATTGGGTTATTCGTGATTTTGGGTACCGTTGAGGGCGCCACTGTAAATCAGCTAAAAGTCATACTGTTGTGTGTTTACCTCGTGAGCTTCTGTGTTGTAATTTGGTTTTTGTCATGGCTTTTTTAAAGTTACTTAAAATTTTAGCATATTTGGAAGCTACAGCAGACAGTAAGTGTATTGTAAAGTTGATGCTAAAAAAATAATTCATTTAAAATATAACCTGATATTTAAAAACATTTAACTTATGTAACCCTCATATAATTGGTTGAAGGTTTCCCCATTAATAACGGATTTTCCCACGCTTTTCTTCTCTCTACCTTGTCTTTAGATCCAAAAACATTTTCAATAAAAACATATTTTACTTTTGCACTACAGCGCGGAAATCAGTGAAAAGATGCTTGTGGTTCGTTTTTTCAGCATCTGTGACAACCAAAGACAACAATTTGTCTTGTCAATCTTCACTTTAGACATATTTTTGAATAAATTTCAAATAACTATCGTTTTAAAAGCATACGATTCTAATGCAATGGTATGACTTCCGAACGTGCAAGAAATTACCAGCAGTTGTCTCACTGTTATATGGATTCGCTAATATTTCACCATATTTCGACCATAACTCGAGTTATTCCGTAAGTTGAATTTTTAGCGCGAATTTTGAAATTCACACGTTTAATTTATTTATTTAAATTTTTTCCCTATTTCGAACAGGCAATTTTAGCCCGATTCCATAATCAATTTAAAGTTTGCAAAAGCAAAACGCATTAAGCAAATGTTGCGAAATATTATGAAATGTTTGGTTCAGGGAATCGACAAAAAATACTAGCGAAATATTTTAATCAACAACAATTAATTGCAAAAAACTAAGATAAATTTGTAACATTAATTTGCATGATGATGATGATTCAACTTGAACCCAATATGCCCTTTTAGATAATCTCTGACGAAAGTTTGCTTTTAATTAGATTTTTGTGCATGTAAAGTTTTTTGTATGTCGTACTATTTTTGAACAAGAAAGTTTCCTAGCATTGCAGCCACAACAAACGTGACCGACTTGCTTGCCTGTGGTAGAGTGAGTCATATCTGTTGAGTCTGTAAAGTCGTAGTTGTATGTTGTAATTTGACTAACATTTCTGTAGTACTATACCGTATTTTTTAATTTGACAAGATTCAACAGATCGCGCCAAAAAGTAGATATATGATTGGCTGGCATCAAACTGTAGCTGGCTGGCAGCCAATTATGGATCTACCTTTTGGCGCGACTGTTTGAATCTTCTCAAATTTAAAAATACGGTTTGTAGCAATTTTCTGTATTAGAATTATTAATAAACTTGTTGCAGGCATGCTGAATCTTTCGCACATGGAAAATCGACCTATGATTCTAATTGGTGGATAATGGGTTAATTTTTATGTATGTACACAAATGATTTCTAAAAATTCCAATTAACTTAATAATTCTTCCACTGCATGAAATTACTAAAGGAATTTTTAGAACATTTTCATGCACGCTTAAACATTTTTCAACCATTCTCCAAACAATCATAAAATTGGATTTTTTCATTCCAAATTTATGATGAAAACATTAAAACAGCATCTTAGTGGAATTATTATTTGCAGCCTCCTCGCGCCTTCTACCTTCAACTTTTAAGTTCAACACTCTCTCCCACCTCTTTCCACAAAATACACAATCAAGTTTGCGATACTACTCCACTGACCAACAATTGTCTCATGTTGATGAAAAGGGAAAAGCATCGATGGTTAATGTAACTCCAAAAGACACAACACATCGCACTGCCACCGCCCGAGCAACCGTTAAAGTGGGGCCTAAATTGGCTCTTCTAATAAAAGAAAATTCTGTTAAAAAAGGCGACGTTTTAACAGTTGCTCAAATCGCTGGTATTTTAGGTGCTAAGAAAACAGCGGACTTGATTCCACTTTGCCACAATATTCCTTTAACCGGCATCAAAGTTACTGCACATTTGGATGAAGTGAAGCATTCTGTGATGATAAATGCTACAGTTGCTTGCATTGGAAAAACTGGGGTTGAAATGGAAGCCCTGACTGCTGTTACAGTTGCTGCTCTAACCGTATATGACATGTGCAAAGCTGTTAGTCGTGGCATTGCAATTGCAGACATTGTACTAACTAGTAAAACGGGGGGTGTTAGGGGAAATTATACGGAAGAAGTTGTGGTTAGGGATTACAATACTGAACCAATTATTAAAGAAGGTGTAGTTTTAGGAGGTATTTAATTATAGTTAAATTATTTTTATATCTGGTTGTTACACATTATTTTGTAGTTTCCATTAATTAAATAAATTACTTTTACAATTACTTTTTTTGATTTGGACGAATAAATAAACTGTCTTCAGTCATCAAAATGCTACAAAAAAACTGCATATAATACAAATTATAAAACGGAATCTAGACACTTACACATTTCCAGTTCCATTCATTCCGGGCATTGAAATGGGGGCTAATTTTGCTTCCTCAGGAACCTTAACTGTTAAATTTGATTTTGGTCCTGTATTCCAAATATTGCTTTGTTCATCCACAACCGACGCTTCAATCATCAGCAAATATTGCCCTCCTCTCGGGAAAGCCAATAAAAATTGGGCTGTAAAAAAATCCTTGTGTGGAGTCACCGTTTGTATTAACACTGAATTAGTCTCAACAGTTTGCTGTAAAAACAATAATAAATTTTTTAATAAAAACACGTCAAGTTTTACCGCCCGTGGCAAAATAGGCCTTTAAAATAATTTGTCAATTCTCATAAATTTCATGAATAATTTTATATTATTAAGGTACATAGAAACCAAGAAAAAATCTTTTTCTTTTAATCAGGTAAAATTTTGGCTTTCTTTCAATTACTAATTGCTCATTTTATTAGTTTTTTTTATGTACGAACAGTAAAATATTTTCACACAATTTAGTGTAATTGAAATAATTTTACTAATTTGGGTTCATTAAATAAAGCCATTTCCGTTTTAGAGGGTATTTTTTTAAATGACTTACGACATAAGCTGACCAATTCACCTAACAATGGTATTGGTTTTGGGTACTTGGCTGATTAGTTATGACAGTCATAAAGTTAAGTTAAAAAGTGCAACGTTACATTTTACAGCACCGGAATAAGGGTCTTCGCTATTTCTTTAAAAGTTCACAACATCGTAACTAACAGCTACACGGTAATTATAATTATAATAAAAAATAATTTTTGCAATATTAGATTTTAAACTTGATAAGAAAATCGTTTACCAGCTTCTAATTTTCGTTAGTATATCTGTCTGCAATTTTGTGTTTTAATTTTGCCGCCTGCAAAGTCAATATACCTATCGGTTATTGAACCTTCCCATAAAATAAATTGCTTAATTCACCTAAAGTTTAAAAACCCTGGTCACAACCCTAGGTCACTTTGTGAATAAAGAAGCATTCACATTCGCAACAAATCTTTCAACACTTAAACATCGTTGGTAAAAAGTGAAAATGAAAACTTTGTTTTGTGGAATAGTGAACATTTGTGTTTAATTCAGGTATAATCATGCCATTTCAATACTCAGTCGAGGAGAAGCTTGAAATGCTTTTAATTTATGGGTAATGGAGCATCACTTTGAGCGTCTTTTATAAAATAAACTTAATATTTACCTATTAAAAACTTATTTTATTTTTCTCACAAATTCCAGAATACGGGTCTGGCAACAACTAAAACGCCGTTTCCTTCAGTTTTATGGGTCGATCATCAGGTATTGTTACATGGTAGACCGTATTATCCATTGTTGGAAAGTCATAAATAAAAGTATTTTTCGTGCTTTATGTTAAATTTGATTTAACTCAAAAAGTAATAATTTTTTAACGAATCAAATTGCAATTAACAATGCTACGAATAATTTGACAAATTTTGAAATAAAAAACCAAACATGGAAATTTTACCCGAAACTCATTGTTTTACTTTTTTGGCTTCAAATAAAAATGATTTGGAAAACTTGTAGCACTAATCGAAAGTGTAAACTTCAACTGATGTAACATGTAAATTGCATACTTTCCCCTCAATCTTTAATAGGTATTATGGCCGGGGCGGTAAAACTTAACTCACCCTGTACAAGTACCTTTGTATCCATTTCTTTACTTTTGATAGGAGCCTGTAATTGTGAAGTCACCGTGATTATTATTCCTTCCACTTTTCTGAATAAACCAGGATGTTGTCCGTGCTGTATTACTCCTTCAACTTTTACAGCCAATTGTGAACCTGACTGGACACTTATGAATTCGCCGAGAACACGAGGTTGGGGTGAGATTGCTAATTTAACACTGGTTGATTGAAGAACTTGGAAAAAATAACGAGGGATTGGAAGGGAAGCGTTCACCAACATCTCAATTATGGTTTTTAAGAGCTCCACATGCTGCAAAAAATTAAATAATAACAATGTTGTTAAATTGGAAAACGTTAACAAACTGTGTGAGTGATGGTTTGGTGACTTTCATCTTCTACAATTGCTTTTGCTTTAATCGTGGCGTTTTGGCAACACCGTACAAGCTGCATCAATTCAAGCCTTGTATGTGTGGTAAACTGAATTAAGTTATCCTGCAGCTTACTGCCTGGGATGCAGATGCTTTCAATGCACTGTTCTAAAAGGCAACACATTTGTTGGAGACTAAAAAAATAAATCGGTAAATGAGCTGGATGTTACAAAAGTGTAGTTAGGGCATGCAAAAAATAAAAATAAAAATTTCACCTTTTGAAATTTCATCTTTTAAAAAACTTGAAGTTTCACATTTTTTACAAAAGTTGAAATTTCAAGAAAAAAGTTGAAATTTCAACTTTAAAAATACTAAAATTTCAAGTTTTTCAAAACGGTGAAATTTCAACTTCTTTAAAAAGGGCGAAATTTCAAGAAAAAAGTTGAAATTTCAACTTTAAAGAAAACTAAAATTTCAAGTTTTTTAATATGGTGAAATTTCAATTTCTTTAAAGAGGGTGAAAAAAGATGAAGTTTCAAGAAACAAATTGAAATTTTAAATTTGAAAAACTCGCAATTTCACGTTTTTTAAAAAGTTCAAATTTTAAGTTTCTTAAAATTAAAATTTCAACTTCTTTAAAAAGGCTGAAATTTCAACTTTTAAAATACTTCCAAGTTTTTTAAAATAGTGAAATTTCAACTTCTTTAAAAAGGGTGAAATTTCAAATTTGAAAAAACTCGAAATTTCACGCTTTTTAAAAAGTTCAAATTTTAGGTTTTTTAAAGTTAAAATTTCAACTTCTTTAAAAAGGCTGAAATTTCAAGAAAATAGATGAAATTTCAACTTTTAAAATACTTCAAGTTCCACATTTTTTACAAAAGTTGAAATTTCAAGAAAAAAGTTGAAATTTCAACTTTAAAAAAAAACTAAAATTTCAAGATTTTTAAAATAGTGAAATTTCAACTTCTTTAAAAAGGGTGAAATTTCAAATTTGAAAAAACTCGAAATTTCACGTTTTTTAAAAAGTTCAAATTTTAGGATTTTTAATTTCAACTTTTCTCCTGAAAATTCAACTTTTCTAAAAAAGGTGAAATTTCAACTTCTTTAAAAAGGCTGAAATTTCAAGCAAATAGATGAAATTTCAACTTTTAAAATACTTGAAATTTCACTTTTTCAAAGAAGTTGAAATTTTAGGTTTTTTTAAAATTGAAATTTCTACTTTTTTCTTGAAATCTTAACTTTTTAAAAAAAGGTGAAATTTTAAGTTTTGTAAAAGGTGCAATTTCAACTTCTTTAAAAAGGCTGAAATATCAAGAAAAAATATGAAATTTCAAGAAAAAAGTAGAAATTTCAACTTTTAAAATACTTGAAATTTCACTTTTTTAAAGAAGTTGAAATTTTAGGTTTTTTTTAAAATTGAAATTTACTACTTTTTTCTTGAAATCTTAACTTTTTTAAAAAAGGTGAAATTTAAAGTTTTTTAAAAGGTGCAATTTTAACTTCTTTGAAAAGGCTGAAATATCAAGAAAAAAGTAGAAATTTCAACTTTTAAAATATTTGAGACTTCACTTTTTTAAAAAAGGTAAAATTTCAAGCTTTTTAGAAGGTGAAATTTCAAGTTTTTTAAAAGGGTGAAATTTCAAGAAAAAAGTAGAAATTTCAACTTTAAAAGAACCTACAATTTCAACTATAAAAAACCTAAAATTTCAACTTTTAGTTCTATTTCTCGCAGGATATTATAACCAACTTACATTTGAATGTTTTCAAGAGTGGCAGGATCAGCATCAAAAGCCGTCTGATACAATTTCCAATACAAATCGCCGCAGTTTTTAAATTCCTTGATGCATTTACGAATTTGATTTGTTATGTAGCCGTGCCTTTGAAATTCATCCCTTGTATTCTGAACAATTGTGGAGGCAATTGCTGGAGGTGGTACCACACACAAAATGTTGCAAGTGTAAATTAACTGCACCAAGCATTGTAAAAATTCTAAACGAATTCGCATATATTCCGCTTGAAATTGCAGATTGTGGGAGGGGGTGCTCGCGGCTTTTAAAGCGGCTATTGCTTTATTATAATGGACGATCGTAAGATTCAGTCGATCAACTAAATTAGCACCGTTGCCCTTTTTGAGCAGTTGAGCTTCTCCTTGCGACATTTCTTTTAAACACACCAACCAAAAGTGAAGGTGTTCGGAACTGACCTGTTCAGTTAGGCCGTTAAAAATATCAAAAGCAATGGCTTGATGACTGTAACGAACAGCCGCACGGGCGATGCTATAATTTGCCCACAAATTATTATTTGAAGTTACTTTTTGCATTACTTTTATAGTTTCATTGTTCCATTCGTATTCGGTAAGACATTGGAATACTAAAGTGCAAAGAAGAACTTTAATGCGAGTTTGCGGTGTATCCATTAGATCTTCCAGTAATTTTAGAATATTTCCCAGAAGGGATAGCAGTGTTTCAGGGTGTAAACTTCCAATCGCCCCGAGAGCTTCACAAATCGTCACTGTCCAATCTTAAAAAATAAGTCAGTAAACCAGCTGGATATTACGAGGACTTGCAAAGAATAAAAATTAAAATTTCAACTTTTTTCTTGGAATTTCAACTTTTTCTTGAAATCTCAACTTTTTTCTTGAAATTTCACCTCTTTATGAAACTTTTAAAAAGCTTGAAATTTCACCTTTTTTAAAAAAGTTGAACTTTCAATTTGAAATAATCTAAAATTTCAACTTTTTTCTTGAAATTTCAACTTATTTCTTGAATTTTCACCTTTTTTCTGGAACTTTTAAAAAAGTTGAAATTTCGCCTTTTTAAAAACGTTGAAATTTCAACTTGAAAAAATCTAAAATTTCAACTTATTTCTTGAAATTTCACCTTTTTATGAAACTTTTAAAAAAGTTGAAATTTCGCCTTTTTAAAAACGTTGAAATTTCAATTTTAAAAAATCTAAAATTTCAACTTTTTTCTTGAAATTTCACCTTTTTATGAAACGTTTAAAAAAGTTGAAATTTCGCCTTTTTAAAAACGTTGAAATTTCAATTTTAAAAAATCTAAAATTTTAACTTTTTTCTTGAAATTTCAACTAATTTCTTGAAATTTCACCTTTTTATGAAACTTTTAAACAAGTTGAAATTTCGCCTTTTTAAAAACGTTGAAATTTCAATTTTAAAAAATCTAAAATTTCAACTTTTTTCTTGAAATTTCACTTTTTTATGAAACTTAAAAAAATTGAAATTTCACCTTTTTAAAAAAAGTTGAACTTTCAACTTGAAAAAATCTAAAATTTCAACTTTTTTCTTGAAATTTCACCGTTTTATGAAACGTTTAAAAAAGTTTAAATTTCGCCTTTTTAAAAACGTTGAAATTTCAACTTTAAAAAATCTAAAATTTCAACTTTTTTCTTAAAATTTCACCTTCATATGAAACTTAAAAAACTTGAAATTTCACCTTTTTGAAAAAAGTTGAACTTTCAACTTGAAAAAATCTAAAATTTTAACTTTTTTCTTGAAATTTCAACTTATTTCTTGAAATTTCACCTTTTTATGAAATTTTTAAAGAAGTTGAAATTTCGCCTTTTTAAAAACGTTGAAATTTCAACTTTAAAAAATCTAAAATTTCAACTTTCTTCTTGAAATTTCACCTTTTTATGAAACTTAAAAAAGTTGAAATTTCAACTTTAAAAAAAACGAAAATTTCACCTTTTTATGAAACTTTAAAAAGTTGAAATTTCAATTTTTTGGCAGAATAAAAATTTGCAAAAAATCACCATCAACGTGATCCAGTTTTGTCGCAAGTAAATCAATGAAAGTTTTGCAATATTCACGTTTCGCTTCACATAAACGAACCGCGCAGTTTAGCACAATTTTTAGATGATGTGAATACTTCTTTTCTGAGAGAGTTAGCAACAAAATTTGAGTTTCAAGAGATGAAACAACTTCTTCCGCTCCATGGACCTCTAAATTTTCTTTGTAACTGAAATATTTCAATAAACAATGTTGACATTTTAATGAGACAATTTACCAATAGCACATGATCTGTGTCAGTATTTGTATAGCTTTGGCTGCAATTGCTGGATCATAATGCATATTCGTCAGACAAAGCTCTCTTAATTTTGAATCGGGGAGTCGGTGTTCATGGCACATCTTCGGTGATTCAACAAGGACTTGCATCACATCTGTAATATGAGAGTTTCATTTTGTAATTTTTTAAGAATATTTTATTTCATTAATTGTGTGCTCTGTCATTAAACAATTACGTGCACCAAATTTGGTTGATTTTGTTCAATTAGAAGTTGCAATTTTGGGAATGACAGTAAAACTTGCCCCACCCAGTATACATTGGGTCTCACTTTAGATGGCAGCACCTCAGTAGTTTTTTTATATATTATCGATTTAAAAAATTTCTTTTTTTTTATTATACCCCTCACTAAATTATACTTTTAGAGTATGTTACTTTCCCTTCACCGTACAATGCTATGAATTCAAATAAACAGTAAAATTGAAGAACTCGTATTAAGAATTTTTTTATCAAAAAATCTTGTTTATAAAAGTTCTTAAGAATCGTTCAGTAAGCTAAATTTCATCAAAAACAAAAAATGTTGAAAATTTCTATAAAAAATTTCAAAGTCCAGAAAATGGCAATTTAGTTGAAAATATATGTTATTTAAGTAATTAAACATCGTTTTTTGTAATTGTATTGCATGAAAACAATAAAATAAAAAATTATGGCAAACTTATGAGATAATTATTCGAATTTTCCGAACTTGGAATTTTGTTTTAGATTTTCAACATTTTTCGTTTTTAATGAAATTTCGTATTTTGCTTATTTGAACGATCCTAAACAACTTTAATTAACAAAATTTTGTGATAAAAAATTCCTAATGAGACTTCTTCAATTTTGCCGTTTATTTTAAATTGCAGTAAATTGCATTTTATGGTGAAGGGAAAGTAACATATCTTAAGTACAATTTAGTGAGGGGAATAATCAGAAAAAAGACATTTTTTAAATCGATATATAAAAAAAATACTGGAGTGTTGCCGTCTAAAGTGAGACACCCTGTATGTTGACAAAACTCAAGTAAATTAATTGCAGAAATAAAGGAAATACTCACTAAGAGTAAGATTGAGAGCTTGAGGAGTTTTAGCCTCCAGTGCCATTTCAACGATGCTATTAATTGCCCCCGGAGGCCACAAGTGAGCTCCTGGTTTTGCTAGTTGATGCAAATATTGCAAAGATTTTGCTTTCACCTCCCATCGTGGATCGTTATGAAGATATGTGATCAATAAAGAAACCTGGCTGGGAATATCTACCAAAGTAGCAGCTGCAAGTTGTGTGAGCGTGTTTAAGGTAACCAGTACAAAATCTTGTGCCGGATAACTTGGCAACAAATCACTGCACAGTTTACGCACCATGGCAGCAGTACTCGTATCGTGGTGCATGTATTGTAATATCGGTATTAGTTGTAATTTCATATTTGCAGAGGTAGCTTGTCCTTGAATCATATCCGAGATCTTGTTGCACATGCTTACAGCAAATGTTCTGTAAAAACAATATTTTTAATCATTGTAAATTGACTTTGTTTTTAAAATGTTTAATTATTGTGTAATTTGACAATGTTTTAAAATGTGTTTTAAGATGATTGTGGATTTGTTAAATTTGTAATATCGGTAGCCGCAATTAACAACATTGTAACTGACAATTTGTCGATTTTCCCTTTTTTTTCACATTTGATATCTTGGGTGTGATTTACAGGATTTAGTAAACTCAAATTATTTTTTATTTTTTGTTTTATTATAAAAAAAATCAATTTTTATCTCATTGTATCTGCAATAACGTACTTACCAACAGATAAAACATGGTAAAGAATTTTACTGAAATTTAATGCGTGACCTAAAAATTGTAACATACTTTACCTTTCCAAGAACTAACAAATTTACTTAAATAAAATTGTACCAAAACTTACAATGTTGTTGCCAGGATAATACATTCTTTTACGATCTTTCACAGGAATGTTAATGATTCTTACAATGTTATTCTTCGGATTCCTTTAAGATTTATTGACTTACAATGTTCTTGCATCAATGGTTATCGGACTAAACGACGACTACGCACACTTACAATGTTGTTTCCCGCTTACAATTCGGTAACATCGAAACACGGTAGTTTGATTTTATTAGTATTTTGTGAATACGAGTAAATTATATTGTTAGTAAAACAATATTGTCATGTCTTCACGTGGAAGGAAAATTTTGGAGTTGCTAGAAAATCAACACGGTAAGAAAGACTTGTTAATTATTGCATTGGTTCAACCTAATCTCGTTATTTTAATTCGGACAACCGCCTAAGGCACCACCTTGGCGCTCGGAAAAATGAGTATAAATATAATTTCTTTTGACGCAGCTATTAAAATCATAAAAGTCCTATGCTCTATTTTAGATAACATAAAGAATACGTGGTATAAGTTTTATCAAAATCGGTTGAGTAAATTTTCAGATATCTTGAACACCAGTTTGAACAAAGTACCCGAGATGCGGCCGTACTTTGCTGCGCTCACTTCAAATTGCTAGAACTCCCAAAATAATTTGAACTTTCAAATGGTTAAACGCTTAAAATATCCTGCAAAGTATAAACAATAAATCTCAAGGTGGTGTAACTAATAAGATTTTGTTGTTCTTCAGATATTTCCGAAGATTCGAATATTAATAAAAATGATTCCCCGTTATCAGTAATACTACTACAATATTATATCGTATTTTATTATAATTATTGTTATAAGCAGTCTAAAAAGTTGCAATGTATTGGAGCTTACAATATTATTGCAACAAATTTCAAAAAGTAAAGTTGTAAAACACTTGATAATTTTATTCAATAAAAATTCTGGGTGCAAAATAATTGTAAGCAAAGTTACAATGGTATAACTGCAAACATTACTTCTATGAACAATGGTAAACGCTGGTAAATCCGTTAAATCAATAATTTTCTCAAAATAAATTATACAGTGATGTTATATTAGTTAAAATAAATGAATATCCAATTTCAAACCCAAAAAAGAATTATCTCTTCAAGAAAAAGGAAAAGAATAGATGTAGAATCTTTAAAACGCTCTCCTGAAAAATTACGTTTTGCTAGTTACAATGTTGTTCATTGCGGCTACCGAAATGTATGAACAAACTTTTAAATTTTTAAAATGTTAGTGAAAAATTTTGTTATGGAAAAAGGAAAAATTGTAAGTAACATTAACAATAATTTTAATAATTTCCAACTTCAAAATTATATTTACTTTGATTGCGCTGCAAATTGAATCGCTGCATAAATGGCAGCTTCAACTTCAACATTATCATGAGAATCGAGGCTCCTTCTGATGCTGTGGTGCACTTGTTGCCTTTCGGGAATTATACCAGCCACTGCTCCTAATGTTCGAAGCGTTAAAGCCCTGGCAATTGGGTCATTGCTGTGAATTACACTATAAACCCTTCGAACAAATTCATCTACATTTGAAATTTTATCGAGGTGTTTTTCACTCTGCTGGCACACTCGCAATACCCACAAGCGTAAGAAGTTGTTTCTACAATTTTAAAATCAATTTTTTTAATGGACAAAAATGCAAGTTTACCCCATGCGAAACACATCGGCTAGTTTTAGAAACGACGCATTAATAAGAATGGGAAAAGGATACTTTTCAAATAATCGTGGAAAACGAACGATTGCTTCACACTGTTCGCCAACTTTTCCAGATCGCAGGCCTGGAAGCGTTTATGAAAATCTAGTTTATGTGATTTTATAAAGTACCTTTGTCTAATTCAGTTAGGGCCGAATTGGCGTCTTGTTCTGGTTCCCCAAGACCATTTTCATTGAAAGTATTCACTCTAACACTTAACATTGTAAATAATAATTGATGTTTATAACCTCACTTTATAGGTCGAGAAATTTTTGAACCACAAGCGAGAATTAGCGGCGCAAGTGGCAGTGCAGTAAACTACGTAGCGAAGTAACAAAGTTTTGATTATCATTTGTCACAGTTTTACACCAAAAGAAAGATTTGCTCCAGTATTAACGAAACTACGGCGCTTGTGTTGTTTATCAATTTTCTATTTTCGCCAATCTTGGAGCAAATCGTAAAATTCTTGCCCAGACCCAAATTAGTCTACAATAATATACAAAATTTTGCTTAGGTAGGGCCTAGCTTAAGCCATGTTAGTTAAAAACAAAAATTGTCGTTTTCATAGACTACTCAAAGTTAATTATTTTTTTCAATTTTGTTTACTGCTGCGCGATTGTGTTCTGCAGTTAAATTTTTAATTGTGTAGCTGTTTTAAAAATAAAAAAGAGGGAATTGTATTAAACATCAGAATTGGGAGCATAATGGCGCATCGATTATTTGATTTGCTCCAGTACTAACAAAGCTACGTCGCTTCTGTCGTTTATCAATTCTCTATCTTCGCTAATCTTGGAGCAAATCGTAGAATTCTTGCAGAATTGTGTTGTCCAGACCCAAATTAGTCTACGACACTATACAAGGAGGCTTTATTAGTTAAAAACAAGAATTCTCGTCTTCATAGACTACTCAAATTTAATTATATTTTTCAATTTTGTTTACTGCTGCGCAATTGTGTTCTGCAGTTAAATTTTTAATCGAGTAGCTGTTTTAAAAATAAAAAAGAGACAATTGCATTAAACATCAGAATTGGAAGCACAATGTCGCATCGATTATTTGATTTGTTCCAGTACTAACGAAGCTACGGCGCTTATGTCGTTTATCAATTTTCTATATTCGCTAATCTTGGAGCAAATCTTAGAATTCTTGCAGAATCGTGTTGTCCAGACCCAAATTAGCCTACGACACTATACAAGGATGCCTTATTAGTTAAAAACAAAAATTCTCGTCTTCATAGACTACTCAAATTTAATTACATTTTTCAACTTTGTTTCCTGCTGCGCAATTGTGTTCTGCAGTTAAATTTTTAATCGAGTAGCTGTTTTAAAAATAAAAAAGAGACAATTGCATTAAACATCAGAATTGGAAGCACAATGGCGCATCGATTATTTGATTTGCTCCAGTTCTAACGAAGCTACGGCGCTTCTGTCTTTTATCAATTTTCTATCTCCACCAATCATGGAGGAAATCGTAAAATTCTTGCCCAGACCCAAATTAGTCTACAATAATATACAAGATCTTGCTTAGGCCTTGCTAGTTAAAAACAAAAATTCTCATCTTCATACATAGACTACTCAAATTTAATTACATTTTCCAATTTTTTTTACTGCTGCGCGATTGTGTTCTGCAGTTAAATTTTTAATCGAGTAGCTGTTTTAAAAATAAACATTAAACATCAGAATTGGGAGCACAATGGCGCATCGATTATTTGATTTGCTCCAGTTCTAACGAAGCTACGGCGCTTCTGTCGTTTATCAATTTTCTGTCTTTGTCAATCTTGGAGCAAATCTTAGAATTCTTGCAGAATCGTGTTGCCCGGACTCAAATTAGTTTACGACACTATACAGGGTGCTAAAAGTAAGCAGAATCATGATAAATACAAGAATTTTATCAGTTCTTAATATAGAAATTCTTAGTTGGCATTTTTTTCAGTATACATTGCTTAAATACTTTGTCTACATTTACTACTACTATCTACTATCAAGTCCAAAATGTTCAATCAATTCAGCCACTTAAAGTCATACAGTTTCCCGTTATAACAAAATTTGTGATCTTTCAAAGTATTAAAAATATACGTTTGCCCTCCACAGTAAAAAATAACACGAGATTTCTCAAATCTGATGCTCGAGTATTGATTGGCATATCGGAGATTAGCCTGTGCTTCACCTTTCGCCGCTGTATACTTGACAAACTTGTCAATAAAAGGCTTGGATGAACGCAGAGGGTCTCTGACTGTCGGGTCAAACGAATTCAAAATTAGCCACATTAACATATTTCTCAAATGGGCGTTTTCGTAACGATAGGCGTCTTCAAACTTTCTGACCAGCCTTTCAGAAGGTTCCGCATCTGAAGATCGTCGCGATTTTTCGCTCTCTTTCGTGTTTTCAACGGTCTCATTTTCGACAGACTCTATAGTTACATTGCTTTCTAGTTTACCGACAATCTTGTCATCGTCGGACTTGTTTTCCTCAGCGTTGTTTTCGTCGAAATCTGATGCGTTATTCACATCATTGAAGGTTCTTTTAATTTTTTCGTGACTTGCAGAAGATTCATGAGCATCTAGACTCTTCCTATCGACGATATAAGTGCCTCTTCTTTTCTTCTTCTTTAATTCCGGAGGGTTTTTTTGGAGCGAGTTTGTTTGTTGTTTTTGGGAGGACATTTGCAAACTAGTTCTGATGATTTTTTCTAGTTGCAATGCGTCGATGTCGTTTGATTCACCGCCGCCTTCGGAACTTGCACTGTTCTCTTCTACATCCACCTCTTTTGTCCGGTTAGCTTCAGCAGTCTAAAAAATTAATAAGGGTTGGTCGTTCAAAAAATAATGTCCATTTTACCTGCAATACAATTACCGCGCAAAGAACTCCTTGTAGGACAAATTTCATAGTTTTAGAAAATTAATTTTAGTATTATTGCCAATTACATCGAAATGTTTGCAGCGATATCAAAATGAAATAAATTCTTAATAGCTCAAGATCAATGCAATCAACTAAACTAATTGGGTAAATTGGTCGAGGTCTGAATTGTAGTAACAGACTTCTATTTCAAATAACTATTTTCTTGAAGAAATTTTATTATAGTTGTACAATTTTTTTTTTAAGTTGCAACGAATATTTTATAGTTATCGTCGTAGAAGAAACTGCCTTAACGACAAAGAAAATTTAAGATGCATCAGGAAATTTAAAGAACAGTTTGCATGGGTCAGCAGTTTCATCTCAATTCAAAACAAAGGCAGTGAGAACAATTTAGAAAAATATCGCGGTATTCATTACTACCAACTGAAAATAAAAAAAATACTTTTTCACAGCCTTCTAACCGCTTCGGGAATCAAAAAACACATTACAGTACTTTATTTAATTTAATTTTCTTTTTTTAATTATTCGGGGTTCTTAAAAAACTTTAAACAAAGCTTCGGTCCACCGAACAGGGAGTGTCAGATTCGCTGACTAAAAAATCGTCTCTAGTCCTGGTGTTGTTTGGACTGTGCTAATATAGTGAGTGGATAAGCGCAAGGAAGGAATGAGAAGGTAAAATCCAGATATACAGTAGAACTTGCTTATAATGAACTCCAAGAGACCGTTAATTTTAGTTCATTACAACCGCGTGTCTATCTTGTCCAATTTTGATTATTTTTTAAAACTGAAAACAGAATTAAATTGCAAGTTTCAAAATAATGGAGTTAGTAAAAGTTGAAATAGTACAGAAAGTGCAAAATTGTAAAATTGCTTTACAAAAAATTTGTAATTATTAGTTTGCATGATTTTTTTCTTGAAAACATGTCATTTAACACAATTTACGTTTTGTGTAATTGTCGAAATCGCGTTAGGTAACAGGTGGTCAACTTGTTTGTATCTATTGTAAGATCGACGTTTTCTTAAAAATGTACCTCGATCTGTCTCTTAAAAATTCTTAACATAAGTTATAGTTATATTGATGGATGAACCAGTCGATCGTAATCGTGGTAATTATCATAATTACGCACTTGTATAAAATTACAAGTATGCAAAACAGTCTAATAAAAAATACTTGATTTCAAGGAAATTATAATTTCATTAAAAACTTGTTACTCAGTTTGAATATTCAGTAGGTTTTATCAAGATTGCAAAAAATCAACCTACGTTCAGAAAAAAAATTCTTATAAGTAAGAAAATTCGGGCTTAAATTTAAAATTGCGCGTTCTTAATTTTGGCCCAAGAATTTGTCATTCTTGTTGTCAAATTTAAGAATGTTGATTCTTCGTGACAAATTCAAGAAAAGGTCGTTCTAATTTTAAGAACTTTTATTTAATTACTTAAGAATGTTCTTAATAATGTGTTTTCTTATTCAAGAATTGAAGATGGTCTTATTATATTAAATAAGCACTTGTAAATACAATAACTTTTTTCTAATTTTTATGAATTGTAAAGTGGAATGCTTGAATTGAAGGAATTTTAGAATATAAAGTTATTTCTCATACATATTTTTATTAGTAGGTGAAAATTTAACATCACATCACATCCTGTTTAAAAATACATTTTCAGTTTAAGGACCACATTATCATTTGGTAACAGATTTACGTATATGAAATGGAAGTTCATCGAAGTCAGTAGCCTTCTCAATGAATTTTGGCCGCCACACAAATAAATTGTTTTTCTCTCAAGAAATAATTGACCAAAATCTACATCAATCTAAAAACAAAGAAAAAAAATGTTTACATTGTACCATGGATATATTATTGTAAAAAATTACCAATATGGACCAGTTTGAATGCTGCAATAATGACCATTCCACTTTATGCAAATTTCCTTTCCGCAAATTCGCGTACATCAGTCACGCTTGTGTTTTATTAAATTCTTACAAAAACCTCTACATCCGCTAAAAGGTAAAATTTGTTATAAGATGGATAAATGACACTAAATGCAATAAAGAAAAATTATAATTACAACAAATTTACTTACATGCGAATTTATCACACACAGAATCAGAAAATCCCCATAATTTCAGTATCATTTTTAGAAATGGTCTTTGAAGCTGGCCATTTTGTTGACCGACATTTATTAATATTGCATTGAATTAACATCTTCATCACGGCACATTAAACCACTTGTAATATTCCCCATTTCTTCACAATTAAACATTCACTAATTATGTAAGGTACTAAAAATTCACTTTACAATAAAAATACAGAAAATGCACGCCGTAATATGTATTTTCTTAATGCAAGCCGAGTTAGATCTGATGGTTTGAAGGGAACTTTTAAGAAATTCTAATTTATTTATTGTCAGTAACTCTTTGCAAAAAAAATGTCGGTCATAAAGCAATTTACAGCATTCCTTTCAACTGTATCCGCACAGCTGGACCTAGCGCTGGTTCCAAATAATACCCCCAGTGAGGTCACCACAAAATAAGAATTCCCGTTCTTAAACCAAAACGATAATTTGCTTGGTTTGTTATTATACCTGCTAACATTTCTTCTTAAATTCTTAGGTGGCATTTGTTGAGTGTACCTACATAAAAATCTTAATTTTTTAAGTTTAAATTTTGTATTAATAAAGCTAATTTATATACTTAATGTCGTTTAAAGTGAAATTGCGCTTAACTCAAATCTAAAATTGAGCAAACTACAAAAATTTAATAGAAATTTAGTAGTGTTTATTTATTTGACTGTTTTGAATTAAGGAAATATCAATTGCAACTAAAGTGTGTTTTTTAATTCGAGAAACGGTTAGAACACATTGAAATTTATTTTTTTTAAATTGTATGTTGATATATTGATAATGTAGCTATAAAATTACAAAATCAAGCACAAAACGGTTCTGTTGAAGGAAACACCATATACCACCATGCACCGTAGAAAGGGCTGCTTTGTCTCCCTTAGTTTCATACAACAAAATCTTTAAATGCTTCCGTAACTGGAACTTTCAAGAAAATATTAGTCGCCACATTTGTAATTATGGCGTTTATTGTCTCCCTAACAGCTGGTCGAAAATCATCTGTAAGCTCATGTCGATGTTCATCCAGAAAGACGTTCATTTCGTCACCTAAAAATCGATTACAAAATTGCTTCGCACTTGAATCTTAAATACCTAATCGACTGCCGCCGAATAAATTTTCAAAGTAGTAATGGGGCGACAGTACTTTACAATCCAATTTAGGATTCACAATCGTGACGTATTTTTTGCCATTACGTTCCTTCAAAACAGCATCAAAACTGAAATCGTAAGTCCCATCAACTAAAAATTATTCAATTAGATATTATAATATAATAATTATCTTAATAAAATGTAACATGTATATAACAACAAAGTAAAATAACATAACATAAGGAATAACTAAAATAAATAAAATGACTCATTAAGAGGAGAAGAAAGCGGGGCTGTACCAAGAACACTAGCAACGTTGCCTCTCTGTATAGCCAAACTTATTCGTTGCTTCAAATATGTTTTAGCTTGAGGAATTCCCGTTGTTTGTACAATACGCCTTCCCAAATCTTCAAGGAGAGAAAGGACATCAGCACTCCAAGGACCCAAAGTTTCCACAGCGAAGGCGACGAAAAAATAATCATCAGAAATTGCCTTACATTTTTTTTTCTTAACATTTTCTGCCAAGTGTGCAGCAGATCTTGCAGAAAATGAAGAATCAGTCAAATGAGAAGGGGCAAGTGTAACCGTACAAGTAAAATCCCAAACTAAAGATTTACCTACTTTCCATGGAATAACTGTAATACCATCTGGACGTTTGCCATCATCCCTCAGAATACTAGGTTCAATGATACAAGAGATATTGGCAGAAGAGAAAGCACGTTTAATAATGTCATTAATACAGCTGTGACGAGAGAGTCTACCAGCACTTCTAATGCACGATAAACCATGATGACCCAACGAATCTACAGAAGAACCACACGAGCAGATATGAGGATGACAGAAATTGATGCCCAATCTAAATGAAATTGCAATTTGTAAAAAGTTTTTTTCTAAAAGAGTACCTAATTTACAAGATGGAAGAGCTTCAAGCCAAGCTCCAGATTCAAGTTCAGATCCAGCTAATAAGATAGCTTTTTGTTTGTTATTTGAGGAAGATAATAAAGTTTGACATATTTTCTCACAGATAGGTAAGTCCCAATTTCTTTGAATAGAAAGCTCTTTTGGAAATAAAGACGAATTAGAAATTTCCTTCCAATAATCAGCAGCCTCGTTAAGGGATGTAATTTCAAAGTTAGAGAAACTAGAAGGTAGAATGGACACAATAAGTTCAGAATTAGAAAATATAGAAGACAAAAAGGCAGGCGAGGAAATATCAATTATAGACCTTATACCTAATCCACCAAAACGGATTGGTAATTTGGCTTCGAGTTCAACATCTTATTGTAAATTTAATATTCAAAATTTTTTCCAAAGAAGAAATAACAATATTATCCAATTCAAGACACTCATTTTTAAATTTCCAAAAAGGACAACTAAGATTATAAGTGAAATTAGGTATCCAGAAACAATGGCGGAGTAAAAATAAACTAATATGAAGATTAATTTTGCATAGATTTCAAGAAAATAAAGAGAATGAATCAATTTTTTTAGAAATGAATGTAGGAATTGCTGCATCGAAAATAGGACAACCAAGAATAAAAAGGTCTTCAACATTACAAACGTCAATACAAGGAGCTAATAATTCGAATTAATAATAATTAATAATTAGATTAAGGAAATTAAAATCTGATAAGGACTCACCGAACGTCAAATTGCACGGACCTTTGCCTTCGATTGGTACAAATAGCACTTCTCCTTTCATTTCATATTTAGATTTTATGTTGGCGCGGGGGATTTCCAAAATTAATCGGATTCGTTCGTTCTTCACGTCGTAACTAAAATTGTTTTCTTAACTTGAAGTGAATTACAAAAATGAATGTACACACTCGAATTTTGTGAGTTTGGTATCTTCCAGACCGTAAAGTTCTATCTCGGAAAACTTGATGAATAAAGTACTGCTTGGTTGCATTTCAATTTTTTCGATTTCGAGTGGCAACATGTTTGGAATTTGATAATCGGGGTTGCCTGAAAATTGCGTTAATTTTTGCAAAATTTTATCTTCGCTTTCGTTACCTTTTACGAGGAATGGAATGGCGGCTTGTCCACTCGCAACGGAGCAGTTTCCGAAATTGGGATCTGTTATGCTGCACGCGTGCATGAAACTCGCTAAAAAATGGGGATATGGTCAGTTCGATTCGTCCCCGGCGATTCGTCCCCGGCGATTCGTCCCTGGGCAATTCGTCCCCGGGATAATTCGTCCCCGTCAATTTGTCCCCGACAAGCTGTATTTTTAAGAATGCATTTGCAAATATTTAACAATCATTTCGGTTTCTTGTGTTGAAAACGTTTACATACATGCATCTTTTAAAAAGATATTGATAAGAGGAAATAATCGCACGTGTGTAAGTAAATAGCACAATTAGGATGTTTGTGATAAAATGCACATACAGGGTGAGTTAAGTTTTACCGCCCGTGGCAAAATGGGCCTTTAAAATAATTTGTCAATTCTCATAAATTGCATGAGTAATTTTATATTATTAAGGTACGTAGAAACCAAGAAAAAATCTTTTTTTTAATCAGGTAAAATTTTGGCTTTCTTTCAATTACTAATTGCTCAATTTATTAGTTTTTTTATGTACGAACAGTAAAATATTTTCATACAATTTAGTGTAATTGAAATAATTTTACTAATTTGGGTTTATTAAATAAAGCCATTTCGGTATTAGAGGGTATTTTTTTAAATGATTTACGACATAAGCTGACCAATTCACCTAACAATGGTATTGGTTTTGGGTACTTGGCTGATCATTTATGACAGTCATAAAGTTAAGTTAAAAAGTGCAACGTTACATTTTACAGGACCGGAATAAGGGTCTTCGGTATTTCTTTAAAAGTTCACAACATCGTAACTAACAGCTACACGGTAATTATAATCATAATAAAAAATAATTTTTGCAATATTACATTTTAAACTTGATAAGAAAATCGCTTACCAGCTTCTAATTTTCGTTAGTATATCTGTCTACAATTTTGTGTTTTAATTTTGCCGTCTGCAAAGTCAATATACCTATCGGTTATTGTACCTTTCCATAAAATAAATTGCTTAATTCACCCAAAGTTTAAAAACCCTGGTCACAACCGTAGGTCACTTTGTGAATAAAGAAACATTCACATTCGCAACAAATCTTCCAACACTTAAACATCGTTGGTAAAAAGTGAAAATTAAAACTTTGTTTTGTGGAATAGTGAACATTGGCGTTTAGTTCAGGTACAATCATGCCATTTCTATACTCAGCCGACGAGAAGCTTGAAATGCTTTTAATTTATGGGTAATGGGGCATCACTTTGAGCATCTTCTATAAAATAAACTTAATATTTACCTATTAAAAACTTATTTTATTTTTCTCACAAATTCCAGAATACGGGTCTGGCAACAACTAAAACGCCGTTCCCTTCAGTTTTATGGGTCGATCATCAGGTATTGTTACGTGGTAGACCGTATTATCCATTGTTGGAAAGTCATAAATAGAAGTATTTTTCGTGCTTTATGTTAAATTTGATTTAACTCAAAAAGTAATAAGTTTTTAACGAATCAAATTGCAATTAACAATGCTACGAATAATTTGACAAATTTTGAAATAAAAAACCAAACGCGAAAATTTTACCCGAAACTCTTTGTTTTACTTTTTTGGCTTCAAATAAAAATGATTTGGAAAACTTGTAGCACTAGTCGAAAGCGTAAACTTCAACTGATGTAACATGTAAATTGCATACTTTCCCCTCAATCTTTAATAGGTATTATGGCCGGGGCGGTAAAACTTAACTCACCCTGTATATTGATGCCGGGAAACCATCGCGCGTTACTATTTGCATATTATTTTGAATGAACCCATTATTTTTCATTTTTAAACTGAATCTGAGTGGAATGAAAATAATGTAAATAATGTAATTAAATTTGCTACATAACTGCGGTCATAAATATCTGGTATCAACACTTATAATCCTTGACCTACGTCGTTAGAATTTTGTGAACAAAAAAAAAACATTTCATTTCAGCCTGAGCTTCCACTTTTGCCTAAAATGATGTATAGCAAGTTTATTTTCATAATACTTTACAAATACCTAGTGAATAGTGAAACTTGCACTTAATTGTCCGTATAATTAAATGGGTAATTTGTATATACGCACATTTGTAAATTTCACTTGTACAACTTAACCATTTATTGTACGAATAGGTAATTATACATATATTGAACTCTTTACATCGATGGAAAAATAGATATAAACATCTTTAATGAATATTATCAAATGTTTAAGCAAAAACAGTTATGTAGCAAATTTTATTACATTGAGATTATGAACATATTATTTTACATTATTTTTATTCCACTCATAATCAGCCTAATACTGAAAAATGATGGGTTAGCTTAAAATAATATGTAAATATACATAAGCGATGGTTTTCCGGTATCAATATCACTAACATCACATTTGTGGTATTTACTTACACACGTGCCATTATTTCCTCTCATCAATATTTTTTTTAAATGCGCATATAATTGTGCATGGATAAGCTTGCTAAATATTTGCAAATGTATTCTCAAAAATACAGCTTGCCGGGGACAAATTGTTCGGGGACAAATTATCCCGGGGACGAATTGCCCAGGGACGAATCGCCGGGGACAAATCACCGGGTACGAATTGACCGTAAATCAAAAAATGTTAATAACAGGGTTGAAAAAAAAATTGGTTTACTTACGCAATTTCTTGCCATGCCCGGAAATAACGACAAACGTTAATAATAATCCAACAATATTTATTAGGTTCATTGTGTTGTTTAAATGGTGTCTTTGATAAAAATGATTTGAAAACCGTACTCCATGTGCTTATTTATATTCCCCTCGTTGACCTCTACTGTATAGAAGCGACGAAATTAATCCACTTTTTTTCCACTTTTTTCTGTTAAACCGATTGATTTTCGGCAAAAAACCTGAATGTTTAGCTTTTTGCTTCGGCAGCCGAAATTTTACAATTTTAATTAGCGCATGTTCTTTGTTTAAATAAAAATGAAGAGTTATTAAGTAAAATGTGGAAATATAAACAATTAAATGCAATTAAATAGTTGTGTAATATTTGTATTAACATTTAATCACATTGTCCTTTGATGCAAATGTGATCATTAACGTCATATCGTTATAATACAGCGAAATCAAGTATCAACATGTACAGGGCGTTTTTTAATACCAGAAACGATTAGAAAGCTGTAAAAATATATATTTTTTAACTTTATGTTGATAGCAATGCCGTTTTACATTCGTCAGTTTAAGGTTATATTAGCAATGTGGCTTCAAAATTAGAAAATATAGCACAAACGGTTCTGTCGAAAGAAAAAGAAAGAAACTTTCGATGAGGTAAACTTTACCTTTTAACGTTATTACAATAAAATAAATTCATGAATTTTGTCACCTTGAATTTTTTTCTGTTCACAAAATTGTCAATTGTCTCAAGGCCCCAAATTCATGAATAAATTGGCGGAGTAGAACCTGCTCTGATTTACCGTCAAGTTTTTAGGGAATTCTGCTTACATTTCAGTTTAAAAATTAGTACCAACTTTCGTTACGAGAGTGACATGTGGTGACACCCACGAAAGTCTTTCTTTCATTCATGGAATTAATGTTTGACAACATAGCAACATGATTATCAACCAACGTCGTTTTACCACAGCTGCCGTATCCTGCCTTAAGCCGCTCCACCTTAAAAATTGTTGACAAATGCCTAAATATAGGCAACACCTCAGACTTTTTTATAATCCAGATATCACCATAATTTCCGTAAACTGCAGTGGATAATAGGCCTATGTGTCACAATGAAAACGGCTTTCGAGCGGTTGCATTTCAATGTACCTGTTCAACAGATGCAAAATTTTTTGTATCTTCAATAAATTTAGAACGATGTAATTTAAAGTAAAATAATAATATGCAAGAAGAATTTGTTAAATTTAAAAATTTTGTTTACTTATTGTTAGTAAAGAAGTTTTGTTACGATATGCGAACAAACAGATAATGGAATGCAGCTGACTGTAGTTAAAATTTTAGGCCAAATAACCTGTCTGAAGAAAGGTTGTATTGTCGAACGTCATAAAATTTTATTACTTATTCTAGAAAATTCTGTTCAGAACTCGGAACAGATGTTGAATTTCGTATTCGAAAGGACTAATATTTACTAATAAATTAAAACACAATGAGTAATATATTAACCCCTTAAAGCACAGTTTATGTTTACAGAAAATTAGAGCGCGTTATGCACGACCTGACCAAGCGCCAAATTGATATTTTGGAAATTAGCTTTCCATCTAACGCATAATGATGCTATCTACCTACAAAAAAATCAAGATGACGTAAAAATCTATTTCTTGCTAACAAGCCAAAAATTAGATCCCATTAACAATAACATTATAAGTCGTTAACTCTACAGCTTAATTAATTAAAAAATTACAATTTAAGCTTAATTTTTAAATTCAATTTTACATTTTTTTGACATAACCCCTTAAAACGTAGTGTTTTTTTACAGAAAATTGCAGTTTTAGCTTATTATAAGCTATTACCACTACAGATTTTTTTTTTAATTAATGTGAGATAAAAAAGGCAAACAATTTTTTTGGAAAGAAATTATAATTTAAGCTTATTCTCATTAATTTATTTAAAGGGGTCTTCACGACGGATGTTTAAAATTAATATGACCTTAGAGTTGAATTTATATCCTATTAAGTTAATGTAGATAATAAAGATTAAAATTGTCCAAGACTAAAAAATAATTTATAGTAAAAAAACTTTTTCAATAAAACAACCTTTTATTAAAATGTACGCTTTTATTTTTAATCATTTAGGTCAATATCAAAATTAGTTTTAAATTTTTACTACGTCTTAATAAAAGCTTGTTTCTTAAAAAGTCTTTTTACTATAAACTATTTCAAATATACTGTTTGAAAACGAAACCTGGCTTTAAAAGTTCGGATATTATTGCTGTTAAAGTATCCCTCCTGGGAAACCATAATTACCTGCTGCGACGTTGTAAATCTTTTTGACTTAGCTCGGAAATCGGCAAAAATTAGCTGTTTCAATTTCGCTTCTTGATCTAAAGAACATTGAATAAATCAAAAACTATTACGTTGTTTAAAACAGCTCAAAATAAAAAGTCTAATCGACGAGTCCAAAAAATTTTAATACAAAATTTTGATAACCGAAGGCAAAAAAACGAATTTCGAAATTTAACAACTTGGTTAATTATGATTATTTAATTACGGCTTGGGGTCATCCCCAAGTAGATTGGTATTCTCTGTAAGATGAAGTACCGACCTCTTTTTCAAAATTAAAAATGAAGGCTTAAAATCGAATCGCGTTTTACATGTATTGAAAATCTTAGAGTAAAATGCCGTTAATAAATAACATGCTATTACTATGTGCCAAGCAAAGGTGCACACTGTTTTGTTCTCAATTTTTTTGAAATTTTCATTTTTATTTAGACAAAACAAGAATAACAAGGTTTGACCCAACCTCAAAAATTAATAGATACAAACAAACACCACTAACAGGTTGGTGGTAAGTAAGTGGTAAGTCACTATGGCATCACTGAACAACCGCAATAAAATATTGATCGTGAAAATACATCAAGAAATTCAAGGACCAATTCGTGAATTTACTCATGAATTAATTTGACTGTGTAATACCAGCTTTAATGTTTAAGTGGTTCTGTCAAAATTGTATAGGTTGTGGTACTAAGTACTGATTACTACCAACACAAAGTTAAAAAATATATATTTTTTTACAGCCTTCCGTGTAATTAAAAGACAGACAATAGAAAGAGTTACTTTGCAAATAATTCCTTTATCCATTTAAATTCATACGTCAAAGTCTTTAAATGCTTCCGTGACTGGAACTTTCGCAAAAATATTAGTCGCCACGCTGGTAATTATGGCGTTTATTGTGTCAGAAACAGCTGGTCCCAAATCGCTATCAAGTTCATGTCGGTGTTCCCTCAGAAAGACGTTGATTTCATCACCTAAAAATCGATTGTAGAATTGCTTCAAACCTGAATCTTAAATACCTAGTCGGTTGCCGCTGAATAAATTTTCAAAGTGGTAATGAGGCGACACTATTTTGTAATCCAATTTAGGTTTTACAATAGTGACGTATTTTTTGCCTTTACGTTCTTTCAAAACAGCGTCAAAACTGAAATCGTAAGTCCCATCCACTAAAAATTATATTTAAGTAAATTAACGAAATTAAAATCTGATAAGGACTCACCGAAGGTCAAATTGCACGGACCTTCACCTGTGATTGGTATTATAAGGACTTCTCCTTTCATGTCATATTTAGATATTATGTTGGCGCGTGGGATTTCCAGAATTAGTCGGATTCGTTCGTTCTTCACGTCGTAACTAAAATTGTTTTCTTAAATTGAAGTGAATTACAAAAATAAATTTGCTCACTCGAATTTTTTTAGTTTGGTGTCTTCCAAACCGAAAAGTTCAATCTCAAACAGCTTAATGCGTAAATTGTTGCTCGGCTGTATTTCAATTTTTTCGATTTTGAATGGCAACATGTTTGGAACCTGATATTCCGGGAAGCCTGAAATTACATTAATTTTTGCGAAATTTTAGCTTCCTTTTGTTACCTTTTACGATGAATGGAATTGCGGCTTGGCCATTTTCAACGGCGCACTTTCCGAAATTGGGATCTTTTATGCTGCACGCTTGTATGAAACTCGCTACAAAATGTTAATAACAGGGTTGAAAAAAAAATTTCGTTACTTACGCAATTTTTTGCCGTTCCCGGAAATGACGAAAAACGTCAGTAACAACACCACAATATTTATTAATTTCATTTCGTCGGCGTCTTTAATGACACTGATTTGAGAACAGTACCTTGTTGTGCTTATATTTATCTGGTTGACCTTTACCGAATCGAAATGGCGAAACTAATTGGCTTTTTTGCACTCTTTTAACAAAGACGTTTCGTTTTTTCCTGTTAAATCAATTGATAGTCAGTAAAAAAACTGTTTAGTTTTTTGCTTTGGCATCTGAAATTTTCCACAACTTGAATAAAGCGCGTGTTTCTTTTTTGAGCGAAAATAAAGCGTAAGTACCTAAAATGTGGTTTTCTAGACAATTAAATGCAATTAAATAGTTATGCAATATTTGTATTAACATTTAATTACGTTGTCCTTTGATGCAAATGTAATAAGTGACATCAAATCGTTGTAATACAGCGAAATGAGGTATCAACTTGTATAGTGTGTTTTTTAATTCCCGAAACGGTTAGAAAAGCCATGAAAGAATAGTTTTTTTACTTTATGTTGATAGCAATGGAATTTTACATCCGTCTGTTTAAGGGTATATTAGTAATGCAGTTTCAAAATTAGAAAATATAGTCAAAACGGTTCCGTCGAAGGAAATATAATATGACTATTGTCAAAGAAGCTACCAATGAGGAAAACTTTATCTTTAATATCCTCTAACATTTAAGTGATTCTGTCAAAGTTGTATAGGTTAGGGTTGTATGGGGTTAGGGTATTAAGTGCCGATTACTACCAACATAATTGGATTTTTTGCACTCTTTTAACAAAGACGCTTCGTTTTTTTCTGTTAAATCAATTGATGGTAAAAAAACTAACTGTTTAGTTTTTTACTTTGACATCTGAAATTTTCCACAATTTTAATTAAGCGCATCTTTCTTTTTTGAGCAAAAATAAAGCGTAGTTACTTAAAATGTGGATTTCTTGACAATTAAATGCAATTAAATAGTTATGCAATATTTGTATTATTATTTAATCACATTGTCCTTTGATGCAAATGTAATAAGTGACATTAAATCGTTGTAATACAGCGAAATGAGGTATCAACTTGTATAGTGTGTTTTTTAATTCCCGAAACGGTTAGAAAAGCCATGAAAGAATAGTTTTTTTACTTTATGTTGATAGCAATGGAATTTTACATCCGCCTGTTTAAGGGTATATTAGTAATGCAGTTTCAAAATTAGAAAATATAGTCAAAACGGTTCCGTCGAAGGAAATATAATATGACTATTGTCAAAGAAGCTACCAATGAGGAAAACTTTATCTTTAATATCCTCTAACATTTAAGTGATTCTGTCAAAGTTGTATAGGTTAGGGTTGTATGGGGTTAGGGTATTAAGTGCCGATTACTACCAACATAATTGGATTTTTTGCACTCTTTTAACAAAGACGCTTCGTTTTTTTCTGTTAAATCAATTGATGGTAAAAAAACTAACTGTTTAGTTTTTTACTTTGACATCTGAAATTTTCCACAATTTTAATTAAGCGCTTGTTTCTTTTTCGAGCAAAAATAAAGCGTAGTTACTTAAAATGTGGATTTCTTGACAATTAAATGCAATTAAATAGTTATGCAATATTTGTATTACTATTTAATCACATTGTCCTTTGATGCAAATGTAATAAGTGACATTAAATCGTTGTAATACAGCGAAATGAGGTATCAACTTGTATAGTGTGTTTTTTAATTCCCGAAACGGTTAGAAAAGCCATGAAAGAATAGTTTTTTTACTTTATGTTGATAGCAATGGAATTTTACATCCGTCTGTTTAAGGGTATATTAGTAATGCAGTTTCAAAATTAGAAAATATAGTCAAAACGGTTCCGTCGAAGGAAATATAATATGACTATTGTCAAAGAAGCTACCAATGAGGAAAACTTTATCTTTAATATCCTCTAACATTTAAGTGATTCTGTCAAAGTTGTATAGGTTAGGGTTGTATGGGGTTAGGGTATTAAGTGCCGATTACTACCAACATAATTGGATTTTTTGCACTCTTTTAACAAAGACGCTTCGTTTTTTTCTGTTAAATCAATTGATGGTAAAAAAACTAACTCTTTAGTTTTATACTTTGACATCTGAAATTTTCCACAATTTTAATTAAGCGCATGGTCCTTTTTTGAGCAAAAATAAAACGTAGGTACTTAAAATGTGGATTTCTTGACAATTAAATGCAATTAAATATTTATACAATATTTGTATTACTATTTAATCACATTGCCCTTTAATGCAAATGTAATAAGTGACATTAAATCGTTGTAATACAGCGAAATGAGGTATCAACTTGTATAGTGTGTTTTTTAATTCCCGAAACGGTTAAAAAAGCAGTGAAAATTTTTTTTTTTTACTTTATGTTGATAGCAATGGAATTTTACATCCGCCTGTTTAAGGGTATATTAGCAATGTAGTTTCAAAATTAGAAAATATAGCTCAAAACGTTTCTGTCGAAGGAACAATAATGTGACTATTGTCAAAGAAGCTTCCAACGAGAAAAATTTTATCTTTAATATCCTCTAACATTTAAGTGATTCTGTCAAAATTGTATAGGTTAGGGCTGTAGGGGTTAGGGTATTAAGTACCGATTACTACCAACATAAAGTGAAAACAATATATTTTTTCACACACTGAGAATTTTAAAAAAAAATTTTAATACAAAACGTAGTATTATGTATATTTTACTATTATATACAGTGCTTTCGTAAGGAATAAATTCGATAAAACAGTTTAGAAGAATTTTGACAAAAAATCCACGGACCCGTTTTTAAAACTGTTTTAATATCCATAATTTTACTATCGTCTTTTGTTTTCGCACTATGACGTCATCGACAATTTTTTTAAATGACACTCCATATTTTTTTTTCGTGAATTTTGGATTCAGCACATTTTTCTGAGAACGGCAATGTCAAATTCGTATGAAGGGGAAAGTTTTCGAAATAATCAGTTCTAAAGTTTAAAAAAATTGTGTCTGACTTATGAGAGTAAAGCTTTTTTTTTTTTTTTGAGGGTATCTGACCGGGTCCCTTTTACAGAACATTAGTAGTTTTTCAGTTAATTTGAATAGCTCAAACTTTCCACATCGTAAAATGATCATATTGGATACTTTAAGTTTATTGTGTACATAGTGTCATTATTAGCAATAAATAAATTTAACAAAATAGGGTGTCTCATTTGGAGAATCCATCAAAAGGTAATTCTGTCTACACAAATATAGTGCACATAATAATTTTGCCATAAACAAAAAATGGAAAGGACTGCTTTATAAATACAGCCTTTTCTCTCTTAGTTTTATGCGTCAAAATCTTTAAATGCTTCCGTAACTGGAACCTTTAAAAAAATAGTAGTCGCCACGCTTGTAATTATGGCGTTTATTGCCTCCGAAACAGCTGGTTGAATATCACTAGTAAGCTCGTATCGATGTTCCTCCAGAAAGACGTTGATTTCATCACCTAAAAATCGATTACAAAATTGCTTCACACCTAAATCTTAAATACCTAATCGACTTCCGCTGAATAAATTGTCAAAGTGGTAATGGGGCGACACTATTTTGTAATCCAACTTAGGATTCACAATCGTGACGTATTTTTTGCCATTACGTTCTTTCAAAACAGCATCAAAACTGAAATCGTAAGTCCCGTCCACTAAAAATTATTCAGTTAGATTAAAAGATTCACAAAAAAATTTTTTTTTTAATTTTAAAATTAAAATTAAAACTATTTGGTAAAATCCAATGTAAAAAAAAATATTTTAGAAAATATTAAGACATTTAGTATTGCCGTGTGACGTCACTGGTCCCCACGCAAACAACCGGTCTATCTTTTACATGTAAAAGCTACTCGCTTCGCACAATGATTTTTCTATCTAAAAATAATATTTTTAATGCTTCATTTATACGAGACTGTGTGAATATTTGCGCTAAAGACGATAAAAGAATCAGAATTTCGATAGTTTCTTTAAAAAATATTAAACAAGAACAGCGCCGACTGAGCGTTCCGTTCCTATTCTATCCATGCCGTCAATCAAAAAGGTACAGATTTGACAGGACATCTGTGAGTAAAAGGACGAACTATTTGACTAAAATTCTTATGGGAAAACAACTTTTCCCCGAAAATGTAAAATTTAGACATTTATCCAATTTGGTTTACGGAAACTATTTCTTAGGTGCTAAAGGAACATTTTTATGTAATTTGTTGACGATGTTGTATTCGGAAAGCAATAAAAAACGCGATCAAATAATACTGTATTTCGTACCACAACTTTTAGATTTTTTTTTCAAAGATATTCACCATGTTATCATAAAAAAAAACATGTCATATTAAACTACTATATGTTTAGTATAAGTACCCCGAAGAAATTTCTACAATATAACTTACTTCTTGAGCTGAACTGAGTTTACTGGCACACTAAATTTTCAAAAAAATATTGTTGCCAATTTTTTTCTTTTTAAGTTATCAACTTTCTCGCAATAAAAAAATTATTTTCTTACAAGGCAATATATTCTCTATAAGTGCTGTAAAGTGCATTGCAAAATATTTGGTAACTCTAAAGATTCCAGTAAAAAACCCTCACTACTACATTTTTTCGAGAATTGCACTTTCGGAGATTAATTTTTGAAAACTAGGCACTTCTTCGCCAAAGCAAATATATCATTAGATGCGGTAACATTATGTTTACAACTGTTGCTTCGCATATTATATATTGATAAGTACTTTCTAAGTGATACTGAGTTTCTGAAAACTCTGCATTTTTTGAGGTTGGGTTCCTCAGCCTTAATATATTTTTTTTAAAAACTAGACACTATATTAAAATTTTGGTTGCACTATCGTCTTCAGTACAAAAAAACAGTCTAAATACTCGTAACAAAATTTCGAAAATACTGTTTTAAGGTAGGTAAATTATCGTGTGAAGCGAGCAATTTTTGCCTGTATAAGATAGGGCGCTGCGCTGAGCTCGGCCCAGTGACGTCACGCGGCTATTTTAAATTATAACTCATTAAGTAATCTGAGTAGAAATAAAAATACATATGCCATTTTTCTTAGAATTAAGCGTACTTTTAAATTAAACGAACTTATTTTTTGTGTATTGTGAAGAAAACTAAAATCTGATAAGGACTCACCGAACGTCAAATTGCACGGACCTTCGCCTGTAATTGGTACAATTAGCAGTTGTCCTTTCATATCATATTTAGATATTATGTTGGCGCGTGGGATTTCCAAAATTAACCGAATTCGTTCCTTCTTCACGTCGTAACTAAAATTGATTTCTTACATTGAAGTAAATTAAAAAAATAAATTTACTCACTCGAATTTTGTGAGTTTGGTATCTTCCAAACCATAAAGTTCTATCTCGAACAGCTTAAGGCGTAAATTATTGCCCGGCTGTAGGTCAATTTTTTCGATTTTGAATGGCAACATGTTCGGAATTTGATATTCCGGGTTGCCTGAAAATTACGTTAATTTTTGCAAAATTTTAGCTTCGCTTTTGTTACCTTTTACGAGGAATGGAATTGCGGCTTGTCCATTTTCAACGGCGCAAATTCCAAAATTGGGATCTTTTATGCTGCACGCTTGTATGAAACTCGCTACAAAAATGTTAATAACAGGGTTGAAAAAAATATTAGTTTACTTACGCAATTTCTTGCCATTCCCAGAAATAACGAAAAACGTCAATAACAATACCACAATATTTATTAATTTCATTTTGTCGTGTCTTTAATAACACTGATTTGAAAACAGTGCCTTGATGTGCTTATATTTATCTCGTTGACCTTTTTTGCACTCTTTTCACAAAGACGTTTTGTTTGTTTTGTTTTTTTTTTCTGTTAAACCGATTGCTTTTCAGTAAACAAACTTACCTGTTTAGTTTTTTGCTTCGGCATCTGAAATTTACCACAACTTTAATAAAGTGCATTTTTCTTGTTTGAACAAAAGTGAAGAGTAAGTCAAATGTGGAATTAGAGATAATTAAATGAAATTAAATAGTTATGCAATATTTATACAATTAGTCACATTGTCCTTTGATGCAAATGTAATAAGTGACCTCATTTCGTTATAATACAGCGAAATGGTGTTTTCAAATTCCAGTAAAAATTAATTTTTCTAATCGTTTCTGGAATTAAAAAACACACTATATTACCGAATGATTTCGTAAAAACTGGTGTGACATTTTTCTTGACATTGCAAATTGTACAGACAAGCTGAAGGTTAATGTTTTTAGTAAATGCGAATGTTTTTCTTAAAAATAAGAGTTTTATGTTGAAGTTTGGTTCTTGTTGTCTGCTGTCTTATTATATGATTAATATACTGTTGTGTCTGTGGATACAAAACTTTAAGTAAATATTGTAGAATACTGGAAAACTCCAACAATAAGCAATAAACAAATATAAAACGGATCAATGAATTCAATAAGAGCTATCCTGATCATTTTACAGATTTATTTATTACCGAAAAATATATTGAAATTAATACCATTTGTATCACCTTGGTGAAGGATTAAGATTTTTTTGTTCCCCACATTTATTATAATAAATCGATAAATCAATGTTAACCAAAATTGCAAACAATATTCATAACTCACTTTCAAGAAAATTTTTATTATGAAGTTCTCTTTACAATCTCTAATTACAGTCGAACCTCGATAATTCACAGTTGAGGGGAAGTCGGTATTTACTGTCATCATAAAATTATCTTCTTAAAAATTGTCAATTTTATCTTTGTTTAAAATTTTGTGACAAACTTTATTTAAATGTGCCCTTTTTGCATTAAACCAATCGGTAAAAATCATTCAACCAAAACCTGTTTAGTTGTTTAATGAATTTAAATCTCATGATTATTTAATAACATAAAAAATTGTTGTCAAGGTGTTATCAAATACATCAAAACACAGTTCAAAAATTAGAATTACAATTTGGTCTCAGACGTATGGTTTTTAAATTATTAGCAAGTAAATATTTTTAAATGTGAAAAATAAACCATGCAATTGTGTTGGCAATGCCGAAAATTTTAATTATTTCCAACTTCACTTCGCTTTAATTGACACATGAACAAGTGGGGTTGTCATATACAATACAACAAGTGAAATCGAGATTATCAATAATCACGATTCCACGAATTGTATGCGTCAGATTATATCACGAATGAACAATTTAATACTTTTTCGGACAAAATATAATTCCGAGAGTCGCAAAACTCGGTAAATTGGGCCCAAATATATTTGTGAGACGTTACAGTGTCACACGGTTTATGATTTTGTATCTTTTCATCAATATTGTTTAACGAACAATCACCTAGGTAAAATCATGCAAATTGCAGTGCACATATTCATAAAGTGGCCTTTTTGTTGTAACAGTGCATTTGTTTATTTAGAACAGGTAAATAATCACAACATACCTCAACAGTGTAAAAATTCTAAACTATCCCCGAAAGGGAAACACGAAAAGATAAACCCGGTTTGGTTAGGTTAGGTTAGGTTTAAGATTTCTATCTCTGTCAATCTTAGAGCAAATCGATTTTTAATTGCACCATCGTATTCCTCGCAAAAAATACATAAGTTTTCATGTTTATATGACGCTCTAAGCAAGAAAGAAAAAAAAGTGTTTTTCTTGGTTTGGCTTTTTTCTCTCTCTGCAAATTGCAGTGCAGTGCAGTGTAGTGTGCTCAGGTCAATTTTTTTTATTTTCTTTCATTTTTTTTTTCGACTTATGTTAGGTTAGGTTAGGTTTTTTGTAACTGTGACATTTCAGTTGACAGCACGGTACACTAGATTTGCAGAGCAGCACGCGGGATTTTCACTTATTAATCTTTCTCCAGTCCTAATTATCATTTATTAAACGATCGTTAGGATAGGGAAAAATAGCACTATGAGTGGTATAATCAAATGAAGTTGGTAATAATTAAAATTTTCGGCATTACCAACACAAGTACATAGTTTGTTTTTTTCCTCTAAGTTTATACTTATACTTAAATGGCGTCTAAACATCTAACATTCATTGATTAGTAAGTTCTAGTTTGTTTTCTATTTTGATCTCTGTCGACTACACTAAAGCTTTCGACTTCTGAGAACAATGGGCAATTATGAAATCATTAAACAATGCCAAAATATATTCGAACTGGACTGCGCTTACAAAAAATTGCCTTCATCGAGTTAGTTTGAAAAAACACATCAGGAACGAGGAGATCAGAAAGAGAAAAGGAGTGGCAGAGAAAGAATTGCCAGAATAAAGTGGCAATGGGATACTTAAATGGCGACCTTGGAACAGGAATCACATGGAACTGGTCTATGTGAAAGAAGGATTGGTGCACTTCATTAAATTGACCTGGTAAATGATATGAGTACGAAACGTTTTATGTCAATAATTTCAATGGCCATATATACAATGTAGTTAACCTAATATTCACATTTTCTATTGCTATCTTAATAGTGTAATTTGTTAGGATTCTTCTGATAATATTTAACAGTTGGAATTACTAAATTTCAAGGTAAAAATGCATACACAACTGGAACTTTGCTAAAAATGTTTGATGCTATCTTGGTAGTTACTGCGGCTATTGTTTCTTCCACCGCTGGAGCAAGATCTCTTTCGACGTCCAACCAATTTTCATCCAAGAACCTATTTAATTCATTTCCTGCAACATGTACAATAACAACGCCATTGCTAATCTCAAGTGGAAATTAATTTACCTAATAGTTGATTGCCGTTGAAAAGGTTATCGAAATGCATATAAGCCCTCGATACAGTGTGAACCACTTTTGCACCAGCAATTGAGATGTATTGCTTATTGTTTCTTTTAACTAGTGGAGTGTCAAGATGAATATTGAAAACTCCATCAGCTGAAAAATCATTTTATTAGTTCTTGCATAAAAGTATAGGGATGCGCTCACTGTATGTTAAATTGCAGGGACCTTTACCAGTTACCGGTAAAATTAATATTTGACCCTTCATGTTGTAGCTACCAATCACGCTGATGTGCTTTATTCCAATCGTCATATCGATGCTGTTGTTTTTGTTATCATATCTGGAAGATACTATTTATTTTCAATGATTACTTAGAAAGAGTTTCTTACTTGAATTTTTTCACGACGGTAGTTTCCAATCCGTAAAGATCTACGTCGGTTAAATTCATTTCTAAATTATTACCAACTTGTATGTTGAGTTGGTCCAGCCTCAGCGGTGACATGGATGGTATCTGGTATTCCTCATCACCTGATAAATGAAGAAAACACAAGTATAGTTAAAAATGTGCTCAAAATTGAACAATACCTACTTTGTAAATTTGTGTTTTGTGATAAAAAAAGTTGTGAGAATTTTAAGAAATATACAAAAAATATGGGCAAGGTTAAATATCTTCAAAACGGTTTGTCACAACCTTTTGAAATTTGGAATATATTTGCAAGTATTTAAATTCTATCGTCTGAGATTTTTTCAATTTTACACCGTCATTTGTTTTTGAGATACAAGGCAACTTAGTTTTACTTAGAAAATATTTTTTTTCAAATTGTTTTTTTAACCTTTTAACACAAATACAGGTAGGTATGTGATACATCACTAAATTCAGAAAAAAATGCCCTTTTCAAAAATAATAAATTTAACCCACCATACCATTTAAAAAGAATCAAGTTAATTTTGTATTTCAAAATTGAAAAAAATCTCGGATGATAGAATTTAAGTACTTTTAACTATATTCCAAAATTCGAAGGGTTGTGATAAACCGTTTTGAAAATATTTAACCGTTTCCATATTTTCTAGCGACCCTATACAGGGAGATTTTCTTTGAAGTATGCAAATCCCCTGTTTAATTAAAGCAAAAACTCACTGCGTTGCTTACATATTATTATTGATAGACAACCAACATTACACACCGTAAAGTTATTGTTCGTCATTGTAAAAAGTTATGATCAAGGAATAAACTTATTTAGTGATACTGAATCTCAAAATGCAATTTTCGCTTTACGGATTTTTTTAAATTAACGAATAAAAAATTCCATGTACAGAAGGTAAGATCGGATAATTAAGGATAATCATTAAGTAAGCAATATAATGTACGTTGTGGTCAATTACTTAATTAAAAAAAGAAATTGTTTGCATAATGACGCAAATTTACAAAGTCTATTGCGTTTTTAAATATGTTGCTTATTAACAGCCTCGTGTATAATTTCCAATAAGTACTGCAACTAGAAAACTTGTTGATTGTTGAATTTTTCAATCAAATGCTAATAATTTTTGTACGAAAATCCGGTTATTTGCCGATATTGATTCTATTTCACCGAACATAAATAATAAATTTATAAAGTTTGCAAATCAATTTTCAAAACTTACCTTTAATTATATGCGGTATTGCATTCTGTCCATTTTTAATCGCACAAGCTTCAAAATTTTCGCTGGACAAACTACACGCAGATATATAACGAGCTAAAAGAAAACAAAATTCAATTTATTTGTTAATTACATAATCGGTTTCCAGTTAAAAATTTAAACCGATTTAAATACCATTGAAGAATGTTAATTACATAATATGAAAGTTTATGTAGTTTCAATTTCTTTCTTTCTATTTAAATTCGTGACATTATAATCAGAAATAACGATTTTAGTTTTAGTTTTAATGTAGCAAAAAAAATTAATCTTAAGGCTCGCAAGCATTGCAAACCCAATTCCACTTTACTTAAAGTTCACTCATTTGGCATTTTAAATTGCAAATCATGAGGCGAGCCCAATATTGCCAATTGCACAATTGATATTGTATAATCCGTTGCTTTTACTTTTGGGTAAATGTATTTCAAACATACAATAGTAAAAAATAATAAAAAATAAAATAAAATAGTAAACTTCCGATATGATAAACACATTTTTTATATAACCAAACCGAAATGCATTTTTAGTCCACCCATCTCAGACCAGAGGTTAATTATTCGTTTTCTACTAAAAGTTTGATACATTATTTGCTGACATGAAGGTTGAAATGTAGGCTTTTAGTCAAGAAAATACCTAAATTTGTGCAAAGATTAAATAACATAATTAAATCAGTTAATATAGTAGATGAAGTTAGTTTACTAAATTGTTATTAAATAGAAACTAATTTTACGTACGTAATTTTTTACATTGGACAGACACAATAATTCCAAATACCAGCACCAAAACACATGCTACCGGTGAAGACATTTTATCACTACTAGTCGATGGATAGGTAAATTCTGTTTTCGCATTAGAGAGTTGGTCATTATTTATTCCTTCCTAGAATACCTCATTAATATTTTCACTTATAGTTTCATAACCAATGAGTACCTTGACCTTGAACGTGGCGTTGAAAAGTAATGCACCCCATCATTATTTCATTATTATAATTCTTGTCGATTTCAGAATTAATTATTTTATTAATTAACTATTTAATGACTCTTACTTGTCACTCATTTCTAAACGCCATTAGTGAAAAGCGACCTTAGGTCATTAAAAATTAACCGGTTAGCAACAAAAATTAACCAGTTAGCGATGGAATTAGCTTTGGTTCAGTAACCTTGAAATGAGCAGAATGTGCGCAAATAAAAAAATCAAGATTCATTTTAAAATTTGACACCTATCTTAATTATGCATTCATATTATACCAATGACATTCGGAATCGTTCTCTGCGTGCTAATAAATAAACAGCAACACAGTGAGACCACTCCTGATTTCCAAGACTTTCTCAATATCGAGATTTTTTTTAAAATCAAGTTTGATTTCTTTTTCGTTTGCTCACATGTTCTTTTCGCGGTACGCTTTGGGGACTGCAGTTTGGTGAAAGGCCCGTGGCACATGAAGGATCTTTTAATTATACATAACCCATTTAACAACATGTTTTATTAAAGGTACTTAATGCAAAAGAACTAATTTATAACAACGCTATGTTGAAAGAAGAGATTATCTTGCGGCTTTATTTTGAAATGTAAAATTTTTCATTCTGTATAGAGTTGGCCGTCGACTTTCTTTATCCATTATCTGCTTGAGGTTTGAAAGCTGTACAATTACGAAAAATGTCACTGACGTTTCACTGTTAATGTGAAATACCTCAATAATCTAAATCGTGAAAATTGGGGAATTGCTGTATATTATTCTACTGGAAAGAATTTAATGACATTACAAAAATGTTTTAATGTTTGGATGATCATCGGAAGAACGGTGTAATTATCACTTTTTATTAGAAGGGTAACAACTTCAAAAACATTATTTTTTCTCCAAACGTCATAAAAGTGGCATTTAAATGACAGAATGTTGCTAGTAGAAGTTTCATTTATATGCTTAAGCAGATAAAGTACTTTATATGCTTAAGCATATAAAGTCCATGTTACTTGATTGAATAAACGAATACATTTTTTTCCAAACACCATGTAATGAATTTCTTGAACGCTGCTTCATAAACACCGCTTGACTTTGTAGGAAGAAGATTTTCAATCTCGGCTCTTGCTATTTCGGCTATTTCAGGTGGAGTTAATTGAATTTCGTCTGAATTAGACATTGCCACAAAATTGACTGACTTTTCTCAAACAATAATTTGTTGTTTGGCGGTTGCTACGGTAATATCTAGAAAGTGTCTATCAGGCAATGCTATTTTTGTACAAGTGTAATGTTTCCCGAAATAACCTTGTTAATTAGATGCTTATTTTTGTATTATAATTTTACGTTTGGAGAAAAAATAACATATATTATTCGGAGTATAAGCGCTTTATGTGCTTCGGCTGATTTGGCTGCCTCACTACGATCGGCAGTCAACCTATCAGCCACAGCACATAAAGCTTTGCTTATACTCCTAATAATATAAATAACTATTATTACAGACCAATAGAATTTTGAAAGTATTTTTAAATATTACTGAAAACAAAAATTGTAATTTACTGGCACTTATTTTTTTCTCCAGTCGTCTTAAAATACCTCATTTTTAATGCCATTGTTCGGGGATAAAAGGGTTGTTTTTATAACTAGGTAAAAAAGTATTTCGTCGCTTTTAATCTTAAAAATCTTAAAACTCTAAAAACTTTACCGACAAGTTGTTGCTATCATCAGAAATTACCAAGTCCAATGAGGCTGTATGACCTTGAGAGTAAATTCAATTAGCAGTTGAAATGTTTATTTAGGTACAAGTTTTAAGTGCAAATTCCAGAAAACACAGTGGGTTGTAATAAATAATATTAGCTTTGTCTACATCAATTATACTGTCAATTTATTAAATGTTTTAGTATTGCGTTTTTGAAATATGTACGATATCGATATTTATGCAGAATATGCATAGCCACTATTATATTTTACTTATACTTATACTTATACTTATACTTATACTTATACTTATACTTATACAGGGTGAGTTAAAGGTTGTGTGATTATGAAATGAGTAAAAGTGTGTGTGAAAGCAAACTAATAAGAGGCAATTTTTTGATGATAGAGGGAGGGAGTGATAGACAGAGAATGATAGGTAAAAGGGAAAGAAAACGAAAGGTGAAAAAGTGTGAGTGAAAGCTTACCAAAAGATGTGATCTAATGATAAGATGTAAATGGAACTAAACAGTCACTCATCTCGAAGTAATACTTGACGTAATGTTAATGTGGTTCCCGTGGTGAGGAAGACGTATGGGGGAGGAAGTTAGTAGTCACACAGGTTACCTCCTCTTAAAAAAAAAAAAAAAAAGTTTTACCGGCCCGGCCATAACACCTATTAAAGATTGAGGGGGAAATATGCAATTTACATGTTACATCAGTTGAAGTTTACACTTTCGATTAGTGCTACAAAAGTTTTCCAAATCATTTTTATTTGAAGCCAAAAAAGTAAAACAAAGAGTTTCGGGTAAAATTTCCATGTTTAGTTTTTTATTTCATAATTTGTCAAATTATTCGTAGCATTGTTAATTGCAATTTGATCCGTTAAAAAATTATTACGTTTTGAGTTAAATCAAATTTAACATAAAGCACGAAAAATACTTTTATTTATGATTTTCCAACAATGGATAATACGGTCTACCACGTAACAATACCTGATGATCGACCCATAAAACTGAAGGGAACGGCGTTTTAGTTGTTGCCAGACCCGTATTCTGGAATTTGTGAGAAAAATAAAATAAGTTTTTAATAGGTAAATATTAAGTTTATTTTATAAAAGATGCTCAAAGTGATGCCTCATTACCCATAAATTAAAAGAATTTCAAGCTTCTCCTCGACTGAGTATTGAAATGGCATGATTATACCTGAACTAAACACAAATGTTCACTATTCCACAAAACAAAGTTTTAATTTTCACTTTTTACCAACGTTGTTTAAGTGTTGGAAGATTTGTTGCGAATGTGAATGTTTCTTTATTCACAAAGTGACCTAGGGTTGTGACCAGGGTTTTTAAACTTTGGGTAAATTAAGCGATTTATTTTATGAGAAGGTTCAATAACCGATAGGTATATTGACTTTGCAGACGACAAAATTAAAACACAAAATTGTAGACAGATATACTAACGAAAATTAGAAGCTGGTAAACGATTTTCTTATCAGGTTTAAAATCTAATATAGAAAAAAATATTTTTTATTATGATTATAATTACCGTGTAGCTGTTAGTTACGATGTTGTGAACTTTTAAAGAAATAGGGAAGACCTTTATTCCGGTCCTGTAAAATGTAACGTTGTACTTTTTAACTTAACTTTATGACTGTCAAGTATCCAAAACTAATACCATTGTTAGGTGAATTGGTCAGCTTATGTCGTAAATCATTTAAAAAAATATCCTGTAATACGGAAATGGTTTTATTTAATGAACCCAAATTGATAAAATTATTTCAATTACACTGAATTGTGTGAAAATATTTTACTGTTCGTACATAATAAAAACTAATAAATTGAGCAATTAGTAATTGAAAATTTTACCTGATTAAAAAAAAAGATTTTTTCTTGGTTTCTATGTACCTTAATAATATAAAATTACTCATGCAATTTATGAGAATTGACAAATTATTTTAAAGGACTATTTTGCCACGGGCGGTAAAACTTAACTCACCCTGTACAGTAGGATAATTTCCTAAGGGGAATAATGCACAAATTTACATTTCTTAATGGTACTATTACAATTATAGAGAGGAAATACTTATAAACCGATTTGTTATAATGGGCTACTTAATGGTATTTTATACATTAAATCGTTGTGTAACTAAATTAATTAATTTTAATTTTTAATTGTCACAAGTATTTTAGCAATTCTGCGTTAAACGTTCCATTAAATGCCAAAAGTACGAAATGTAGGATTTTACATGTTTAATCGCACGATACACCATCTGCAAGTATTTCACCTTCGCGGCAAATCTCATTTTAGTTAACGTCACTTTACTTTTTGGTAAATGATCTACAATTTTTCGAGTTTATGACGGTGTAAATACCTTCACTCATCACTTTTGGAAAGCAGCTTCAAAAAACTTGTGCAAAGGAACAAAAACTAGATTTAACTGTATAATCTTATTGGTTTTCATTCATTTTTAAAGGTCATTGCACCAATCCGGAATTCAACATTGAGCCAGGTGCAAATTTATGTAAATCATTCAACTAAAAAATATGAATTGTGTCACTACAATTTTTGAAATTAAATTTTACGACTCAATTTATATTTTCAAGTTGTTTTTAAATCCTCCGGTTCAAAAATACACAGTTACCTACTAGTTATTTTGCTATCTCATTTAATTACAGTTGTAGCCGTTCGCCAGTAGTAATTTTAAATGAATCCGGACGACAAGTTTGTTGTTTTTTGCTATGTAACATTTCAGAGATTTTTGACGCACTCACGTCCTCCCACGCGCTCCTTTAAGTATCGACGCTGATTTTATTTCATTCACGTTGCTATTTTTGCGTCCACGTCAACAGGTTAATAAAAATACTTGCAAACTGAAAATATTTATGTTTATTGACAGATAGAGGAAAAGAGAAATCGAGGAAACAAATACACAAATAGCCTACGAACGAAAAAGCGATTTACATAAATATTAGTCCGGTTCGCATTCTCCTTCCGAATTTCGTGTCTTGCTGTTTTCAAAGTGGCCTCAATTAGAGCTCGTCGGCACGCGAGGGAAGAAATTCAGCCACAGGGTTTCCTTCGCGGCCGTCATGCAGCGTTTGGTGTCCAGCTTCACCGTCGATTTGGTTTTTGGGTTCAGTCTTATCTCGAAGTTAGATACGATGGTTATTAGAGCCGCTTTGACTTGAACGGTTCCAAACAGTTGACCTGAAACACGAGTGTACTCAGCATCAAAAGAATCCGGACTATCCTATTTCTGGAGTAAATATCGGTCAGAAACTAAGCGTGTCTTTTTTTAACTTGCTGAATTTTGTAGCTTTTCACTCCCACTCTATGTATGATAGCGTTCTGGTCAGGTAATAATAATTATTATTAAGAATTATTTTAATTACAACCATCAACTTTAACAAAATTTAAAAATGATCCAGATTTATCAGGGAATTTCCACTGATTTAAAATCATTTAATTTAATTTAATACTATATAAACTCCTGTTGCATATTGTGCAGGTAATACTACAAAATAAATAGTCTTAAAGGTAGAACTTTTTTTTTTTATTCAACATATCAAAAATAAGAATGCATATTAAATTAGTACCCAAAAATGTATCAAACAGAAAGGAAAAGTAATAAGTGATAATATTAATAATTAATAGTAATTTAATATAAAATGTGTATGTTTACATTTTCATTTCGTAGGTTATTAACTTTAGTCATGTAGGGTGGGTTGTTCCGCAAAAAAGGCCGATATAACCACTGGGAGGTCAACTTCGACATATGTTAACATTAAAATGAACCAATTCTCACCCAAAACTCTTAAATAACCTCGTAATGGCTCGTCTTGTTTCTTAAGGGTGGGTCTTGTAAATATTTTATTTTATCTTAGTTCAATTTCTTAAATTTAAAAGCAACTTTTGTGAACAAATTTCTACTGATTTAAAAACATTTACTTTAATTTTAATACCATGCTGTTGTGTATTAATACAGAAATGAGCTGTGTATAGAACAACCTATATTTTTCATTCAATATTTCAAAAATGAGAATGCATATTAAATTTAAAAAAATTTAATACAATAAAATATGGAAATTACAAAATAAAGATTAAAATTAGTAATGTGTGGAATATCCTCCTAACTCGATAACTTCCTGCAAATAAGTCGTTTGCAAAATTTGCTTTCAAATTTAAGAAATGAAATTGAAATATTTACAAGAGACAACACGAGCCATTAAGAGTTATGTTGACAGTTTTGGGTGAGACCATATTTTGTTCATTTTAATGTTAACAACATGTGTCGAAGTCGACCTTCCAGTGGTTATATCGGATTTTTTACCGAATATCCCACCCCACAATGTTCTACGAAATGAAAATGTAAACATACACATTTTATATTAAATTACTATTAATTATTAATATTATCGCTTATTACTTTTCCTTTCTGTTTGATACATTTTTGGCACTAATTTAATATGCATTCTTATTTTTGATATGTTGAATAAAAAAAATATATTGTTCTACCTTTAAGACTACAGTCGAACTTCTCTATAGTGATGTTCGAAAAGCCCTGAAAAAACATCACTATAGAGAAACTTCACTATAGAGAATTCACATATAATTTTACAGTTTTGGCAGTCACTTTAAAAAACAATCGATATTCAAAATGAAACAAAAAATGAAAATTAAATTTTATTTATTGTTTGAAATGATATTTCCGTATTAAGAAATACATACAGATTTATATTACACAACATGTACTTATTGAAGAAAAAATCCATCTAAAGTTGATTGCACAGTACTCTTAAAAATTATTTTATTTTCGTAGAACGTTTCACACTTGTTTAATGCGTTGAATATTCCTTCTGTAACATTTTCTTGGCATTGCAAACCTCGGCGAATAGTCTCAAATGCCATGACCATCTCGGCTTTGGAAGGATTTTCGATAGAATCTTCTTCATCCTCTTCTTCCAAATTAGACAATTCGTTGTCTTTTCTGACACTTTCCAAAATCTCGATGTCATCAGGATATTCAGTAATTAACACATCTTTATCAATGTTTAAAAAATCCTGAAATTCCACTTCATCACAAATAATGTCCAACGCTTTTAGCTGTCCCAAGATTTCTTCAATTCTGACAATTGAAGGTTATCTTCTTCCTCCCAATTAGTCAAATTTAAATTAATAAACCCTGCCTTGCCAAAACAATTTTTTATTGTAATCTCCATCACTTCAAATTGCCATACTTTTGCTATTTCAGATATGGACGTCCGAAGATTTATGATATTATGTGAAGGTTGATTTTCTTCAATGGCGGTCATAATTTTCTTTAATATCCTTTTCCGATAATGGAATTTAAAATTTTTTATGATTCCTTGATCCATCGGTTGCAATTTTGACGTTAGATTTGGTGGTAAGAAAATCAATTCGACGTTTTTACATTTTGATTTTATAAGCGCAGAATGGGTTGGGCAGTTATCTATAATTAACGCAACTTTTCGTTTTTCTCTGCCCATTTGATTGTCAAACTTTAGCAACCACTTTTCAAAAATCTGACTGGTCATCCACGCCTTTTTATTGAAGTCATAATCCACTTCTAACGATTTGACGCCCTTAAAACAATGTGGAGTTCTACTGCGACCTATTACAAGAAGCTTCATTTTTTCACTTCCAGTCATATTGGCACCAATCATGACAGTTATTCGCTCCTTGCTGTTTTTACCTCCAAATCACTTATCGTTTTTAAACGTTAAAGTTCTATTTGGCGTACACTTAAAAAATAACCCAGTTTCGTCAGCATTAAAGACGTCTTTAGGATGATATGTTCAAATTTTTTTTTTAAACCGACTTTAACCATTGGTTACAGGTATGGTCACTAATTATAGCACTTTCGCCGTTAATTACTTTTTCGGAAATTTTATGTCTCTGTTTAAACTAGTCTAGCCATCCGTTACTTGTTTGAAAATTTGAGTATCCCAAGGCTTCTGCGTAAACCAATGCTTTTTCTTTTACTAATGGCCCGGACACCGAAACATTTTGGGCGCGAATCACCTGTAGCCACTTGAACATCGCTTCATCTAAATCTTCATATGTACACAGCCTCATTTTTTTTCGTCCCGAATTAACTTCTTTTCTAAGTTTTTCACGATTTTTCACAGTTACGGATACGCTATTTGCAGCAATACCAAATTTTGCGGCAACGTCTTTTTGCTTTACACCATTATCAACGTCTTCCAACACCTTTAATTTGTCTTGGATACTCAAACACTTTCGTTTCGCCATTTCACGTTCTAAAATGCGTGTGGTACAAAAATTGAAGCGAAACTAAAGTGCAAAAGTATAAATGCAAATGTAGCCAATGCATTTGGTGAGGGTAGAAATTTCCATAAATAAGGGATTTGCAATAAATTGTTCTAAGAATTTTTCAGGTAGGTTGTCGGAATTTGAGAAAAAAACAGATGTTCAATACATCCATTGTATTTTTTATTACCGAAAATTTCGTTCCCCGAGAATGTTGGTAAATATTTCTCAAAGAATAATCACTATATAGAGGCTTAACATCATAATACGGAGGTATTTTTATATGCAAAACGTGCAAAAATGCACGTTCCTGACAAAAACATCATTATAGAGAAAAAATCATTATAGAGGAGTTCACTATAGAGAAGTTCGACTGTATTTATTTTATAGTATTATATATATATTTTAGCACGTCAGGCCTTGTAGGCCCATGGCTTGAATACAATTGTTGCTTTCTGAATTACAATTATACTTTCTGAACTACATTGATACTTTCTGATTTACAATTGGTCTTTTCTGACTTACAATTGACGAACCTCAATTACAATTCATGCTTTCTGAATTACAATTAAATAATCTGAACTACAATTAATGGTTTCTGAATTACAATTGATACTTTTAGATTTACAATTGGTTTTTTCTGAATTACGATTAAATAATCTGAACTACAATTATACTTTTTGAATTACCATTGATACTTTCTGATTTACAATTGATGTTTTCTGAATTACAATTACATAATCTGAACTACAATTAATACTTTCTGAATTACAATTGATACTTTCTGATTTACATTTGGTGTTTTCTGAATTTCCAGTTACTGATTTTACTGCCTCCTATGTCCTTAATTACTTCATCCTTCCATCCCGACTTGGGTCTTCCTCTTCTCATTTTTCCACCTACTTCACTTTCCAAAATCTTCTTTGGAACCCTACTATTCTGCATCCTCATCACCTGCCCCGCTTCGTCCTTCCATCTCGACTTGGGTCTTCCTCTTCTCATTTTTCCACTGTTAAAAAACTCATAATCCTCAATTTCCATTGTAGTATTCCCGGTTTGCTTTGTTTCTTGTAGTGCAACTATATCAAACTCATACTTTTTGATTTCACTGCCGATCTGTTTTAGCTTTGCTTCCACAAACGTCTCACTTACATTCCCTGACCCTATTCGTAGATTAACATTCTGCTTTGCACAGCTACTTTTCTCACTTTCCTTTTTCCCACTTGCTTCTCTCTCTATTTTTTTCCTTATGACTTTCGTTTTATTCACCGTCTCATTTAACCTTAATCCCGCCCGTGTCGTCGTACTTCCTTCCCGTTCATCTTCCTCACTTAGTTTTTTGACTGCACTTAGTCCGTTTTCCTTCTTACACCTTCCGTTTTCAGATGCCTTTAATTTGACTCCCTCCTGCTTCCACTCCTCCTCCGTTGCCTTCCATTCCTCCCTCAGTTTTTGAAACTCTTCTACCATTTCATCCTTATTGGTCTTTATTTCTTCCTTGATTTCTGCAGCCCAATTTTTTATCATGCTCTTTAGCTCTTCCATTTCTGCTAACTCTATTTGCTTTTGGGACTCTGGCGACCTTACTACTATTTTGATCTTTTCAAAGGATCGTAATTCTTCTTCTCTTTCCCTTTTTCTAATTACTTTGTCGGAACATTACAACGACCTTTCAACAGAATGCACTTGCAGCGCTCTACTTCCGCTTACTCTCTATCTCACTCACACTTCTAGCTTGGATTCAATTACAATCGCTTACTCGTCGCGGTTAAATTCCACGCACTATCGTTCTCTCTCACACCACTAACTCTATCTCAACTACTCGTTTTACAGTTCAACGCTCGAGATGACGACCGTACCAAAATCTTCGTTATTTGGGGCTCCTCACTTACACCACTACTGTTCCTCCTTCCCCCGTTTTTCAATTCCTCCCTTCATCAAATTTCTTCTTATTTCAATCGCTTACTTGTCACGGATTCAACGCTCTAGATGTCCATCGTATTAAAATCTTCGTTATTTGGGGCTCCTTGGTTACACCGCTATTATTCCTCACTTACACGTTCTTCATTTCCTCACTTCACCAAATGTCTTTTTAATTCCACATCACCAACTCTAACAATCTTTACTTTCTTTTCCCTGCGTGACGGAGACGTGTTTACGTTACTCGCGTCGCCGCAACTACTCACTTGAAAAATCACTCACTTGAAAAATCCATTTTATAGTATTACCTGCACAATATGCAACAGGAGTTTATATGGTATTAAATTAAATTAAATGATCTTAAATCAGTGGAAATTCCCTGATAATTCTGGATCATTTTTAAATTTTGCTAAAGTTGTTGGTTGTAATTAAAATAATTCTTAATAATAATAATTCTTACCTGACCAGAACGCTATCACGTGGGAGTGAAACGCTACAAAATTCGGCAAGTTAAAAAAAGACACGCTTAGTTTCTGACAGATATTTACTCTAGAAATAGGATAGTCCGAATTCTTTTGATGTACTACATTGCGGTATTTTAAAATAACGTTTTACCTAAGCAAACCCTGGGCCCGTCTCCAAATCCTAGGAAGCAATGTTTGGGACGCGTGTTTTTCGTCTCTTCGTTAAAACGATCGGGCTCAAATCGATGAGGCTTGGGATAGTAGAGTGAGTCGTGGTGGATGCTCAAAACGGGTATGAAGACGGCTGTACCGCGTTCTAGGGTTACATCGGGGCCGCTGCCTTTTGGGAAGGGTAATTTGTAGGCGCTGGTGCAGATTCGAGCGATCGCCACAAATGGGGGGTATTTCCGGAGGCCCTCTAATAAAAGGTCTCTATTTAATCTTCCCATTAACTTAATCATTTTTCAAAAATGGAACAAAAAAAAGTAGACTTATTTCAACTTTTGTAATAGCAAGTTGAGCAAGATTACCAATTTCCCTAACGATTGTGAAAGAGGCTTAAAAACGTTGCCTATTTGGAAAAGGCCCTCTAACAAAAAGTCTCTATTTAATCTCCCCATTAACTTAATCAACCATTGTTCAAAAATAGAACAAAAAAAATATAGACTTATTTCAACTTTTTTAATAGCAAGTTGGGAAAGTTGGGAAAATTTCTTTATTGAATTGTAAATGAGGCTTAAAAACGTTGCCTATTTCAAAAGGCACGTGACAGTAGCGACGTAAAGTAAGATGAGAAGTGCAGACAATTTTAGATTCTATAGTTTTCGACGTTTGGTAAACTTAGACGAATTTTAGACAAAAAATCACCCAATCTTCTAAAAAATTCCAAGTGAAGATTTTCCTTCGGGATTTTCTTTTTGTCGGTATAAGCAACACTGTATAAAAAGTCCATTGAAAAATCGTGTCCGCCAAAGAAATTGTTGAAGGTCGAAGGTCGCGAAAATCAGTTTTTCTCAAATATCTCGTGAACTATTGGTTTTATTTGAATTTTGGATATATAAAATTTATTTATTATCTAAATCTGCACAAAAAAGGTACTATACAAAATTTACGTGGGACCAGTAATTTTCGAGATATGAGACTAAGAAAATTTGATGGTGTGTGTTATACAAACAAATATGGCGCATTTATACAGGTTGTATTATATTCAGTGTCCACCATTGGTAACTTTGTTATTATTGGAGCTACAAAGTCGGTTAAATTAGCCAAGAATTGGTGTTTTCTTCACTGATTACTATAATGAAAGTAAAAATACAATCGAACGTCAACTGCTCGAGATATTCACAAAAATAACATTTTTTTCAATGGAATGATGCCCTATCTTTTTTTGCATATTTAGAGGGGATGTTTAATTTTGAGTAAAAAAGTCTTAATGCACTAGTAGTATTAAATTAACTACCAAGAAGTTACAAGCAATTGAAGTTGAAATATCAACTGTCACATTTATTCAATTGTTTGACGTTTTAATATTCATCACTTTCAATTGTTTCAGTGCCTACGTGATTTTTGTAGTTAAGTGAAATACAAAGTTCAATTGCTTGTAACTTCTTCGTAGTTAATTTAATAGTACTAGTGCATTAAGACTTTTTACTCAGAATTAAACATCCCTTCGAAATATACAAAAAAGATAGGGCATTCCATTTAAAAAAAGTTATTTTCGTGAATATCTCGAACAATTGACATTCGATTGTTTTTTTGCTTTCATTATGGTAATCATCGAAAGAAACACTAATTCTTTGCTAATTTAACCGACTTTGTAACTCCAATAATAACAAAGTTACCAATGGTGGTCACTTAGTATAATACAACCTGTAGTTGTAGTTGTAGTTGTAACATAGTTGTAGTGTTTGATAGTTACGGTGACAATGATAACAATATAAAAGCAATAGAACAACTTCGTCGAATGTTGACTCCAAAGTTAGGATTACCATGTTCGATAATATGTGGCTACGTCCGATGATGCGGCAGTGGAATCTGAAATAAACGACGACGAAATAGACCTTATTACTATGTTATGTTATGTTATGTTATGTTATTCCCTGAAACAATTGTAGATGATAACAGTAACGAAAATGATAAAGAAGAAGTAAAAGTAGAAGAAGAAGAAGATAGAGACGAAGGAGTAGAAGAAAACGACTCATAATAGGCCTAGTGGAAACACCACGAAACAATTGTAGATGATAACAGTAACAAAAATAATGAAGAAGAAGTAAAAGTAGAAGGAGAATAAGAAAGACAGAGGCGAAAAAGTAGAAGAAAACGAGTCATAATAGGCCTAGTGGAAACACCACGAAACAATTGTAGATGATAACAGTAACGAAAATGGAAGAAGAAGTAAAAGTAGAAGGAGAAGAAGAAAGACAGAGGCGAAAAAGTAGAAGAAAACGAGTCATAATAGGCCTAATGGAAAAACAAGGAAAAAAAACGCGCCTTGGATTCTACCTTAAAGTTTTCTCAGTCCCATATCCCGAAAACCGTTGGTTCCACATAAATTTTGTATAGAAGCTTTTTGTGCATATTTTCATAATAAACAAATTTTGTAGTAACCAAAATTCATGTAAAACCAATGCTTCACCAGATATTTGAGAAAACTGATTTTCGCGACCTTCGACCTTCAACAATTTCTTTGACGGACACGATTTTTCAACGAACTTTTTACACAGCGTTTCTTTTAGCGATGCAATGAAAATCCCGAAGGAAAATCTTCACTTGGAATTTTTTACTAAAATGACTGGACTAAAAGGTTCTTCCCAAGTTGAACCGGCTCTAACTTTGCTAATAAAAAAGGAAGAAATTGTTTGTGAATTTCTTCGTACTGTTCCCAATAAAAATTCAACTGAAGATGTTAACCCTCACCTAAGACAATCTTGTCTAAATAAGACATATTCTGCACGGCTTCAAAAGTCAACTTTCCGCCATGTTTGGCAACAACGTCGTCGATTTCTTCTCTGAACTTCGCCTGGAAATGAGGATTAACGGCCATTTCGTACATAAGAAAACTAAGAAGCAAAGAGCTGGGCTCAAAACCGTTAATGAAAAATGTGAGAGCGTGGGCCGCCATGTAATCAGGGGTGTACTCTGCAAATTAATTAATCAGCTTCTGGAGGCTGTTTGTACGAAAGCGTAGTTAAGACATGCAAAAAATTTTAAAAAAACTTGAAATTTTAACATTTTTCTTGAAATTTCACCTTTTTAAAAAAGTTGAAATTTCACCTTTTTTAAAAAAACTTGAAATTTCACTTTTTTTAAAAAGTTGAAATTTCACTTTTTTTAAAAAACTTGAAATTTTACCTTTTTTAAAAAAACTTAAAGTTTCAACTTTTTTAATCCCATTGATAAATGAATGACTTTTGCCAATGGAACTGCACGCAGCATAGGCACCGTTGACAACACTGAGGGGATTCCCCGAACATGTGTATAGTCTAATTTTTCATTATAGAATTGGTTTTAAATGTTTTTATTATTGTAGGTGTAGTGTGATATTTAATGTCACAATTAGTAATCTTTCTAAACAAGTTCATAACATGAATCTTCTACGCACTGCTAAAATAATTTCAAACCACTTCCTACTCGATTTCTACAATATACAGGGTGAGTTAAGTTTTACCGCCCGTGGCAAAATAGGCCTTTAATATAATTTGTCAATTCTCATAAATTGCATGAGTCATTTTATATTATCAAGGTACATAGAAACCAAGAAAAAATCTTTTTTTTTAATCAGCTAAAATTTTCAATTACTAATTGCTCAATTTATTAGTTTTTATTATGTACGAACAGTAAAATATTTTCACACAATTCAGTGTAATTGAAATAATTTTACTAATTTGGATTCATTAAATAAAGCCATTTCCGTATTAAATGGTACTTTTTTAAATGATTTACGACATAAGCTGACCAATTCACCTAACAATGGTATTGGTTTTGGGTACTTGGCTGATTATTTATGACAGTCATAAAGTTAAGTTAAAAAGTGCAACGTTACATTTCACAGGACCGGAATAAGGGTCTTCGCTATTTCTTTAAAAGTTCACGACATCCTAACTAACAGCTACACGGTAATTATAATCATAATAAAAAATAATTTTTGCAATATTAGATTTTAAACTTGATAAGAAAATCGCTTACCAACTTCTAATTTTCGTTAGTATATCTGTCTACAATTTTGTGTTTTAATTTTACCGTCTGCAAAGTCAATATACCTATCGGCTATTGAACCTTCCCATAAAATAAATTGCTTAATTCCCCAAAGTTTAAAAAGCCCTGGTTACAACCCTAGGTCACTTTGCGAATAAAGAAACATTCACATTCGCAACAAATCTTCCAACACTTAAACATCGTTGATAAAAAGTGAAAATTAAAACTTTGTTTTGGGGAATAGTGAACATTTGTGTGTAGTTCAGGTATAATCATGCCATTTCAATACTCAGTCGAGGAGAAGCTTGAAATGCTTTTAATTTATGGGTAATGGGCCATCACATTGAGCATTTTTTATAAAATAAACTTAATATTTACCTATTAAAAACTTTGTTTATTTTTCTCACAAATTCCAGAATACGAGTCTGGCAGCAACTAAAACGCCGTTCCCTTCAGTTTTATGGGTCGATCATCAGGTATTGTTACGTGGTAGATCGTATTATCCATTGTTGGAAAGTCATAAATAAAAATATTTTTCGTGCTTTATGTTAAATTTGATTTAACTCAAAAAGTAATAATTTTTTAACGAATCAAATTGCAATTAACAATGCTACGAATAATTTGACAAATTTTGAAATAGAAAACCAAACATGGAAATTTTACCCGAAACTGTTTGTTTTACTTTTCTGGCTTCAAATAAAAATGATTTGGAAAACTTGTAGCACTAATCGAAAGTGTAAACTTCAACTGCTGTAACATGTAAATTGCATACTTTCCCCTCAATCTTTAATAGGTATTATGGCCGGGGCGGTAAAACTTAACTCACCCTGTAGACTTAGACTATAGCTGCATGTTATAAATCTGTAAATCTTACAGAAACGCCGACGGCTTTCCAGAGTGACTTCCCATCAAGGTTGAATGATGAAAAAAAACCTTGAAATTTCAACTTTTTTAAAAAAGGTGAAATTTCAAGTTTTTTTAAAGAAGGTGAAATTTCAAATTTTTTTAAAAAAGGTGAAATTTCAACTTTTTAAAAAACGTGAAATTTCAAGAAAAATGATGAAATTCCAAGTTTATTTTTTATTTTTTGCATGTCCTAACTACGCTTTCGTAGTTTGCCCAATCTCACCGAATGAAGTCATCGGTTTGAGCTCTTTAATAGACTCGAGAAAATCGTTTCTCGTGACGCGGCTGTCTTCGCGGCTCTTAACGCTCTCAGCGAGCATAGTTTTGAATTTTTTTCCTGTGGCGCCGCTTAGGTATCTGCAAAAAATAAAATTAATCCTCCTCGAAGCGAATTGGGCTATTTTCGGGTACCTTTGTTTAAGCAAGCCGCCGAGGAAGGGAAAAATTAATGCGAACAGTTCCTTCAGGAACATTAGTCTCGACGGTTCTTTTATTTGTTTACACAGTTCGCGGATTTCGGAATGTCCGCCGATAAACGACCTGCCTTCGACTCCGAAACCGCACGATGCCACGCAATCGGCGATAAATTTCGAGGCTAGGTCTTTTGCGTCCAAGCCGGTATCGCTAAGCGAGTCCGGGTGGTTCTTGACGTGTTCCAGGAGGTCCTTGCACACTTTTTGAATCAGAGGAAACATTAATTTCACCTAAAAAACGCCATATGTCGATTTATTTTTGTCACACAGTTTTAACGCGCGCCCCGAATTTGGAGGCATAAAATTTTTATTTTGTTTTTATTGCTGGGATTGAAGTAAATTCTGGAATTTTCTTCTTCTATAAGCGCTATTTCTGTTACGTTCGTTTATTATGCCAGTGCATCAACACATACATTGCATACACATATAGAATTTCGTTAGTGGCGACTGGTGGTATTTTCCGCCTGTTTTTCAAATAAAACTTTATATTGAAATTAAAAGTGTGCAAATAAAACTACGCCGATGATTTAATAATAAAAATACATTTTTTAAAGGTATTTTTAGGAACAAAATTTTTGCACTGAAACTGTCATATTGAAAACAAATCCAAACAAATTTCGTAACTTTTCAGAATTTTCTAAATAAGGTTGGATTTTGCACTGAAACTGTCATAATGTCAATTTTCGGTTAAAACATTTAAAAATAAATTCCATTTTACTTAGGACCGATTTAAACGAAACAAAAATTGTAGGCTATTTCGAAGACTATGAAAATGACCTCTTGATCACTTTTCAAAATTTTATAAATAAGGTTGGATTTTGCACTGAAACTGAAATAAATTCTATTTTATTTGGGATCGATTTAACCGAAACAAAACTTGTAGGCCATTTCGAAGACTATGAAAGTGACCTCTTGATCACTTTTCAGAATTTTCTAAATAAGGTTGGATTTTGCACTGAAACTGAAATAAATTCTATTTTATTTGGGATCGATTTAACCGAAACAAAACTTGTAGGCCATTTCGAAGACTATGAAAGTGACCTCTTGATCACTTTTCAGAATTTTCTAAATAAGGTTGGATTTTGCACTGAAACTGTCATAAAGTCAATTTTCGGTTAAAACATTTGAAAATAAATTCCATTTTCCTTAGGACCGATTTAAACGAAACAAAAATTGTAGGCTATTTCGAAGACTATGAAAATGACCTCTTGATCACTTTTCAAAATTTTATAAAGAAGGTTGGATTTTGCACTGAAACTGAAATAAATTCTATTTTATTTGGGATCGATTTAACCGAAACAAAACTTGTAGGCCATTTCGAAGACTATGAAAATGACCTCTTGATCACTTTTCAAAATTTTATAAATAAGGTTGGATTTTGCACTGAAACTGAAATAAATTCTATTTTATTTGGGATCGATTTAACCGAAACAAAAATTGTAGGCCATTTCGAAGACTATGAAAATGACCTCTTGATCACTTTTCAAAATTTTCTAAATAAGGTTGGATTTTGCACTGAAACTGAAATAAATTCTATTTTATTTGGGATCGATTTAACCGAAACAAAACTTGTAGGCCATTTCGAAGACTATGAAAGTGACCTCTTGATCACTTTTCAGAATTTTCTAAATAAGGTTGGATTTTGCACTGAAACTGTCATAATGTCAATTTTCGGTTAAAACATTTAAAAATAAATTCCATTTTACTTAGGACCGATTTAAACGAAACAAAAATTGTAGGCTATTTCGAAGACTATGAAAATGACCTCTTGATCACTTTTCAAAATTTTATAAATAAGGTTGGATTTTGCACTGAAACTGAAATAAATTCTATTTTATTTGGGATCGATTTAACCGAAACAAAACTTGTAGGCCATTTCGAAGACTATGAAAGTGACCTCTTGATCACTTTTCAGAATTTTCTAAATAAGGTTGGATTTTGCACTGAAACTGAAATAAATTCTATTTTATTTGGGATCGATTTAACCGAAACAAAACTTGTAGGCCATTTCGAAGACTATGAAAGTGACCTCTTGATCACTTTTCAGAATTTTCTAAATAAGGTTGGATTTTGCACTGAAACTGTCATAAAGTCAATTTTCGGTTAAAACATTTGAAAATAAATTCCATTTTCCTTAGGACCGATTTAAACGAAACAAAAATTGTAGGCTATTTCGAAGACTATGAAAATGACCTCTTGATCACTTTTCAAAATTTTATAAAGAAGGTTGGATTTTGCACTGAAACTGAAATAAATTCTATTTTATTTGGGATCGATTTAACCGAAACAAAACTTGTAGGCCATTTCGAAGACTATGAAAATGACCTCTTGATCACTTTTCAAAATTTTATAAATAAGGTTGGATTTTGCACTGAAACTGAAATAAATTCTATTTTATTTGGGATCGATTTAACCGAAACAAAAATTGTAGGCCATTTCGAAGACTATGAAAATGACCTCTTGATCACTTTTCAAAATTTTCTAAATAAGGTTGGATTTTGCACTGAAACTGAAATAAATTCTATTTTATTTGGGATCGATTTAACCGAAACAAAACTTGTAGGCCATTTCGAAGACTATGAAAGTGACCTCTTGATCACTTTTCAGAATTTTCTAAATAAGGTTGGATTTTGCACTGAAACTGTCATAATGTCAATTTTCGGTTAAAACATTTAAAAATAAATTCCATTTTACTTAGGACCGATTTAAACGAAACAAAAATTGTAGGCTATTTCGAAGACTATGAAAATGACCTCTTGATCACTTTTCAAAATTTTATAAATAAGGTTGGATTTTGCACTGAAACTGAAATAAATTCTATTTTATTTGGGATCGATTTAACCGAAACAAAACTTGTAGGCCATTTCGAAGACTATGAAAGTGACCTCTTGATCACTTTTCAGAATTTTCTAAATAAGGTTGGATTTTGCACTGAAACTGTCATAATGTCAATTTTCGGTTAAAACATTTAAAAATAAATTCCATTTTACTTAGGACCGATTTAAACGAAACAAAAATTGTAGGCTATTTCGAAGACTATGAAAATGACCTCTTGATCACTTTTCAAAATTTTATAAATAAGGTTGGATTTTGCACTGAAACTGAAATAAATTCTATTTTATTTGGGATCGATTTAACCGAAACAAAACTTGTAGGCCATTTCGAAGACTATGAAAGTGACCTCTTGATCACTTTTCAGAATTTTCTAAATAAGGTTGGATTTTGCACTGAAACTGAAATAAATTCTATTTTATTTGGGATCGATTTAACCGAAACAAAACTTGTAGGCCATTTCGAAGACTATGAAAGTGACCTCTTGATCACTTTTCAGAATTTTCTAAATAAGGTTGGATTTTGCACTGAAACTGTCATAAAGTCAATTTTCGGTTAAAACATTTGAAAATAAATTCCATTTTCCTTAGGACCGATTTAAACGAAACAAAAATTGTAGGCTATTTCGAAGACTATGAAAATGACCTCTTGATCACTTTTCAAAATTTTATAAAGAAGGTTGGATTTTGCACTGAAACTGAAATAAATTCTATTTTATTTGGGATCGATTTAACCGAAACAAAACTTGTAGGCCATTTCGAAGACTATGAAAATGACCTCTTGATCACTTTTCAAAATTTTATAAATAAGGTTGGATTTTGCACTGAAACTGAAATAAATTCTATTTTATTTGGGATCGATTTAACCGAAACAAAAATTGTAGGCCATTTCGAAGACTATGAAAATGACCTCTTGATCACTTTTCAAAATTTTCTAAATAAGGTTGGATTTTGCACTGAAACTGAAATAAATTCTATTTTATTTGGGATCGATTTAACCGAAACAAAACTTGTAGGCCATTTCGAAGACTATGAAAGTGACCTCTTGATCACTTTTCAGAATTTTCTAAATAAGGTTGGATTTTGCACTGAAACTGTCATAATGTCAATTTTCGGTTAAAACATTTGAAAATAAATTCCATTTTCCTTAGGACCGATTTAAACGAAACAAAAATTGTAGGCTATTTCGAAGACTATGAAAATGACCTCTTGATCACTTTTCAAAATTTTATAAATAAGGTTGGATTTTGCACTGAAACTGAAATAAATTCTATTTTATTTGGGATCGATTTAACCGAAACAAAACTTGTAGGCCATTTCGAAGACTATGAAAATGACCTCTTGATCACTTTTCAAAATTTTCTAAATAAGGTTGGATTTTGCACTGAAACTGAAATAAATTCTATTTTATTTGGGATCGATTTAACCGAAACAAAACTTGTAGGCCATTTCGAAGACTATGAAAGTGACCTCTTGATCACTTTTCAGAATTTTCTAAATAAGGTTGGATTTTGCACTGAAACTGTCATAATGTCAATTTTCGGTTAAAACATTTGAAAATAAATTCCATTTTCCTTAGGACCGATTTAAACGAAACAAAAATTGTAGGCTATTTCGAAGACTATGAAAATGACCTCTTGATCACTTTTCAAAATTTTATAAATAAGGTTGGATTTTGCACTGAAACTGAAATAAATTCTATTTTATTTGGGATCGATTTAACCGAAACAAAACTTGTAGGCCATTTCGAAGACTATGAAAATGACCTCTTGATCACTTTTCAAAATTTTCTAAATAAGGTTGGATTTTGCACTGAAACTGAAATAAATTCTATTTTATTTGGGATCGATTTAACCGAAACAAAACTTGTAGGCCATTTCGAAGACTATGAAAGTGACCTCTTGATCACTTTTCAGAATTTTCTAAATAAGGTTGGATTTTGCACTGAAACTGTCATAATGCCAATTTTCGGTTAAAACATTTGAAAATAAATTCCATTTTCCTTAGGACCGATTTAAACGAAACAAAAATTGTAGGCTATTTCGAAGACTATGAAAATGACCTCTTGATCACTTTTCAAAATTTTATAAAGAAGGTTGGATTTTGCACTGAAACTGAAATAAATTCTATTTTATTTGGGATCGATTTAACCGAAACAAAACTTGTAGGCCATTTCGAAGACTATGAAAATGACCTCTTGATCACTTTTCAAAATTTTATAAATAAGGTTGGATTTTGCACTGAAACTGAAATAAATTCTATTTTATTTGGGATCGATTTAACCGAAACAAAAATTGTAGGCCATTTCGAAGACTATGAAAATGACCTCTTGATCACTTTTCAAAATTTTATAAATAAGGTTGGATTTTGCACTGAAACTGAAATAAATTCTATTTTATTTGGGATCGATTTAACCGAAACACAACTTGTAGGCCATTTCGAAGACTATGAAAATGATCTCTTGATCACTTTTCAAAATTTTATAAATAAGGTTCGATTTTGAACTGAAACTGAAATAAATTCTATTTTATTTGTGATCGATTTAACCGAAACAAAACTTGTAGGCCATTTCGAAGACTATGAAAATGATCTCTTGATCACTTTTCAAAATTTTATAAATAAGGTTCGATTTTGAACTGAAACTGAAATAAATTCTATTTTATTTGTGATCGATTTAACCGAAACAAAACTTGTAGGCCATTTCGAAGACTATGAAAATGATCTCTTGATCACTTTTCAAAATTTTATAAATACGGTTCGATTTTGAACTGAAACTGAAATAAATTCTATTTTATTTGTGATCGATTTAACCGAAACAAAACTTGTAGGCCATTTCGAAGACTATGAAAATGATCTCTTGATCACTTTTCAAAATTTTATAAATACGGTTCGATTTTGAACTGAAACTGAAATAAATTCTATTTTATTTGTGATCGATTTAACCGAAACAAAAATTGTAGGCCATTTCGAAGACTATGAAAATGATCTCTTGATCACTTTTCAAAATTTTATAAATAAGGTTGGATTTTGCACTGAAACTGAAATAAATTCTATTTTATTTGGGATCGATTTAACCGAAACAAAAATTGTAGGCCATTTCGAAGACTATGAAAATGACCTCTTGATCACTTTTCAAAATTTTATAAATAAGGTTGGATTTTGCACTGAAACTGAAATAAATTCTATTTTATTTGGGATCGATTTAACCGAAACAAAACTTGTAGGCCATTTCGAAGACTATGAAAATGACCTCTTGATCACTTTTCAAAATTTTATAAATAAGGTTGGATTTTGCACTGAAACTGAAATAAATTCTATTTTATTTGGGATCGATTTAACCGAAACAAAACTTGTAGGCCATTTCGAAGACTATGAAAGTGACCTCTTGATCACTTTTCAGAATTTTGAAAATAGTTAGATTATGCACTGAAACTGTCATAATGTCAACTTTCGGTTACAACATTGAAAATAAATTCTATTTTACTTGGAATCGATTTACAGGAAACCAATTTTCTATAAAAATTGTAGGCAATTTCGAAGACTATGAAAATGGCCTCCTGATCACTTTTCAGAATTTTGAAAATAGTTAGATTGTGCACTGAAACTGCCATAATGTCAACTTTCGGTTACAACATTGAAAATAAATTCTATTTTATTTGGAATCGATTTAACCGCAACAACTTTCCTATAAAAATTGTAGGCAATTTCGAAGACTATAAAAATAACCTCTCGATCACTTTTCAGAATTTTGAAAATAGTTAGATTATGCACTGAAACTGTCATAATGTCAATTTTCGGTTACAACATTGACAATAAATTGTTGGAAATTTTATTTAAACTATTATTAAATATGCTTGTGATTTAGGCATCAAACATTTTTGTTGGAACTGTAAGCAATTAGGAACTGTAACTCTTATACAAGCAAGTCACTCATCGACGTTTTTACGGACCGTATAATTTTGGTACAAGGTTAACTTGAGCATTTTTGGCAACTGGATATGTTTGTCATTCAAAAAATAAAAAATAAAACCATCATACTTTTCCAGCAGCGAACTGCGGCGAGATCTGCGTCCGGATGCTCTTCCACTTTTCCTCTTTAGCAAAGAACGGGCTTTTCGACAGGATGGGGTCGTCGACTTGCGGCCAGTTATTTTGAAACGAGTGAAAATCCCTCGATAGCACATTGTGGATCACATCCGTGTCGTGCAACAGAATCGCCGGCAATTGCATGTTGAAAAAACCGTTGTAAGCATAATCCTGGAATTCTCTGGCAAAAACGGGCGTTACAAACTGTCGGTTAAATCGCGTGTCTCTTACTTGTACATCTCGTCGAAAATTTCGGCCATTGACTTTTTCAAAACTACGGCAGGTCCCATGTTACCGACGTAGATTTTGGGAATCGTCGCGGGAACTCCGCGTTTCTTCCAGTAGTCATGTTTGTTGGTCAGAAGGTAGTAAATGGCACATATTATGAGCAGAAATATTACGAGGTAGGCTAACATGACTTTTTTCAGTCAACCGGCTAATAACTCTCGACTGCGTTGTGCGGTATTGACTGAAAATCGGAGAGTTTACTTGTGGGGGAGCTGGAAGTTATTATTGTTATGACGTCAATCAACGTTAAACGATAACTGAATCATTGACGAAATCGGTTTTTTTTAACTTCTTTCGATACGCTAATTATTACAGCACTGCAACAATCAAATTCGGATTTCAGTAAATGAACTGGCATTGTTTCAGGTATCTTTTTGATGTTTATAGTGTGTTTTTTAATTACAGAGACGGTTATATAAATTTGTAACTCGTACTCATTAACCTATATTTTTTTGGAAATTTTAAGTTCAAATTGATAATAAATTATAGCCTTTCCAAGTGTATTATTAAGTTGTTGTGCCATTAAAAAAAAAAATTGAGCAGAAAAATTTTCAAAACACTTTAATGAATACTACCTACAACATAAAATTTTAATAATTTTACTGGATATTGTACAAAATAAATACTGAAAACTTTTTATTTTACTGGTTCTCTTGTGAACCATTGAACAAGCTAATTTTAACTTGAACTTTAACTTAAACTTTCGTGTACATGTCGCAGCCATATTGTAGAATCCGTCGTAATATGAAGCGGCTAGTCACTTTACAAAACAGCTCTGTTTTGTAAAACCGCTGATTGATGTTTAGGCAGATTGTTTAGCCGGAATGTTGACTATGTGTATTGTAGGGCGACAATCAGCCATATTGTAGATGTCGGCGGCGAATTGTAAATTCAGTCGTTTTCTAAATGATTGGGGAGATTGTGAAATAAAGAATGAACAGAGAATTTTTACAATTTGACTGAAAATTTTAGGTGTTTTATGAATCGCTGAACAACTCAGTCCGTTTGATAAAAAAAGAATTTTTAGATATTCTATAAAAGAAACCTTTTATATTGAGTTAAACCTTTTTCTTATAGTTAAGACTTCATATTTGTCATAGCTACAAGGAAAGGTTTTTTTTATATAAAGTCCCTTTTCGCCGTTTTATAAAACGGCGACCCGTGATTTTGTTGCATTGGAGAACGCGAAACGTCGTTACAGTAAGGCTGACCAACGTTTAGCCGTATTACAACCCGCCTAAACGTTAACCAGCCGATTTACAAACCGAGTCGTTTTATAATGCGGCTAGCCGGTTTGTATTGTAGCGGATTCTACAATCCGTCTGCGATTTCTATAACCCAATATCCCCAAAAAGTGGATATTGAACAAACCAATATTAACTTGACGATTTGTCAAACAACTTCAAAATTTACAATAAATTAATGTTTTTTTTTTAATAAAGTGTCCTCAGGTCAAATTTTTTTTAAATTTGTTTTTTTTCGACTTATGTTAAATCCACATTTTTATAAAGTGTGCTCAGGTAAAATTTTTTGTTTTCAAATTATTACAACAAGGGTTGAATCTTAAAAGCCGGTTTTCCTAGGTAAAACCATGCAAATTGCAGTGCACATATTCATAAATGTCAATTTTTGTTGTTGTTGTTTACTTATGTTAGAATCTACATTTTCATAATACAATTTGTTGTTTTCAAATGATTACAACAAGGGTTGAATCTTAAGAGTCGGTTTTCCTAGGTAACACCATACAAATTGCAGTGCACATATTCATAAAGGTCAATTTTTTTTTTTTGTTTACTTATGTTAGAATCTACATTTTCATAATACAATTTTTTGTTTTAAAATGATTACAACAAGGGTTGAAACTTAAGAGTCGGTTTTCCTAGGTAAAATCATGCAAATTGCAGTGCACATATTCATAAAGGTCAATTTTTTTATTTTTTTTGTTTACTTATGTTAGAATCTACATTTTCATAATACAATTTTTTGTTTTCAAATGATTACAACAAGGGTTGAAACTTAAGAGTCGATTTTCCTAAGTAAAATCATGCAAATTGCAGTGCACATATTCATAAAGGTCAATTTTTTTGTTTTTTGTTTACTTATGTTAGAATCTACATTTTCATAATACAATTTTTTGTTTTCAAATGATTACAACAAGGGTTGAAACTTAAGAGTCGGTTTTCCTAAGTAAAACCATGCAAATTGCAGTGCACATATTCATAAAGGTCAATTTTTTTATTTTTTTTTGTTTACTTATGTTAGAATCTACATTTTCATTATACAATTTTTTGTTTTCAAATGATTACAACAAGGGTTAAAACTTAAGAGTCGGTTTTCCTAGGTAAAACCATGCAAATTGCAGTGCACATATTCATAAAGGTCAATTTTTTTATTTTTTTTCGTTTACTTATGTTAGAATCTACATTTTCATAATACAATTTTTTGTTTTCAAATGATTACAACAAGGGTTGAAACTTAAGAGTCGGTTTTCCTAAGTAAAATCATGCAAATTGCAGTGCACATATTCATAAAGGTCAATTTTTTTGTTTTTTGTTTACTTATGTTAGAATCTACATTTTCATAATACAATTTTTTGTTTTCAAATGATTACAACAAGGGTTGAAACTTAAGAGTCGGTTTTCCTAAGTAAAACCATGCAAATTGCAGTGCACATATTCATAAAGGTCAATTTTTTTATTTTTACTTATGTTAGAATCTACATTTTCATTATACAATTTTTTGTTTTCAAATGATTACAACAAGGGTTGAAACTTAAGAGTCGGTTTTCCTAAGTAAAATCATGCAAATTGCAGTGCACATATTCATAAAGGTCAATTTTTTTATTTTTTTTGTTTACTTATGTTAGAATCTGCATTTTCATAATACAATTTTTTGTTTTCAAATGATTACAACAAGGGTTGAAACTTAAGAGTCGGTTTTCCTAAGTAAAATCATGCAAATTGCAGTGCACATATTCATAAAGGTCAATTTTTTTTTTTTTTTGTTTACTTATGTTAGAATCTACATTTTCAGAATACAATTTTTTGTTTTCAAATGATTACAACAAGGGTTGAAACTTAAGAGTCGGTTTTCCTAGGTAAAATCATGCAAATTGCAGTGCACATATTCATAAAGGTCAATTTTTTTATTTTTTTTGTTTACTTATGTTAGAATCTGCATTTTCATAATACAATTTTTTGTTTTCAAATGATTACAACAAGGGTTGAAACTTAAGAGTCGGTTTTCATAGGTAAAACCAGGCAAATTGCAGTGCACATATTCATAAAGGTCAATTTGTTTTTTTTTGTGTTTACTTATGTTAGAATCTACATTTTCATAATACAATTTTTTGTTTTCAAATGATTACAACAAGGGTTGCAACTTAAGAGTCGGTTTTCCTAGGTAAAATCATGCAAATTGCAGTGCACATATTCATAAAGGTCAATTTTTTTTTTTTTTTTGTTTACTTATGTTAGAATCTACATTTTCAGAATACAATTTTTTGTTTTCAAATGATTACAACAAGGGTTGAAACTTAAGAGTCGGTTTTCCTAGGTAAAATCATGCAAATTGCAGTGCACATATTCATAAAGGTCAATTTTTTTATTTTTTTTGTTTACTTATGTTAGAATCTGCATTTTCATAATACAATTTTTTGTTTTCAAATGATTACAACAAGGGTTGAAACTTAAGAGTCGGTTTTCCTAAGTAAAATCATGCAAATTGCAGTGCACATATTCATAAAGGTCAATTTTTTTATTTTTTTTGTTTACTTATGTTAGAATCTGCATTTTCATAATACAATTTTTTGTTTTCAAATGATTACAACAAGGGTTGAAACTTAAGAGTCGGTTTTCATAGGTAAAACCAGGCAAATTGCAGTGCACATATTCATAAAGGTCAATTTGTTTTTTTTTGTGTTTACTTATGTTAGAATCTACATTTTCATAATACAATTTTTTGTTTTCAAATGATTACAACAAGGGTTGAAACTTAAGAGTCGATTTTCCTAAGTAAAATCATGCAAATTGCAGTGCACATATTCATAAAGGTCAATTTTTTTGTTTTTTGTTTACTTATGTTAGAATCTACATTTTCATAATACAATTTTTTGTTTTCAAATGATTACAACAAGGGTTGAAACTTAAGAGTCGGTTTTCCTAAGTAAAACCATGCAAATTGCAGTGCACATATTCATAAAGGTCAATTTTTTTATTTTTTTTTGTTTACTTATGTTAGAATCTACATTTTCATTATACAATTTTTTGTTTTCAAATGATTACAACAAGGGTTAAAACTTAAGAGTCGGTTTTCCTAGGTAAAACCATGCAAATTGCAGTGCACATATTCATAAAGGTCAATTTTTTTATTTTTTTTCGTTTACTTATGTTAGAATCTACATTTTCATAATACAATTTTTTGTTTTCAAATGATTACAACAAGGGTTGAAACTTAAGAGTCGGTTTTCCTAAGTAAAATCATGCAAATTGCAGTGCACATATTCATAAAGGTCAATTTTTTTGTTTTTTGTTTACTTATGTTAGAATCTACATTTTCATAATACAATTTTTTGTTTTCAAATGATTACAACAAGGGTTGAAACTTAAGAGTCGGTTTTCCTAAGTAAAACCATGCAAATTGCAGTGCACATATTCATAAAGGTCAATTTTTTTATTTTTTTTTGTTTACTTATGTTAGAATCTACATTTTCATTATACAATTTTTTGTTTTCAAATGATTACAACAAGGGTTAAAACTTAAGAGTCGGTTTTCCTAGGTAAAACCATGCAAATTGCAGTGCACATATTCATAAAGGTCAATTTTTTTATTTTTTTTCGTTTACTTATGTTAGAATCTACATTTTCATAATACAATTTTTTGTTTTCAAATGATTACAACAAGGGTTGAAACTTAAGAGTCGGTTTTCCTAGGTAAAACCAGGCAAATTGCAGTGCACATATTCATAAAGGTCAATTTGTTTTTTTTTGTGTTTACTTATGGTAGAATCTACATTTTCATAATACAATTTTTTGTTTTCAAATGATTACAACAAGGGTTGCAACTTAAGAGTCGGTTTTCCTAGGTAAAATCATGCAAATTGCAGTGCACATATTCATAGGTCAATTTTTTTGACACTTCTGTTAGAATCCACATTTTCATAGCTCACTCCGCAGTAGCTCTGATATTATTGCTCCACTAACATTTAGACAATAAATCAGGAAGGTACTGAAAACGACCGTTTGAGAGAATGGGAAATTCCTTGGAAAATCAAATAAGCATAGTCGTGCGGAGCGAGACTCCGCATGCGACTACTGGAAGGTTAACACCCTGTATAAATAATTTCTTTTATTTGCTGTTTTTTTGTCTGGTTAGCCTGCACTAAAAACATTGTTTCTTATGAAAATCGTTCTACAACGTACTGATTATGTATAAGTAGCCCGACAAGTTTATGTAGTAAAACATTCGCAAAAAATTGCTTTGAAGTCATCAAAATTGAAGTTTGCAAAATGTTAAATTTTTCCTCTCGATTTATAAAACATTCTTTCAACACTCAGCGTGCATTTCGCTACCGCCTTTGAAACAAATTTTGAAGCGAGTTTCCAGACTTTCTTAGTTAAATATTTTTCCAATTTTCTGACAACTTCATTAACGACGGAAACCGTCACCTTCAACTGTAACAATAAGAAAACATTGGGTACATTTGAATGTTGTGCGTTGTTGATCGATGTAGTAGGGGATGTTAAGTGATTTTTAAAAATACCACAAGTACTACTTATACAGCGTGAGTCAGAAATTGCAGTAGCACCTTTTAAAAATAACTGTACAGATTTTATTTTAACGCTTCTAAAAATAATTGAAAAACTAAATTTGGAAACTCGCAAAATGGTAATAAGTGACAGATAACATATTGTGCATTAGTAAAATAACTATATGCCGCCAATAAAATACCGATTTTGCCTAAGAATAATAATTGATACCGGAGCGAGAGAGAGAGGTGTCAGTTTTTAAAATATGATTTATGGGAACGGAATAAGCAGCGTAAATACATATATCATCGGTCCACTTAATTTACCAGATTGGTTTATGGGGTTTTAAATTTTAGCACAAATCAATTTCAAACATTTTTACATTTTTTAATTTGGTTTTAGAGTTGTGTACCGTACTTTTTCTTCGACCCGGAATTAAACATAAAAAATGCAATATTTTAGTAATTTAGCAACGCTATGTAGAGATGATGAATCTGACTACACAAACATAAAAACCAAAATGTACAAACAGACAAATAAACAACAAAAACCTGTTTTACTGTTAAAATCGTTTTTTTATTACAAAAAAATAAGTATATAAAAAAAATGTACAAAATACTCGAAACACAATAATGACTCAAAAATTTACTTCTGCAGTTATCAGGCAATCTGAGCTTCGTACGTTTCTTTTATTTATTTATCAAAATTATTAATAATTGCACGTAGAAAATAAGTAACAAATAAGTACTTTATTAATCTACTAGAAATTTTATTTACTTCTTGAGCGGGATCTCAGAATTAAACCAAACTGTCACTGTCATTGTCACCATCAATTACGATACCAACACAATGTTGATAAAAGTACCTAACTGTGCGACTTTACTCTATAACACACGGATGCGTTTACTTAGTTTATTGTTTGCACTGGGAATTCAAATTGGTTCATTCTTCTTTAGAATTATCGAAAACTGATCAAATTATTACAAAACTCGAACAATAACACACGCACGTGACATGAAGCGCTCCTGTTTGTGACGTCAGGCGTTTAGTTGGATTTTTTTACGCTAGAGGCGCATGCTTAGCTTGAATTGCCTATAGACACCTTCAACTGCCAAGTTCCCACAAACCATAAAGTTTAATTTGGACCAAATCATCTTCGTCGATCATTTTCAGTAGTTGTAGAAAAATAAATTAATCAACTAGTCGGTAGCCGCAATTAACAACATTGTAACTGACAATTTGTCGATTTTCACTTTTTTCACGTTTGATATCTTGGGTGTGATTTACATTTAGTAAACTCAAATTATTTTTTATTTTTTGTATTATTATAAAAAAAACAATTTTTATCTCATAGTATCCGCAATAACGTACTTACCAACAGATAAAACATGGTAAAGAATTTTACTGAAATTTAATGCGTGACCTAAAAATTGTAACATACTTTACCTTTCCAAGAACTAACAAATTTACGTAAATAAAATTGTACCAAAGCTTACAATGTTGTTGCCGGTATAATACATTCTTTTACGCTCTTTTATGGGAATGTTAATGATTCTTACAATGTTATTCGTCGGATTCCTTTAAGATTTATTGACTTACAATGTTCTTGCATCAATGGTTATCGGACTAAACGACGACTACGCACTCTTACAATGTTGTTTCTCGCTTAAAATTCGGTAACATCGAAACACGGTAGTTTGATTTTATTAGTATTTTGTGAATACGAGTGAATTATATTGTTAGTAAAACAATATTGTCATGCCTTCACGTGGAAGGAAAATTTTGGAGTTGCTAGAAAATCAACACGGTAAGAAAGACTTGTTAATTATTGCATTGGTTCAACCTAATCTCGTTATTTTAATTCGGACAACCGCCTAAGGCGCCACCTTGGCGCTCGGAAAAATAAGTATAAATATTTTTATTTTTTTTGACGCAGCTATTAAAATCATAAAAGTCCTATGTTACATTTTAGATAATATAGAGAATACGTGGTATAAGTTTTATCAAAATCGGTTGAGTAAATTTCCAGATATCTTGAACACCAGTTTGAACAAAGTACCCGAGTTGCGGCCGTACTTTGCTGCGCTCACTTCAAATTGCTACAGCTCCGAAAATAATTTGAACTTTCAAATGGTTAAACGCTTAAAATATTCTGCAAAGTATAAACAATAAATTTAGCCGAAAAGGAAAAATTGATTTTCTGAAAACCTCAAGGTGGTGTAACTAATAAGATTTTGTTGTTCTTCAGATATTTCCGAAGATTCGAATATTAATAAAAATGATTCCCCGTTATCAGTAATACTACTACAATATTATATCGTATTTTATTATAATTATTGTTATAAGCAGTCTAAAAAGTTTCAATGTATTGGAACTTACAATATTATTACAACAAATTTCAAAAAGTAAAGTTGTAAAACACTTTATAATTTTATTCGATAAAAATTCTGGGTGCAAAATAATTGTAAGTAAAGTTACAATGGTATAACTGCAAACATTACTCCTGTGAACAATGGTAAACGCTGGTAAATCCGTTAAATCAATAATTTTCTCAAAATAAATTATACGGTGATGCTATATGAGTTAAAATAAATGAGTATCCAATTTCAAACCCAAAAAAGAATTATCTCCTCAAGAAAAAGTAAAAGAAAAGATGTAGAATCTTTAAAACGCTCTGCTGAAAAATTATGTTTTGCTAGTTACAATGTTGTTCATTGCGGCTACCAAGCTTTTGGATTTTTTCAAATGATTTTTACACAACATTTTGCATTAAACTGCACATATTATACAACTTACAATACACTACATTTTTACATTATGTTGTTATTTTATAAAATTTAATCCAAACGCCTCCAACCACATATTGCATGAAATGCCCGGGATCCATTTTTAGCGGAAGTGCGGTTTTCTTGGTATCCAACCGCAATTCAAAATTCCGGATGATATGGGCAAGCGCCACCTTGATTTGTAAAATTCCAAAACGTTGTCCTGCAAGGCAATTTTAAAATTTTTAATTTTTGAACGTTTCGTTTCTAATTTCAGCTACCTAAACACGCCCTTGGACCTTCTCCCAGCGGCAAGTAAACGTATTTAGTCCGGCCCTGCTTATTTCCTTCGGTGAAATTGTCCGGATTGAAGCGCTCCGGATCGTTGAAATATTTTGGATCGTGATGTAAAGCATAGATGGGCAAAATTACCGGAGTGCCCACTTCGACGGTCACACCTGGACCAGTTCCACTGACGGGAGGTAATTTATAAGTTTCTGTGCACAATTTACCTAAAAACGGAACTGGAGGATGCTTGCGCAACGTCTCTGCAAAGTAAAAGGTTTCAGTGTTGATTTGGACTTCCTTACGCAGAAAGAAACCAACCTACATTTCGTTTGCTGCGATATTGAACCTAATGCATTGTAAGCATTGAGTTCAGTATCCATAGCGATCGAAATAAAGATGGTTGCTTTCTGCATAAGGGGGTTCATTTAACGGCGTTCCACACTAAGATTTTCAGTACATGTAAAACGCGATTCGATTTTAAGCCCTTATTTTTAATTTTGAAAAGGAGCTCGATACTTCATCTTGCAGAGAATACCAATCTACTTGTGGATGACTCCAAGCCGTAATTAAATAATTATAATTAACCAAGTTATTAATTATAACATCAAATTCCGAAATTGTTTTTTTGTCTTTAGTTATCAAAATTTTGTATTAAAATTTTTTGGACTTGTAGATTAGACTTTTTTATTTTGAGCTGACCCCTAGCTGTTTTAAACAACGTAATAGTTTTTGATTTATTCAATGTTCTTTAAACCAAGAACCGAAATGGAAACAGTTAATTTTTGCCGATTTCCAAGTACGTCAAAAAGATTTACAAGGTTGCAGCAGGCGCTTAACGTTTCCCCGTAGAGATAATTTAACAGCAATAATATCCGAACTTTTAAAGGCAGGTTTCGTTTTCAAGCAGTATATTTGAAATAGTTTATAGTAAAAAAACTTTTTTAAAAACAAGCTTTTATTAAGACGTAGTAAAAATTTAAAACTAATTTTGATATTGCCTTAAATGATTAAAACTAAAAGCGTACATTTTAATAAAAGGTTGTTTTATTGAAAAAGTTATTTTACTATAAATTATTTTTTAGCCTTGGACAATTTTAATCGTTATTATCTATATTAACTTAATAGGATATAAATTCAAGTCTAAGGTCATATTAATTTTTAAAATCGCTCGTAAAGACCCCTTTAAATAAATGAATGAGAATAAGCTTAAATTGTAATTTGTTTCCAAAAAAATTGTTTAACTTTTTTATCCCACATTAATTAAAAAACAATAAGCTGTAGTGGTAATAACTTATAATAAGCTAAAATTGCAATTTTCTGTAAAAGAAAACACTACGCTTTCAGAGGTTATGTCAAAAAAATGTGAAATTGAATTTAAAAATTAAGCTTAAATTGTAATTTTTTAATTAATTAAGCTGGAAGGTTAACGACTTATAATGTTATTGTTAATGGGATCTAATTTTTGACTTTTTAGTAAGAAATAGATTTTATTGCAACTTAATTTTTTTGTAGGTAGATAGCATCATTATACGTTAGATGGAAAGCTAATTTCCAAAATATCAATTTGGCGCTTGATGAAGTCGTGCATAACGCGGTTCAATTTTCTGTAAACATAAACTGTGCCTTAACGGGTTAATTCAACATCTGTTCCGAGTTCTGAACAGAATTTTCTAGAATAAGTAATAAAATTTTATGACGTTTGACAATACAACCTTTCTTCAGACATTACTTAGCCTACAATTTTAACTAATCAGCTGCATTCCATTATCTGTTTGTTCGTATATCGTAACAAATTGACAAAAAATATAGTAACCGTAAAATTATTAAAAGAACGCGTACATTTCAAAATAAAGATTCTGATTATGGTGATATGGAGATAGATGATATTTCGGATATGTCATTAATAGAATTTGAAACGGCTAAAAATCAATTTTTAGAAACGATTTACGATATAAATATAAATTACTTTGAAAAAATACCCGGGATCAACATACTAACCCGTTTTGGCGTAAATTAAGACATTGCAGAGTAACAAGCAGTAATAACAAAACTTCTTTACGAACAATAAGTAAATAAAATTGTTAAATTTAACAAATTCTTCTTGCATATTATTATTTTACTTTAAATTACATCGTTCTAAATTTATTGAAGATACAAAAATTTTCTCATCTGTTGAACAGATACCGGGAGATTATCTTACAGGTATACATATCTCCTATGTTTACTTTAAAAAAAAACGCGTCAACGTATTGATAACTATAGGCAACCAACATTACACCACAAATCACAAGGTTATTATTTTTCATTGTGAAAGGTTATGTTCAAGTATCATGAATAGTATTATGAATAGAATCTAAAATCATTTGAATATCAAAATAATAACAATTTTAATAAAACTATTAAATGGGATAACTTCCCAAAATTTGAGAAGTTATTAACAGAAAGTACATAACAGAAAAAAATAAACAAATAGCGTCATAGCAAGTGTTCAAAATGTCCACCTTCTACTTGTAAACAATATCCTAGCCGATCTTGGAACGCACGCACGGCATTTCTGAGAATGTCAGGATTCAGTTCGTTACATTCAGTTCGTATACGATCTTTTAATTCATCTAGATTTAAAATTTGGATATTGCGGTAAATTTTTGATTTTAGGTAACCCCAAAGGAAATAGTCATTGGGTGATAAATCTGGAGATCGTGGTGCCCATGGTATGGGGCCGTACCGTCCTATCCAGTGTCCGGGAAACCTTTCGTTTAAACAATTTCTTATAACATTTGTGGAATGCGGAGGGGCTCCATCCATTTGAAACCATGGTTCGTTAATGTTTAAATTTTCTATTGCCGGAATGATGTTGTTTACCAACAGATCTAAAAATTTGGCCGAATTAAGGTTTCCATCAATAAAAAAAGGCCCGATAAGTGTAGCATTAACTATCCCTAACCACACATTCACCTTCTGCTGGTACTGAGTGTGGGTCAAATTTTGAATATGGTGATTAGTGCGGGACCAATATCTAAGGAAAACGAAGGAACAAGGTTAACAGAATAAATTGGATAAATAAGAAATTATGATGCACACCGGAAATTTTGGGAATTGACCTCTCCATTTAATGTGAACGTTGCTTCATCGGTGAAAACTATCTTCGCTAAAATTTCATCATGTTCGTTTAACAAATTAAATAAAGTTTCACAAAAATTTGTTCTTTTTCTTTTATCCTCCTCAAATAACTCTTGATGATTGGAAAATTTATAAGATTTGTACTTAAATTCTTTTAGTGTTTTAAATATTGACGTTTTTGATACAACGAAATATTCAGCTACTTCTCGCAAGGATACCATCGGATATTGCTCAACGTAGCATAAAATATTTAATTTTAATTCTTCAGTCAACACATGATTGGTTTTAATCTTCTTTGTATGAACATTTACTATGCAGCCTTGTGAATTAAATTTTTTAACGATATTGTGCAGAGTTCTGATGCAAGGAATTGGTCTTTCAGGATATTTTATGGAAAATAAATCTCTCACGGTCCGCAAACTATTACCTTGCTGGTACCACATTAACAATTCAAGTTTTTCGTCTTTGCTGTACATGATTATTACAGAAATTGCAATTTTATGTTAAAGTGACACTGAAAAATTAATTGACTTTTGTTGAAAGAGCCAACTTTTCAAATGTTGAGAATTTTGGTGTATACTTGGTTGCCTACAGATCGCAATAAAGCAATGCGTTGACTCGTTTTTTTTAAAAGTATACATAGGATATGTTTACTTTTAAGATAAGCTCCCGGTATATTGGAATGCAACCCCTCGAAAGCCGTTTTCATTGTTACACATAGACCTATTATCCACTACACTTTACCGTCATTACGGTGGTATCTGGATTATAAAAAAGTCTGAGGTGTTGCCTGTATTAAGGCGTACGCTAAAGCAATAAAAGCAAATTGCATTTGTTAACAATCTTTAGGTTGGAGCGGCCTTAATATTACAATTTACGAACCCATAACCACGCAATCCAAATACGACATTTCCTGAATTCCATCGTAAGTGAAATCGCCATGGCGCAGAAAATTCGCTTGAACTTCCTGCCTAAGTTTATTCTGCTCGTCCGGATTCGAGGCCAATTCATAATAGGCGAAATTTAAAACTATGGAGCTGGTTTCGAAACCGTCCCCGAAAAATCCGGCGGCATGCGCCGTTATGTCGTCATCCGTAAATTCATCGTCGTTCGATTTGGACTTCAACTGCACCATGAAGTCCAAGAAGTCTCCGCGGAAAATCTTGTTTTTCTCGCGGTAGCTCAAAGTTTCCTTCACCAATCCGCGAAAATAGTTTGTTATTTCGTCTGTGAAAAATTTCACCTTCAAAACGCTGGCCAGCGAGGGGTACAGAAACATTGCCAATTGCTTTAGGGCCATTGCAGTTGATGGTTTTAGTAGTTTGCGGCCTATCACGAGGAATTCTGCCTGTGGATCGTTAAAGCAGTTTCCTTCCAATCCGAACGCGCAACTTGCGACGTCCTCGCAGGTGAATTTCGCCGCCAATTCTTTAGCTTCTTGACTTTCTTGTCCTACGCCTTCAATGTGCTTCACGTATTTTTTTCCAATTTCGTTAATAAGCGGAAACATCGCTTTCAACTAAAATAAGCGAAATTAATTCGTTTTTAAAAAATCAACAAACTGTTAGGTTGTAGGGGAGACTGGGGTTAAAAGTACACAAGGGTTAGTTGATACAGAGGCTATAAAATCGAATATATGCTTGATAGCACGGAGACGACTGACTCATTCTACCTGTGTCCATGTAGTTTCACGTTTTTCGTTGGCCTTAGTAATTTAAAATAACTGGAGTAATTTGTTTTTAACAAATTTATGATGCATGATAATGAATTATCGATCTATACAATATAAAGTTGACAGTTTTAACAATAGTGTAGCACAGTTTAAAACATTGGCAAATGAATACATAACTACAAATTAATTGTTATATTCCAAAATGTGTGATGGGGTTAGTTCTTACAAATCCGCTGGGGCTAGTTGTTACTGTAACAATTTTCACCAAATAAATGCTTTTTGTGAAGATAATTATTATAAACTTAAGAAGCGCACGAAAGCAAATGGCCAGGAGACCAAAAAAGAGAAAGGAAAGGAAACAACACAGAAAAAAAAGGAAGGCCAAGACAACTCCTAAGGAAAAGGCAAAGAAAACTATTTAAGGTCCGGGAACTGCTAAGTAATGCACAATTCTTCCGCTCAGGGGGCACCAATTTTACCCCTTAAAATAAAAAATGTTTAGGCAACCAAAGAGGTATCCTAACTAATAAGGTTTGAAACTTAAGTATTGAACAGAGAAAGAACAAAAAAAAAGAGTTGCGCGTTTTTCATACGCTCGTAACTTGATAAATATTATTTATATCATTGTCTGGGGCGATAACGGTGGTAAAATCAGTCAATGCGATTACTGCATTATTTACTGTTTTTTTTTTTTGGAATTTTTCGTGAATAGATGCTTCAAACAATTTTTCCTACGATGCTATTCGAAACTAATATATATTGTACAATTTAGTAGGCTCGAAAATGTTTCATATCTTTACGCGTGCGAACATGGATATTTTGCATTATCAAGTGTGTATTTTTATAAATTTTTAGAGTTTTATATCCTTCCGTGTGCGAATATAGTTATATCATAACAATTTGCTCTATATCAAGTGTGCATTTTAATACAAATTATTCTATCCATGCCGTCAATCAAAAAGGTACAGATTTGACAGGACATCTGTGAGTAAAAGGACGAACTATTTGACTAAAATCTTATGGGAAAACAACTTTTCCCCGAAAATGTAAAATTTAGACATTTATCCAATTTGGTTTACGGAAACTATTTCTTAGGTGCTAAAGGAACATTTTTATGTAATTTGTTGACGATGTTGTTTTCGGAAAGCAATAAAAAACGCGATCAAATAATACTGTATTTCGTACCACAACTTTTAGATTTTTTTTCAAAGATATTCACCATGTTATAAAAAAAAACATGTCATATTAAACTACTATATGTTTAGTATAAGTACAGCGAAGGAATTTCTACAATATAACTTACTTCTTGAGCTATACTGTTTTTACTGGCACACTACATTTAAAAAAAATATTGTTGCCAATTTTTTTCTTCTTAAGTTATCAACTTTCTCACAATAAAAAAAATATTTTCTTACAAGGCAATATATTCTCTATAAGTGCTGTAAAGTGCATTGCAAAATAGTTCGTAACTCTAAAGATTTCAGTAAAAACCCTCACTACTACATTTTTGCGAGAATTACACTTTCGGAGGTTAATTTTTGAAAACTAGGCACTTCTTCACCAAAGCAAATATATCATTAGATGCGGTAACATTATGTTTACAACTGTTGCTTCTCAAATTATATATTGATAAGTACTTTCTAAGCGATACTGAGTTTTTTAAAACTGCATTTTTTGAGGTTGGGTTCCCCAGCCTTAATGTAATGTATTCGGTACACCAAATAATTTTGATTTCATTTTACTAAAGATTTTGACTAAAATTTAGTTTTACTTTCAAGTTGAATTGGTTATGTACCTACCTACCGAAAAATTGTGTGTATAAAATAAATGTAACAACTTACCCCCAGTATGTAACAAAGGCCAAGTTAATTGTTAATTTTTAAGTATATATTCTTGTAGTAGAAGGTTCACCCTTTAATTAACTGTAATTGCTGAGTCTCCAACTACTATAGAAAAAAGGAAAAAAGTTCACAAGTGAAAAATGCATCAACTAACCCCAGTCTCCTCTACTAGTTGTTCGTAGGTTGTTTCCAGACAAGTTGCATAATGTTCAGTTAGTTTTTGACCTAATTCATGCATGATTGACCAAGTTTCGGCGTCTAGTTGTTTTATTTTTTAATAAAAAAAAATTTTGATTCAAATGTTACAAAAATTTTTTTTTAAAATGTCCAAAGAGTTTGAAAAGGCCAGTAAATGCAAAAAATGAGTCGTTATTGTATCGAATTGTTGCTGGTGATGGGAACTGCTTTTAAAAAACCAATAACAGCAAATTGCATTTTATTGGAGAAATCTATTTGGAGGTGATGTAACTGGCAGACATTTATTGTGAGCAATTGAACTAATTGCATGCATCACGCACTGACATATGAACTTGATCAGAATTGGTTTAATGTTCCCGTCATTGCGTTCATATTTTGATTGCATAATGCAAGTTATATGTAATTTTCTACTTCGATCGAAGTAAACTGCTAATTACAAACAGTAGGCATCCTGTGTAAATGTCATATTACAAACACTAGCAATAAAAATAACAGACTGTTGTAAGTTAGGAATTTTGAATTTGTCACTAACATTCTGTTGGCGATATTGGCAATTAATGTCATTATGTATCAAAAAGAATAATTTCAGTAAAGTATTTTGTTAACAATGAATAATCTTATTACAACGCTCGTAACATAATATAAAATAACAATTTTGTAACAACTATTTTAGGGACAGAAAATGTAAACATGTTGATTAATAAATTAATATTGCACAATTGAATTTTATAGTCTGAATCAATGTAAAACAATTTCATTACCTTTCCACCAGTAAAACAAGGAGTAATTTGATTTCGAACCACTTTCCATCTTTGCCCCTTTAAACAGAAAGGATTTTTCCCGAAAAGCATGTCCACTTTTTCGTCGATCTCGATGTCATTATCGTGAAAACTGCTGAAATCTTTCATGACCACCAATTTTATTAATTCCGGATCCCGCACCAAAATCGCCGGTTGCCTAACTTTATAAACTCCAACGTAGGGAGCTTTTGGATATTCCCTATTAAAAAATTGTATTATGTACGTTCTATTTTGCACCAATTCAGACCATACCAATAAATGTCGGTGTAGATTTGTCCCATCGATTTTTTCATGAAGATGGCTGGCGTCATATTCCCGAAAATAATCGAAACGGGTGGATTGGGCACATTTCTTTTATTCCAGTAATTGAAATTAAGTGACAACCACCATCGCAGAAAAAAAATCGCCGCTACGACGAGCAACAACAGCCACATATTGTAACAAACTGTTGACAATTGCGTCTGTGAACAAATTGCCTGATTTAAACTCCAATTTGATTCATTAAAATATCAATGATAATACTTTATTTTATCAGCGGTAACTTGTCTTTATTTGTAAATTTAGTCACCGATTATGGGGTCAACTGTAATCATGAGTACAACAAAATCAACATACACTAAGGTGGAGAAGTCAAATTTTATTGCATAAGGGCCGAGTTTAAATCTTGAAAAGCGAAACGCCGAAGGACGTAACACCTTAAATATTGTTGAAAAATGCAATTTGGTTTTATTGCTTTGGCGTACGCCTAAATACAGGCAACACCTCAGACTTTTATAATCCAGATGTCACTATAATTACGGTAAAGTGCAGTGGATAATAGGTCTATGTGTAACAATGAAAACGACTTTCGAGTGGTTGCATTCCAATATATCTGTTCAACAGATGAGAAAATTTTTGTATCTTCAATAAATTTAGAACGATGTAATTTACAGTAAAATAATAATACGCAAGAAGAATTTGTTAAATTTAACAATTTTATTTACTTATTGTGAGTAAAGAAGTTTTGTTATTACCGCTTGTTACTCTGCAATGTCTTAATTTACGCCAAAACGGGTTAGTTTGTTAATCCCGGGTATTATTTTCAACGTAATTTATATTTATATCGTAAATCGTTTTTAAAAATTGATTTTTAGCCGTTTCAAATTCTATTAATGACATATCCGGAATATCATCTTCATATTACCATAATGAGAATCTTTATTTTGAAATGTACGCGTTCTTTTAATAATTTTACCGTTACTGTATTTTTTGACAATTTGTTACAATATGTAAACAAACAGATAATGGAATGCAGCTGACTGTAGTTAAAATTTTAGGCCAAATAACCTGACTGAAGAAAGGTTGTGTTGTCAAACGTCATAAAATTTTGTTACTTATTCTAGAAAATTCTGTTCAGAACTCGGAACAGATGTTGAATTTTGTATTCGAAAGGGCTAATATTTATTAAGAAATTAAAACACAATGAGTAAAAGATTAACCCCTTAAGGCACAGTTTATGTTTACAGAAAATTGGATCGCGTTATGCACGATTGACCAAGCGCCAAATTGATATTTAGGAAATTAGCTTTCTATCTAACATATAATGATGCTATCTACCTACAAAAAATCAAATTGGCATAGAAATCTATTTTTTACTAACAAGCCAAAAATTAAATCCCATTAACAATAACATTATAAGTCGTTAACCCCACAGCAAAATTAATTAAAAAATTACAATTTAAGCTTAATTTGTAAATTCAATTTCACATTTTTTTCACATAACCCCTTAAAGCGTAGTGTTTTTTTTTACAGAAAATTGCAGTTTTAGCTTATTATAAGTTATTACTACTACAGGTTATTTTTTTAAATTAATGTGGGATAAAAAAGCCAAACAATTTTTTTGGAAAGAAATTATAATTTAATCTTATTCTCATTCATTTATTTAAAGGGGGGATTTTTAAAATTAATATGACCTTAGACTTGAATTTATATCCTATTAAGTTAATGTAGATAATAAAGATTAAAATTGTCCAAGACTTAAAAATAATTTATAGTAAAAAAACTTTTTCAATAAATCTGATCTACAAAAAATAGGTAAGTTTAAATAAAAACACGACCCTGATTATATGAGATGCAAATTGCAGGACACCTGTTTTATTGCCCCTCGAGCCGCCGCTGGTTTAAATATTTGTGACCTTTAAAGTGTAGGCTTTATGTGTGTGATGATTTCATTTATTTGATTTATTTATTTTGTGATGATGGGGAATAGGATTTGGTGCCAGAATGTGTATTTTTATAAACTAAAATCGATCTGTCCCAGGATTTTTTTGCTTGAAAACAATTGTTCCAATTCAATTAATTTATTCGATACATCAGCCTCTTATTATATACAATATTTATAAACGAGAGCAGATAATGAACTAATTGACTTCCAACCGCCGTTATTTATTGGTTTGTTCGATTCAATCAGCACAATTTCATCTGCGGTATTTATTTTAAAGCCATGTGTTATCATTTATGAAAGAAAACAGACACAACACAATTAAAATTTTATTTTACAATGCGGTACCTATTAAAAATACATCAATTAGGAAAATTTAGTAATTTCAAAAATTCAATACCCGCCTTGATCACCAAATATTTTTTTAATTAGATTATTTTTTAAATTAACAGGTCCTACAACGTCGGCCGTTAGATATTTCTTCATGCTTTTCCACAAAGTATTCGCCAGCAACGGTTGAGCCCTCTAAAACAAATGATAAAATATATATAGTGGACCCTGTGATGTCGATAATGAAAATAAAAACAAGAACCTTTAATCACAAAAAAATTTTATATAAAATAATATAAAATTACTCACATAGACGCGTTTCGGTGGCTATGCCACCATCTTCAGTACATCTACTAAATCTAATTTTACAAACTAAGCCTTATATACTATTATTTACGCATCCGTGAATTTAACACTTGAGTGAGTTTCACGGATGGTTAGTCAAATCTAGTAATCTATACAATGGGGTATTGGGAATGGGGCCCATATCACTATTTAATAATTTTTTCCTATTCTTATATATAATCAAACTTTCCCTACTATTTAAATTCCTATAATCTGATTCTGCCCTAACCAATTTTAAATTGTCTATACCTATTCTATGGTTGCATTCTAGTACATGCAGGGCAACACTAGATTTCTCTGGTCTATTGTATTTGATATGAGCCATATGCTCTTTGAATCTGGTAATGATAGAACGTCTAGTTTGCCCAATATATACCAAATCACAATCACTACAACTAATCTGGTAAATACCTGTCATATCCCTATCACTATTTTTGTCCTTCGGATTACCCAACAAACTACTTAATGATCTATTGTTATTACTGTGAACTATTTTAAGGTCAAATTTGTTAAAGATTCCACCAAGGCCATTTGTAACTCTTGGGTCGTAAGGAACTTTAACAAATCTGACCTTAGGATCGGTATCGCTGCTAAAAGTGGTACAATTTTGAATGGACAATTTGAATTGTTTCCTACGTATAATGTTATCTACTATGTTACAATTGAAACCATTACTTGTCGCAATATTCCTAATGGTTGTAAGTTCTTTCCAGTACCTTTGCTTCGTTAAAGGAAAAGATAGCAGTCTATGAACCATAAATTGAAAACTAGCCATTTTATGTTGTTGGCAATGGCTCGAATCTTTGGTTATATAGCGACATGTACTGGTTTCCTTCCTGTATACATCTATTTCTATTTTCTTGTTCTTCCTGATCACCAATGCATCTAAAAACGGTAACTTTCCATCTTTTTCTATTTCATGTGTAAATTTAATAGTTGGATATTGGCTGTTGAGGTCGGCAATGAAATCGATTAGATTATGGTTTTGGCAATCGAAAATAGCGAAGATGTCGTCCACGTACCTAAACCAAATTCTTGGGAAATAAACCGAGTTGGATTTAAAATCAGTTTCGAATCGGCCCATGAAAATTTCCGCGAAGAATGGTGATAACGAGTTACCCATGGAAGTACCACTTGTCTGTTCATAGAATTTGCCCCCGATTTTAAACTGACTCTGCAGCATACACAACTCCGTTAATGACATGTATTCTTTGACCACCGTTTTCTCCAGATCGTTGGCGATCAGTAAGTCTTCAAGATAGGAAAGTGTTTGTTGAATTGGAATACTGGGAAATAAAGATGACACATCAAATGAAACCAGCAACTCACCATCTTCCAATGAGATGTTGTTAATTTTCTGAATAAATTCCAATGAATTCTTAATCGAGAAACTGGCAGGTTGGATGGTGAGATTGCTAAATTCATTCACAAGCCATTTAGAAATTCCAGAAGTCGGTGCCCCTATGCTGGATACAATGGGTCTCATTGAATTTCCGGGTTTGTGGATTTTGGGAAGACAGTACATTCTGGGAATGGATGGATTGGAGATACTGATTCGAAACTTGACCTGAGGGGTTATGATTGTTTTGCATCGTTTGATGGTTTCTTTGACAGATGAAATCATACTAGGCAAAGGATTTTTCTTGATAGTTTTATAGGGGCCTTCTTCTATTAGTAGGTCAACTCTGTTGAAATAATCCTTAGTATCTAATATTACCACTTTATTGCCTTTGTCAGCCTTGATGTAAATGCAATCTTTTTGTTTTAAACCCTTGACAGTTGTTATAAGGTCTTTTGCACCGTTTGGATCATTCTTCTTGGTGATACTTTTCGAAAGCTTTAAGTAACAGGCACCCCGAAAAATAGACATTGTCTTCTCGTCAAGATGTCGCCCCGCACCCTCTAAACCTACAATAATGTCTTCTAATGGTGGATTACCACTGGGGATGACGAATTTAAGTCCTTTATTTAGTAGACTAATTTCTCTCTGGTTGAAGGTTTGGGAAGACATATTCTCAACAATAGAAATGTCTTTTAGCGGATCCTGTTCATTTGGCAATAATTTCCCCAATTTTCTAACGTGTGCAGCTTTTTTCTGATTGTATTTGTATTCAATAATTGAAAACATGTCTCTTTGCAAGGCACCCCACTGCTGATACCTATTATTGTCTAAATTACAGGTTAATTTTTTGAATAGAGCATATGATTCTATCTCTAACCTATTTCATTTACTATACAGATAACATATTTCCAATTTTAGCCATTTTTGTTTGGCTGCTAATATGATTTTTTCCATAATTTTTGGTGAAGCCGAACATTTAACAGTCATGAATTTTGGAAATATGTTATTCTGTTTACATAATTTCAAAAAATGAATATCTAAAGCAATTAATCTAATCTATATATATATTGGGTATATATATTGGTATATATATTGGGCAAACTAGACGTTCTATCATTACCAGATTCAAAGAGCATATGGCTCATATCAAATACAATAGACCAGAGAAATCTAGTGTTGCCCTGCATGTACTAGAATGCAACCATAGAATAGGTATAGACAATTTAAAATTGGTTAGGGCAGAATCAGATTATAGGAATTTAAATAGTAGGGAAAGTTTGATTATATATAAGAATAGGAAAAAATTATTAAATAGTGATATGGGCCCCATTCCCAATACCCCATTGTATAGATTACTAGATTTGACTAACCATCCGTGAAACTCACTCAAGTGTTAAATTCACGGATGCGTAAATAATAGTATATAAGGCTTAGTTTGTAAAATTAGATTTAGTAGATGTACTGAAGATGGTGGCATAGCCACCGAAACGCGTCTATGTGAGTAATTTTATATTATTTTATATAAAAATTTTTTGTGATTAAAGGTTCTTGTTTTTATTAAAACAAATGAGTAGATCAATTGCAAAACCAGTTATATCCATATTGCAATAAGACTGTTAATCAACAAAGTGAGTTTGCAATATTGCACCTTAAGGTGTTTGACTTTAAGGTGCAATATTGCAGAACTTATTATTGATTAACGCTCTTATTGCAATATGGATATAACTGGTTTTGCAATTGGACTGCTCAAATTATACCAACAGAAAATAATGTTCTCAATTTTACCTGATTAGGATGAAAACTATCGGCAGCTTCTAACAGCAGATCCAAACTGATGTTCGTAGTTCGCTTCAAAATATTGACAGGATTTTCTAAATAATGCAAAGTAAAATGTTTGTAGGTTTTCGTCCTAGCGACAGTTTTTAAAACCGTCGACAACTTCTCGGCCTTCTGCAACCACAAAAATCCCAATTAGAGTAGGCGAGATTCCAGAAAGAGCATTGCGTGGACGAGTTCATATTTTAAATATTAGGGGTGTTCATGTCGCACGTGTTTCGTCGTTTATTTGAAATAAAGTTATCATATTTGTGTTTAGTGTCGTATATTTTTACAGAATATTTTAAAATGGATCAAGAAGGATTTATTCCTTATAAATCAACTTTCAGCAAGCAGGGTCGAATTGTTTCGCGAAAACTGAAGCTGAAAATTTCAAGCGTTGCAATCAGCCTGCCTTTGATACCATTTCAGAACTTTAAAGAACGAATCAAGGTTGCAAGTATCCTGAGAGAATCTATAATTGTGGAATCTGGTGCATCAACTTCCTTTTCGATAATAATGGACTTAATGTATAATAATATAACATTGTAATTTTAAACCGACTTTTTATTTATATTCCGAACGATTTATCTGATTAAGTCTTAATAATTTATAAACATCAAAACGAAAGAAAATAATTATTAAAGTAGAAACAATATTTTCCTTTAAACCGCTCCTATGTGACGCTACTGGGATTTGCTACGCCACTGGGACGTTCCGTTCTCGCAGATTTTCGCCCACGCAATACAAAATTTTCAATTTACCAACCTCAGACGTTAAACGTCGCAAAGTCTCGTTAGAATTGAGCCAACCCGTACATGGTCCAATTTGCAGACAATTCAACCATTGGTACATACTTTTATAATGAACATTTTGATGCAAAACACCTGAAATATAGGCAACATAAGGTGCGCAAGCTTGCAGGAATTTGCTTACCTATTACCTATAGGGTGAATCTTTTCGGCCATTACGTCGTAGATAAAACTGGCATCTACTAAACCGATAAGAATGACGTGACTGCTTTTTGGTAATTTGTTATTGAGACTGTATAATACTTTCAGCAAGTTTTTTCTGAACATTTTCGGAGTTGTCATATGCGCTAAAGTGTCGGCCATACTGCAAAAGACGTAAGCAGGAAATTATTACATACAACAAAAATGGCGAGTAGGTACTTGTTACAAACATCGTTTCCTATCATGGCGTAAAAGACTATTGCGGGATTGTCGTTACTTTGATTTCTGACCACACCGTCGGCGTGGATTTGGCCGTTGTAACTGGAATCGCCGTTTCGGCCTATGTTTTGGTAATCCCTGTGATTGCACCGATTTCGGTGTTTCAGTTTCAAATAAATCGAGTCTGTGAAGCCCTATTCAACTTTTATAGGCCAAGCAACAGAGCAAAATAAATGGCATAATTTAACATAAATACTACCTGGAAACCGATTGTGCGATTTTGTCAGTAAGTAGATGAATTCTGCATAATTTCCAACTCGAGAATCATAATTTTTAATTTGTTATAAACAATTTTCAACAAAAAATCGAATGTTTTTTAGTTTCTTGCTTGTAAAATGGAAAGTAATGAAGCAATTTTAATGATGTCAATAGAGAATTAAATTACGAAGAGAATGAGAGGTCGAATGACCCGATCCGATAATTAGAATCGGAGAAAACCCGGAAAGCCCGGAAAATGCAGTGTTTTCTTAAAAAATTCACAATTTTGCCATTTTTTAATTTTAAGAACTGAAACTTTGCACTAAGCTAGCTATTTATATGTACTTTATGGCTGCAAAACCCCGATTCTGTCGGACTAACGGTTATTGCGGAACCACCATTTCAATTTTTTTTTCTCCATATTTTCGCGGAGGGCTGGATGCTTCGGCGATTGTCCGATTTAAATTTTAAGAACAGAATTGGAAACTAGACGCGCACATCAACAACATACCTATTTTGTTTTTTTCCATAAAACGCAGCGAAATACCTGAAAAACGGTCGTGAATATGAGTAAAAACGGTCGAGCATGCAAAAGTGATCGAGTAGTGGGAGGAGACCAGCTGGTGAGGGGAAGCGCATCCCGGTTCTATTCCTATATAATGCTCTTCCCCTCGGGGGCCAGTCTCCTCCCACTACTCAATCACTTTCACGTGCTCGACCGTTTTTTCCAATATTCACGACCGTTTTTCAGCTGCTTTGCTGCATTTTATGGAAAAACCAAAATACACGTTTTGTTGCTGTGCACGTCTAGTTTCCAATTCTGTTTTTAACATTTAAATCGGACAATCACAGGAGCATCCAGCCCTCCGCGAAAATATCAGAAAAAAAAAATGAAATGGAGATTGTGCAATAACTGTTAGTCCGACAAAATCGGGATTTTGCACACATAAAGTGCATATAAATAGCTACCTTTGTAGAAAGCTTCAGTTTTTAAAATTAAAAAATGGCGGAATTGTGAATTTTTTAAGAAAATACTGAATTTTCCGGGCTTTCCGGGTTTCCTCCGATTCTAATTATCGGATCGGGTCATTCTATTTGTAATTTAACTCTCTACAATTCGTCTATTGACATCATTAAGATTACTTCATTAGTTTCCATCTTACAAGCAAGAAACTTAAAAAAAACGCGATTTTTTGTTGAAAATTATTTATAACAAATTAAAAATTATGATTCCCGAGTTGGAAATTATGCAGAATTCATCTACTAACTGACAAAATCGAACAGTCAGTTTCCAGGTAGCATTTATGTTATGAACAAATGCCTTATTGCTTGGCCTATTAAGCTTCCATTTACAGTTTCGTGTTCAAATTACCTGAATCAGAATATTTTCAGAAACGTTTTTAAATCCGGTCAAAAAACTCAAGTGTGGCCAGTCCAACTCGTCCAAAAGTACGGCGGTTGAATTTATTCTCGGCTAAAATAATGACTGAATTAAAGCGAACGAAAAAAATGAAAAAAATTACAATCTGGAAAACTGTCGGATTTAACCAAACTTCCGGCACGTGAAAATGAGCGGTAACTGAATCCCCAATGGCAATGATTCCTCTCGGCTTCGAATCGGAACATAATATCGTCTCCCACGGCTTTCCGGTGCCCGGATCCGATCCCCAAATTCCGTTGCAATTACCTTAAACGAAAAATTTGCACTCTTCCGGTGCATTCGCTGCGAACTTACTATCATATCTGACGTCCTCATTATAGGGCTTCCTGCCAGGATAGATATTAGCGCTGTAATCTCCACAGTCTTTTCCTTTCCAGTCGGTTCCCCTAAAGATAGTTTGAAATTTTCAGTTTTATGTTCGACTAGTTGAAGTCTATAGCTGGTGGCTACAGGACACTTCTTTCTACGCGAAATTTTTTTGGGCGATACGCCACCCTCCTCCCACAACCATTCTCTAAACACTTTTTGAGAAAACCGTGACATTTTCAGCGTAATCGGTCGATTTTTGAGTCTACAGCGGACAAACAAACAAACAGACAGACATTCATTTTTATATAATGCACGTCTTGTCCCTTACCACCCACTAACACCAAAAATATAACGTTGACCTTGATTATATCTTTTAATTTATATGAATGTTTTAGGAACGCATACGAGACAAAAGATATTCGTTATTTTAAGCGACAAACAGGCAAATGTTCGGTCAGCTCTACAACTTTTCTATAGAAAACATTCATATATCTTTTACTGTTAAGGCAGTGTTCGTAAGAAACGCATTCACTCGACCGTTTTTCGTCGTCTCACAATGGAATTTTTTTTAATTTTTAGTCCGATCGGCACCAAACTTCACAGAAACACTCTCCAGACTATGCTAGAGTTTTCCAGAAAATTTCATCAAAATCGGTTCATACATCCAGTTTTATATATTTTTTATATATAGTTTAACTACCTCGTTGTTGAAATCAGGCTGAAGCCGTCACTGTCGAAATCTTCCGCCGGCTGGAGGGTACTATAAGAGTTGTTTAAAATGTTGCAGATGTCTTTTATTATCGGAAATTTGCAAACGTCTATTTCGACATCAATTAAATTGTGTTTGGTTTTCAACTGAAACAGAAATAATAAATTTGGGCACTGGAATAGTTCAATTGGACTTGCGTCTGAAATCGTCTGAAGCGTATCGTTTATGTTCAGTGAAACCGGAAAAAGGTGGCAAAATTGTCGACCTGGGTCGATTTTGCACGTGCCGTATGTTAAACACAAAATGTCCGGAGTTAAGTACTTGAATAGTTTACTGCAACAAAAAACATAATTTTTATTAGTTTCGAATATAATGTCAACTTAGGGAAAGAAACCAATGCAATTGTGTTGGCAATGCCGAAAATTTGAAATATTATCAACTTGATTTCATAACCCCACTTGTTCTTGTGCCAATTTAAAACATAAAAATACATTGACACATGAATACGTAGAATTATGAAGTGAAGTTGGCAATATTTCAAATTTTCGGTACTGCCAACACAATTGTATTAGTTATTTTTTCCCCAAAGTTTATATTATATTCAGAAGGTTAAACGATATTTTTGAAGTAAAATAGTAGTAGTAAACATTTAAAATTCCAGAAAACTATAATTTATTGTTTATTGTGTTAATGTTTTATTCTACTTGTGCAGAATTCTGGTGTTATTATGGTTTCTATAATAGATAGTTATGCAAAAATTGCAAAAAATGCAACAAGTGCAAAAAGTGGGTGAAGACTGCACGCGATTTGAAAATTGTGTAACGAGGCTGAATGATTGTGTTGACATTACAATTTTGCACGTATTGTATAGAATTTTTTTTTCCATTGATAATTGTAAGTAGCGCAGCAAAATTTTTATAGTAACTACTTTATTGCACCGCGCGCACAAAAATGTAACTTCTTGCACTCAAAATAATTGGTTTGGATACTTGATAAGAATGAAAGAGGGAATGCAAGAAAAGAGAATCTCGAAGGCAAGACCATAAAGTAAAAACAGGAAAAGAAAGTGGGATGGCTCAATAGATAAAGTATTAAGAGATAGAGGAAAAAAGAACAGGAAATTGTGGAAAAAAAAATGGGAACAAAGAAAGAATAACGAAAACAAAGTAAAAGAATATCTCGACACCATAATGGGATAAGAGGAAAATTATGTATGAATGCACTTTGTTGCACTATTGTAGAAAAAATATGTAGAATGTTGGTAACAAGTCACATGTACTAAGGCAGTATACTTACAAGATAGGCTTGACAGTAAATACAGTCTGTGATTTGACACACAAAAAAAACAAAGCGTTGGATAAACCGTTGTACGACACACGAAGATTACGAGATTTAAGTCGCAAAAAGGGTCAATTTTCTTGTTTCTCGCGAGTTATTATCTCGAAAGTCTGCTTGTACATTCCTCGACTTTCGACCGAGGGTTTCTAGGCTTTTGGGGAAATTTCCGAACTTTTTGTTTCATTTGCGCATGTATGAAAGAGACAGACGAAAAGTCGTAAGTGCGAACTGTAGTAAGTTGAGAACTACCTGTATAGGAAATAACTACACATCCTCGTATTCTTGCAAAGATAAACAATTTATTTTGTAATCGTGTATACGCTGCTGCGTCGCCCACATGTTTTAGTTTGAGATTACATTTAATCATTTTAAATAAATACGACTACTGGTAATTATAAAAGTTGTTATTTGTGAAGACTTGGGTACTACTAAAAGTAAGTGTTATTCTGATATTTATTCTTTGTAGAAATAGTATTGATTTTGCAGCTGACTGGTGTGAATTCGGAAATGATTGTTATATATATTCTCTTAATGGTTTTTAAATTGTGTTACGGTTTGAACCAGTGCCAGTTTGTAACCATAAATGGACAAGGAACACAAGTATGCAGAAGAGTGTTCTTAAACGAACAAACCAGATTACAATTTTCAGAGATGTGCAGACGAAACAATTACAACTACAATAGTAATCCGGAAGGACTAATTTTTGAATATTCTACAATTGAAATAATTTCATCGGCGTTATTTCATCAGTGCAGCTTTTTATCGTTTTTAAATATAAGCGATACTAATGTAAGATTTATACAGACAGGAGCTTTTAATGGTTTAAATAACTTGCGCTCTCTTCATCTGGACAGAAACAAACTGTTAAATATAACAAGAGGCACAATTAATTCTCTTTCCAATTTGCAATTCTTGAACATATCGCAAAATCGTTTAAATAAAATTGAAAGCCAGGCTTTTATGGGACTTATCAACTTGCAACGGCTTGATTTAAGTCAAAACTTTTTGAAAAATATTGATGATGAAACTTTTTATTCCCTAACCAATCTGGTATATTTAGATTTGTCCGAAAATAATCTGCTCAAACTGGACTGTGATATTTTTTTAACATTAACTTCTTTACAGAAATTATATTTAAATAATAATCAAATAGTGTCGTTGTTAGTTGGTGAAAATTCCACAACAAAATTACATGAAAATGCCCTGTCTGGTTTAAGGAATTTAACCGAATTGTATTTGCAGTACAATGATTTAAAAATATTGCCAATTGGACTATTTAGTGATTTAAAATCTTTGATATTTTTGGATATGTCACACAATAATATCAGTGAATTAAATTTTGGCACATTCACAGGATTAAATAGTCTTAGGGTTTTAAATATTTCTGATAATCAATTAAATTTATTATACGAACACAGTTTTAGTTCGTTGACTAAATTACAAATATTGGATATTAGCAACAACCTCATTTATTCAATAAATGCGGCTGAACTCTTGTCTGAATTGCCAGTATTAAGAGAAATTAATTTCGACGGAAACAATGTCGGTAATTGTTTTAATTTGTTACAAACTATCCGACAGTTTAAGGCTAAAAACGTAACAGTTCTTGACGGTCCTAACACTAAACAAATTAATAATATTTATGGAATTGCTTGTACTTTGGAATATCCCGACAACATTGACGATAAAATGATCAATTCCCTAAATTCAACAAAAGACATGTTGCGAGAAGCATTCCTTAATTCTTTCTTCTACAAATTTTTCCAAAACGATTTTAGAAATTCCGAATTTTACAAATTTCTCAACTACTTAAAAGTACAAACAAACACGACAACTTTGTACAAACACTTTGCCGATGATTTAGCCACCGATAAAAATTATTACAACGCCACATTTTACAAACAAATTCAGATGAACAAGGAATTATTGGACGATTTTAAAAGTTACATTAATATTGTTCACAAAACAAACGATGCAGGTTTGGAGAACATTACCACGCATTTTGAGAATTTTTTTAAACAATACGTTGATAAAAGTCAGCCGCATCAAGAATTGCTGCAAGTTGACAATGATGAAGATATTAAAATGTTATTGAAGGAGGTCGTTACTGCAGACAGGTCGACTTTCATAATTTTGTCGATTCAGTTGTTACTTTGCGTGGCTGTAATATTATTTACTTTAAAATCTAAAATAAAAAAGCAATTTCGCAGAAAAATTGATAATGGTATTTTTCGCAGTGATTCAGTTGAACCACAAATACAATTAGTTTAAGAATATTAATGTATTGTAATTAATTTGTAAAAAATTTACAATCTCTTTGTTTTATACTAGGTGTTTTCTATGTATTATTAATCAATTAAGTATTATTGTAATATTTGTTTATCAATATTAATATCTAATAAAATTGTTTCAGTTTTTGGTTGTTTTGATTTTGTTACAAAAAAGCTGTCGATTCAAATGGTACAAAATAAAATACTGGCAACATATTGAATATAAAAAATCTGAATGAATAATCATTGTGACTTTTTTAAAATGTGTTTTTTAAGATGTTTGTGAAGTATTAAATTTGCAATAAGTGAAAATGTTTTTAAAAATGTTATGGAAAAAGGAAAAAAATTGTAAGTTACTAAAACAATTATTACACAACAAGAGAAACTTGATTTAAATTAAATTAAAAAATAAAATGATGCAAAAAACAGTTTTTTTTTTTTTTTCAAAAACAGCACGACAAATTTTTTGTTTTTATTTAAGAATTATATTAAATTACAAGTCATGTGGTGACTTATTTATGATATAACACACTCGTACCATAAATAAGTTATCTAAATTTTTTTACAGATAATGAAATGCATAAACAGCCATCGGCGGCTTCTCCAACATTGCTGAATAAAGCAGGTATTACATTATGCGAGTTCTCGTATGAGAAGTCGTACGAGTTCTGTCGATATCGATATGAAATTATTTACACTGCAAGATTTTGAGAACTCTTACGAGATTTTTGCTATTAGAACTGCGCCTATTTTCTGTTTCGATGCGATTTTTGTATTGCGCATGCGTATTTGACTTATTTCGCAGCTGTTCTTGCGTTGTTTGTATTTAAGTTAAACGAGAATTAATAATCGATAATTTTTTGTCATTCCCTGGCTTCGCTGGACATTTGATTACACTAACCAGTATAGAATTAAATGTTTTAAATATTTTACCAACATCAACATTTTCTAAAGACTCTTTACTGGCAATAATAAATTACATTCGAACGTGTATGTTAATAATGTTTCTTAATTTTTTCTAAGGGTTATTAGAGTAAAAACGGTGTTAAGATTTTCTAACCGAATCTGCATTCAAGTAATAAGTAATTAATACCAATTTTTTTAATGAGAAAAAAATTACAGGAAAAAATTCTTGTTCATAAATATTTTACCACTAACCAATTGAGCTTATTATCAGCAACATTATTAAACAGTTTTGACTTGAATAGTAAATAATAAAAAAGTGTTATTGGGAATTGGGAATTATTTAACGATGCTAAATAAAGTGCTTTGAGTTGCTTCAAACAAACCACCACAATCATGTCACTATCCTACAGATGTCGAATAATGAACATTTGCCACAAAAAAAAAATGATTTCCTTAAATGCACCAACCATTGTCATAAAACAGGACCGTTTTAAAAAATACCTGACTCGAATTTATATTTTAATATTTTTGACAGTTCAGATTTCTCTCTTGCAGTGTAAATTAAAACCTATATGCTTTACGAGTTACTTGTAAAAGCGTTCGAATTGTAATCTCGTACGAGAACTCGCATAATGTAATACCTGCTTAAGGAAAGTCTTCGAACTGTGAAAACTTGCATAATACAAGAACGTTTCTGAAAACCCTGTTTAAATGTGCTCCCTTGCCAACTATACCGATAATGTTACATTTAATCAAATTCCGATAAAACTGAATGTTTATTGATGCATCGAATATCTTTATTATTTATTATCCTTGCACTTCTACCAAGAAAATAATTTCATATCGCATGTTTGCGTTGAAAGAACAACAAATCTTAAAATGTACTGAATTATTACTTATATTATTGTCAAGTGTTAGGGTGCATGTAAGTAAAAATTACTGAATCATTAAAAATTGACCGTTTTATTTCTAGAAGTTCACCATGAATTTATTTCTTACCTGCATTTTAATGCCGACAGTGGTTTCTCAAATCCTTGCGACGCATTCAGCACGAAAATGTTCGCAATTAAACCACACCGAACATTGGGTCAATTACGGCGACCATACTTATTACGAATACAGCTGCGACAACATAACCTTGACCAAAGAAACCAGCATCGATAAATACATGGATGAAGACGTAATCAACAACCATGAAGTTAGGCAAATTTCCGTTAAAAACGTGGCGACGAAAATAATCCCAGTTGGGACTTTTAGATCGTTTGCTGACTTAAAAATACTGCACTTAAATGGCAGTCACTTGGAGCAGTTGGAAATGGGGGCGTTTAATGGACTGCTCCGCTTGACGCATCTTTACTTGAACGACAATCAGTTGCCCAACATAAAGCGAGGAATGCTAAATTCCCTAATACACTTGGAGTATTTAAATCTGTCGCAGAACGATCTCACCGAAATTGAAGAGAACTCCCTAACTGGACTGTTAGATTTGAAGGAGCTGATAATTTGCCACAATCATTTATTGGCGATTTCCAATCAGACGTTTTTGTCGCTGAAGCAGCTGAAGCGTTTGGATTTGTCGTACAATTTTTTAATCGAAATTCAGGCCGACTGCTTCTTGGAACTGCGCCAGTTGGAGACACTGAAGCTGCACCACAACAAGCTTGTAACGTTGGAAGATTTTCCAAAAATGCACGAAAACGCCTTTTCAGGCCTGTTTAAGTTGAAGAGGCTCTACCTGCAACACAATTACTTAAACCTCATGCCAATCGGCGTTTTCCACGATTTAAATTCCTTGGAAATAATGGACTTGTCTCACAATAATATCACAGACCTGCGTTATGGAACCTTTTCAGGATTGGTCCAACTGGAGTTTCTGAACATTTCCCACAACCAACTGAAATCCCTGCGAGATTACTACTTCAACCTCTTGTCGAATTTAAAATACTTGGACATTAGCTACAATTCCATAGGCGCTCTAAACGCCTTCGAATTTTTGCTGGATTTGCCCGAATTGAACAAAATTTCCCTCATTGGAAACAGTTTCAGCAACTGCAAGAATTTGCTGAACGCCATTCGGATCTTCAAGGAGCACAAGGTGGCCATCATGGGCGGAACCGACGTCAAGCAGGTTCACAACCTGCACGGGATCCAATGCAGGCCGAATTTTGACAACGATCGAAATTTCGAAAACGTGTCACTGCACGATTTTTTCGAAATCGCCGCTGGGAATGAAAAGCGACTGGAGAACTTGACGAGATTTTTCGAGGCTTTCATGAAGGAACAGGTGCCTCGCCAGGAGATCAAGAAGATTAACAACGCCTTGAACTTCATAATTTGTTTCATGATTGTGATTTTTTTGATAATGTTTGTCAAATTTTTGGTTGCGGTGTTTCCGAGGCTGAAATCGAAATTTAGGAAAAAATTGCAAATTAATCATTTTTACCATAATTCTTCTGCTGAAGGTGAAATACAGTTGATGTAAGTTGTGGCGAATAAATTTGTTGTTAATCGCTTTTTCAATTTATTTCCTTAGGAGCGAAGAAATATTTTTTAAATATTTTCCTTGAATGTTTAAAAAATATTTTTATGACACGTTTGTTAATATTTTGGAAATATTTCTTAAAAACTATTTCTTCAAAACATTTAAAAAATATTTCTTAAAAAGATCAAAGAAATATTATTTCAGATTTTTATTTTTAAATTTTTTTTTTTTTTTTGATACAAAATGTAATATTCTTTGAACATATTTTTTTTATGTAAACCAAATATTTTATGAATATGCAGAAATAAATATTTTTTCTTGATATAAATCTAATATTTCTTGATTTTACAAAAATAATTTTTTTTTTTATGTAAATCTAATATTTTTTGAATATAGAAAAATAAATATTTTTTTCTTGAATGCACAAAGATAAATATTTTTTCTTTCTGTAAATCTAATATTTTTTAAATATGCAAAAATAAATATTTTTTAAACATATTTTAAAAATATTAAAAATATTCGAGAACATTCGAATATTTTTTAAATATTTTATAAATATTAAGTAAATATTGTGTGCTATTAGGGTTGGTAAATTTTGCAAGTTGCTTCTGTTTCAGATATTTTCCAATAAGCGTCTGTTTGTAAATAAATAATTTTTAATAATATCTACGTATGAACAGTGTGTCTCCGTATGGGGTTTCCTCCTACTGTAAATTTTCATATGATTGATTTGTAAAGAAAAGTCATTGTTGATTAAAAAAATTACATTGTAGAAACTTTTAATGAAGTCAATAAAAAAAAATTCTAAATGCAAAAAATCCGAGAAAAAATACCACATGTCGCAAATTGCATACATAATATTATGAAAAATAAAAAATCTGTCCACATCTTGGAAAAAAATAATTAAAAATTATTTCTTTTGCATCATTTTATATTTTTATATTCGAAATAACCCAACCAATTTTTTCTTTAATTTTCTACACTTATTTGCTATGCTCTGTTGACAGTATTTTTTTTGTGTAACATTTGAATCAAGTTTTTTAATAAAAAAATTAAAACTTGGTAAATGATGCATAAATTGGGCCAAATATTAACTGAACGTTATGGAACCAGTCTGGAAACAATGTATGAACAACAAGTACATTCTAACAGTTTGGTGACTTTTAAAAAACAAATTCAAAAATTTTAATTTTGAATTCTGATGTGTGTGGATTTTTCGATAACTGGAAAGTGCCATATAGAAAGCGAAATCAGAGCTAAAAGGCTTTCAGTTGTGTTTTATTTTACAAAACTGCAACGGTGGTGAAATAGATTTCACAATTTTCAAATTTGATTTATTGTTTGTTGTAAACTACTCGTATTGATTGTTTTCCCAAAAGTTTCATTTAAGGATTTAATGTTGATATAATTTATTGTATGTATATTCTTGTCAAGTAACAATTTTATTAGATATTAATATTGATAAACAAGTATTACAAATCATAATAAAAGACACCATTTACATTAAAAAAGAGATTGCAATTTTTTTACAAATTGATTACAATACATCGGTATTTTTAAACTAATGGTATTTGTGGTTCAACTGAATCACTCCGAAAAATACCGTTATCAATTTTTCTTCGAAATCGCATTTTTATTTTAGATTTTAAAGTAAATAATATTACAGCCACGAAAAGTAACAACAGAATCAATAGAATTATGAAAATCGACCTAATCGCAGTAACGCCCTCCTTTAATAACATTTTAATATCTTCATCATTGTTGGGCTGATTTTTGTCCACGTATTGTTTAAAAAAATACTCAAAATGCGTGGTAATGTTCTCCAAACCTGCATCGTTTGTTTTGCGAGCAATATTAATGTAACTTTTAAAATCGTCCAATAATTCCTTGTTCATCTGAATTTGTTTGTAAGATGTGGCGTTGTAATAATTTTTATCGGTGTCTAAATAATCGGTAAAGTGTTTGTCTAAAGTTGTCATGTTTGTTTGCTCTTTTAAGTAGTTGAGAAATTTATAAAATTCGGAATTTTTAAAATCGTTTTGGAAAAATTTGTAGAAGAAAGAATTAATAAATGCTTCTCGCAACATATCTTTTGTTGAATTTACGGAATTAATCATTTTATCGTCAATGTTGTCGGAGTATTCCAAAGTACAAGCAATTCCATAAATATTATTAATTTGTTTAGTATTAGGACCATCAAGAACTGTTACGTTTTTAGCCTTAAACTGTCGGATAGTTTGTAACAAATTAAAACAATTACCAACATTGTTTCCGTCGAAATTAATTTCTCTTAGTACTGGCAATTCAGACAAAAGTTCAGCCGCATTTATTGAATCAATGACGTTGTTGCTAATATCCAATATTTGTAATTTAGTCAACGAACTAAAACTGTGTTCGTATAATAAATTTAATTGATTATCAGACATTTTTAAAACGCTAAGACTGTTTAATCCTGTGAATGTACCAAAATGCAATTCACTGATATTATTATGTGACATATCCAAAAATATCAAAGATTTTAAATCACTAAATAGTCCAATTGGCAATATTTTCAAATCATTGTACTGCAAATGTAATTCGGTTAATTTCGTTAAACCAGACAAGGCATTTTCATGTACTTCTGTCGTGGAATTTTCACCATCTAACAACGATACTATTTGATTATTATTTAAATATAATTTCTGTAAAGAAGTTAATGTTAAAAAAATATCACAGTCCAGTCTGAACAGCTTATTTTTGGACAAATCTAAATATTCCAGATTGGTTAGGGAATGAAAAGTTTGATCATCAATATTTTCCAAAAAGTTTTGACTTAAATCAAGTTGTTGCAAGTAGATAAGTCCCATAAAAGCCTGGCTTTCAATTTTATTTAAACGATTTTGCGATATGTTCAAGAATTGCAAATTGGAAAGAGAATTAATTGTACCTCTTGTTATATTTAACAGTTTATTTCTGTCCAGATGAAGAGAGCGCAATCTAGTTAAATCATTAAAAGCTCCTGTCTGTATAATGCTTGCCTGAGTATGGCTTAAATCTAAAAACGATAAATAGGTGCACTGATGAAATAGCGCCGATGAGATTATTTCAATTGTAGAATATTTAAAACTTATTCCTTGCATATTTCTAGAGGCGTGGAGGTAATTGTATAGCGTGCAGATCTCTGAAAATTCTAATCTGGTTTGTTCGTTTAAGAACATTCTTCTGCATACTAGTGTTCCTTGTCCATTTATGTTTTCAAACTGGCACTGGTCCAAACCATAACACAATTGAAAAACAATTAAGAGAATATATATAACAGTCATTTTGGAATTCATACTAGTCACCTGCAAAATAAATACTATTTCTATAAAGAATAAATATCAGAATAACACTTACTTTGAATAGTACCCTAAAGTACCCTTCACAAATTATAACTTTTATAATTACCAGTATTTATTTAAAATGATTAAATTTAATCTCAAACACAGCAACGTATACACGATTACAAAAGAAATTGTTTATCTTTGTTGGAATACGACGATGTGGAGTTATTTCCTCTACAGGTAGTTCTCAACTTACTACAGTTCGCACTTACGACCTTGTGTTTGTCTCTTTCATACATGCGCTAATGAAACAAAAAGTTTCAAATTTGTTTTATAATAGTTTGTTGTAAACTACTCGTATTGATTTGTTTTCCCGAAACTGTCATTTAAGAATTTAATGTTGATATAATTTATTATATGTATATTCTTGTCAAGTAACAATTTTATTAGATATTAATATAGATAAACAAGTATTACAAGTCATAATAAAAGACAACATTCACATTAAAAAAGAGATGGCAATTTTTTTACAAATTGATTACAATACATTGGTATTTTTAAACTAATGGTATTTGTGGTTCAACTGAATCACTGGGATAAATACTGTTATCAATTTTTCTTCGAAATCGCATTTTTATTTTAGATTTTAAAGTAAATAATATTACAACCACGCAAAGTAACAACAGAATCAATAGAATTATGAAAATCGACCTGTCCGCAGAAACGACCTCCTCTAATAACATTTTAATATCTTCATCATTGTTGACTTGCTCCAATTCATGATGCGGCTGATTTTTGTCCAGGTATTGTTTAAAAAAATACTCAAAATGTGTGGTAATGTTCTCCAAACCTTCATCGTTTGTTTTGTGAACAATATTAATGTAACTTTTAAAATCGTCCAATAATTCCTTATCCATCTCAATTTGTTTGTAAAATGTGGCGTTGTAATAATTTTTATCGGTGGCTAAATAATCGGTAAAGTGTTTGTCTAAAGTTGTCATGTTTGTTTGCTCTTTTAGGTAGTTGAGAAATTTGTAAAATTCGGAATTTTTAAAATCGTTTTGGAAAAATTTGTAGAAGAAAGAATTAAGGAATGCATCTCGCAACATGTCTTTTGTTGAATTTACGGAATTGATCATTTTATCGTCAATATTGTCGGGGTATTCTAAAGTACAAGCAATTCCATAAATATTATTAATTTGTTTAGTGTTAGGACCATTAAGAACTGCTACCTTTCTAACCTTAAACTGTCGGATAATTTGTAACAAATTAAAACAATTACCAACATTGTTTCCATCGAAATTAATTTCTCTTAATACTGGCAATTCAGACAAAAGTTCAGCCGCATTTATTGAATCAATGACGTTGTTGCTAATATCCAATATTTGTAATTTAGTCAACGAACTAAAACTGTGTTCGTATAATAAATTTAATTGATTATCAGACATTTTTAAAACGCTAAGACTGTTTAATCCTGTGAATGTACCAAAATGCAATTCACTGATATTATTGTGTGACATATCCAAAAATGTCAAAGATTTTAAATCACTAAATAGGCCAATTGGCAATATTTTCAAATCATTGTATTGCAAATGTAATTCGATTAATTTCGTTAAACCAGACAATGCATTTTCATGTACTTGTGTCGTGGAATTTTCACCATTTAACAACGACACTATTTGATTATTATTTAAATATAATGTCTGTAAAGAAGTTAATGTTAAAAAAATATCACAGTCCAGTCTGAACAGCTTATTTTCGGACAAATCTAAATATACCAGATTGGTGAGGGAATAAAAAGTTTGATCGTCAATATTTTCCAAAAAGTTTTGACTTAAATCAAGCCGTTGCAAGCTGATAAGTCCCATAAAAGCCTGGCTTTCAATTTTATTTAAACGATTTTGTGATATGTTCAAGAATTGCAAATTGGAAAGAGAATTAATTGTACCTCTTGTAACATTTAACAGTTTGTTTCTGTCCAGATAAAGAGAGCGCAAGTTATTTAAACCATTAAAAGCTCCTGTCTGTATAATTCTTATATTAGTATCGCTTAAATTTAAAAACAATAAATAGGTGCACTGATGAAATAGCGCCGATGAAATTATTTCAATTGTAGAATATTCAAAACTTAGCCCTTGACCATTAGTGCCGTAATGGTATCTGTTCTGCGTGCATATCACTGAAAAATCTGATCTGGTTTGTTCGTTTAAGAAGACTCTTCTGCATACTTGTGTTGCTTGTCCATTTCTCATTTCAAACGGGCATTGCTCCAAACCGCAACACAATTTAAAAACCATTAAGAGAATATATATAACAATCATTTCCGAATTCATACCAGTCGCCTGCAAAATAAATACTACTTCTATAAAGAATAAATATCAGAATAACACTTACTTTTAATAGTACCCAAGTCACAAATTATAATTTTTATAATTACCTGTAGTGTATTTATTTAAAATGATTAAATTTAATCTCAAACTTATCACAGATAATAAAAAATTCGTTAACGTGTAACGATTACAAAATAAATTGTTTATCTTTGCAAGAATACGACGATGTGTAGTTATTTCCTATACAGGTATTTCTCGACTTATCACAGTTCGCACTTACGACCTTGTTTTTGTCTCTTTCATACATGCGCAAATGACACAAAAAGTTCGGGGATTTCCCCAAATGCCTAGAAACCCTCGGTCCAAAGTCGAGGAATGTACAAGCAGACTTTCGAGAGAATAACTCGCGAGAAACAAGAAAATTGACCCTTTTCGCGACTTAAATCTGGTAATCTTCGTGTGTCGTACAACGGTTTATCCAACGCTTTGTGTTTTTGTGTGTCAAATCGCAGACTGTATTTACTGTCGAGCCTATCTTGTAAATATACTACCATAGTACAACACGTGACTTGTTACCAACATTCTACATATTTTTTCTACAATAGTGCAACAAAGTACATACATACATAATTCTCCTCTTATAGTATTATGGCGTCGAGGTATTCTTTTACTCTGCTTTCGTTATTCTTTCTTTGTTCCCAATTTTTTCCCCCACTTTCCTGTTCCTTTTCTCCTCTATCTCCTAATACTTTATCTATTGAGTCATCCCACTTTCTTCTCCTGTTTTTACTTTATGGTCTTGCCTTCGAGATTCTCTTTACTTGCCTTCCCTCTCTCATTCTTATCAGGTATCCACACTAATTCAATTATTCGCATTGACGACCTTGAGTTTGTCTCTTTCATACATGCGAATATTACACGAATGCAACAAAAAGTGTCCCAAAATTTACTACAATTTCGTATAAATCGACTTACGACCGATATCTATTTTTTATTATAAGGTGACCAGCTATTTTTTATACAAAAGGAGTACAAATAAATTTTCATTGGATTGGTGATTGAGTTTGAATAAAAACACTGAGTCTTCTCCATTCAACTATATGTTTTTTAAATAATTTCAAAATTCATTAATTTAAAAAATTATATGTATAAACACGTTAAGGCAAACACATTGCAAGTTGCATGCTTTCACCTAGTCAAACCGACTCTTAAGAGTCAACCCTTGTTGTAATCATAATCATAAAAGTCGATATTCCTAGGTAAAACCATGCAAATTGCAGTGCACATTTTCATAAATTGTGCTCAGGTCAATCTTTTTTTTTTTTTTGGCTCATGTTAGAATCCACATTTTCATAAAGTGTGCTCAGGTAAACATTTTTTTTCATTTTCTTGTTTTCAAATGATTATTTCCTTCATACACATAAAAAGTCCCAGTCACCATGGTTTTCCTCAGTTTTATAGCGATTAAATTTTGACGTCTCAAAGGTGTCAAAATTTACCCGATTAAATTTTGATATTTAATAGCTTCCGAATTTTTTTTGCAATCATTATCAAAGATTCCTCGACAAGTAAATAAATAATTTGTTGTAAAATCTATTTATTCAGATTAATAATCAGGAAATAATCATACCGAATACCCCGCGTGCATGAAAATAGCCTGATTAAATTTTTACGTTTTTGTCGCAACGTTTTGCCATAAAGAAATATTTCTCGTAAATTTTCCACCCAAAATCCCTCGTGCTTCGCACTCGAGATTTTGTTACGTGGTAAATTTGCTCGACATATTTCTAGGCAAAACATTTTAACAGAAACGTCAAAATTTAATCGGCTATTTTGATGCACTTGTGATATTACTGTTGATTATAACAAGGGTTGAATCGTAAAAGTCGGTTTTCCTAGGTAAAACTATGCAAATTGCAGTGCACATTTTCATAAATTGTGCTCAGGTCAATTTTTTTTCATTTTTTTTTTCTTTTTCGAGTTATGTTAGGATCAACATTTTCATAAAGTTTGTTAAGGTAAATTTTTTTCCATTTTTTTGTTTTCAAATGATTACAACAAGGGTTGAGTCTTAAAAGTTGCATGATTTCACCCAGGCCAACCGACTCTTAAGAGTCAACCCTTGTTGTAATCATTTGAAAACAAGAAAATGGAAAACTTCATCAACCAAGAATAGAAGTGATTATTTTTCTTTGAAATACTTTTTATTTCAATCTTCATTTGGTCCAAAACTATCAGTTTTAAAAAATGTATTTAGTTTAGACGTTGAAGCCGCTGCATCAAGAAAGGTTTTATGTTTATTAGTATCAATGTACTTTGTTATTGCACTTCGTCCACCAACCCCAATAGAAAATTCTCCTTTGCAGATTGTACATTTAACCATAGAATCATCATTTTCTTTATTTTCTATAATAAATGGAAACTCTTTTTTTCAAGGTTAAAGGTTAAAGTTAAATGCCAAGTTTTTATATTTTTAGAAGTACAAAGGAGTACAAAAGAATGCAAAGGAGTACTTTTGGAGTACTCGTTTTAAAAGGAGTATGGTTCACAAAACTCCTTACAGGAGTACGTTTGGTCACCTTATTATTAACGTATTATATTATATTATTTTTATTTGATTGGTAAACAATTGTCTTAGTACTTACGGATTTAAAATAATAGGTTCAAATTTGTAAGCAAAATCCAAACAGGAAGTTTGAGCCCATCGAGGCAAATGGTTGCACATGCGAACCGTAGCATTCACAATCGAAATTTCCTCGATTTCCGTCAGCTGCAGCGCAATTCCCATCAACACGGTGCAAACCGCACAACTTAATCCACCATTAACGCCACGCGCAACGACCGAAATAAAACCACAAACGCCAAATAATAAAAAATAAATTAAAATTTTATTCATTGTCACTAATGTCAGCACACACAAACATCACCAACTACCGGCTTATTGTAACATCTGACGCCTCATTGACGCAATCATCTCAATTGTAACAGTGGGACGTTCATAAAAATGACCTTAACCGTCACAATTTTAGAAAACACGCTGATATGAGATAAATTTATTGCATCACATTTAAAAAATCGAACTGGCAGATCCCATTTTCACATACTTGACATTACTACTGACCTGTTCGTCACTGCAAGTTTTTTTCGCTTTGCTCTTGGCGTTGAAAAGTTTAAAAAAATCCAGCTTCGATTTGATTCTATTCAAATTCAACAAGCTTTTTTTGCTCCTCGATATATCAACTGGCGTTTCGAGATTTTCTTCCTCTTCACAGACCTCTTTCTCCTCTTCATCCAACACTTCTTTGTCGTAACACAACTGATAATAATCCGGCTTTTGCTGCTCGTCTTTGATCGACTGGCTCTTAGGAGAAGTGTAAGTCCAACCAATCTTCGAAATCCTATCAATTATTTCAGAATTATTTCCCTCGCATTCTTCTCGATCCTCCGATTCTTGTGATGTCAGTAAATATTCGGCTTCGTAATTGTTACAGTCGATGAAGTCGTCCCACATGAAGCCTTTGCTTTCGCTGTAATTCTTCCCAAGAGGAGTTGAAGTTCCAACTTTTTTTTTGAGTAGAGACTCAAGGTTCCAACCGTACAAAGGACTTGAATAATATGTTGCGGAATTGTCCGATTCTTCCGGTAAAATTGAAGCAAGTTTTTCACTATTTGTTTTATAGTGGGTTCCATAAGTACAACAGCACTGCAGGGTTCTGTTAATTTGAATCGGATTTGTCTCATTTTTGGAATTGTTCTCAAAATCAGCCTCGAAAGTACAACATTTGTCTTCCATAATTGCACTTTGCAAAAGATCGGTTTGGCATTCTTTTTCAGAAAAAGAAATGCGATTTTTTTCTTCCTGCGTCGTTTGAGTCTGCTTTGAGATTTTTGGCACGTCTATGTAAATGTTGCAGTTATTGTATTTGTTAAGGTCGGGCCACTTTAGAATCAGATATAAGAACAATGCGTAATGTTGTTTATCATTCTGTAAAAAATGTCATTATTATTTGCATCACTAGAAACTAGACTTTTGCGAGTGTGAATTCGGTTTTCAGCCCAAGTAACAATGTAGCTGTATAATTTTTAGCTAATAGAACTGTTATGTTTTATTGCTGCTGTATTGTTGCTCCGCAGGTACCAATTGGTTGAGTAAAAGTTGCGGATAACACCATTTTGTCGCTTGAAACTAATTTGTTCTTTAAGTCGTCAATGAGAACGTTCTTACAACAAAATTCTAAAACAACTTATAAAGCAATTATACAATTGTTATGTAAACGCTTATATGACAATAGTTATATAGCATTTCAGCTTCCAGAACTGAATTGTTTTATAACGGCTGTTTAGTTGCGTTTCGCAGCATTTAAAAACTCTTTATAAATAGTTTATAAAATTGTTTAGTAAATGTCATTGCCAATTTATAAAACAGTTATAGATTTGGATATTATAGATATATATTTTAAAAGCTTTTTATAATTTCTAATAAACTTTCTTTATCTTGTTCGGTATTATTTTTTCCTCTAAGGATGGCACAATTGGAAAATTTAACGTTACAATTTCTGTGGCGCCATCTACTCCCACCATAAAAATATATAATTTGGTGGGTAAACTACCCGCGCAGTAGTTACACAACATGACGTGTCTGTTGTATAATATTCACTTCACTTATACAGCTCAATTGTCATATAACGGTTGCTTGCGGTACAAAAATGTTTTATTAACGTAAGACCTCAACATGTGACACTTGAACTATCGCCATTTTGGAGAAAAATCACAAAATTCTAAAACATTCGACAATTATACGTTAATTTACACTAAATTAGCAGATCGTAAAAAAACTAAAACTTATGCATCCATTTTTGTTTCAAAATTCAAACATTATTTGAAATATACATTAATTTTACGATATATATATGCTATATAATTGACAGAAAACTTTTCTTTGCAATATAAATTGACCTCATAAGAGTCAATCGACTAAAAGCATTAAAAAAAATCAGCTCTATATTTCTCAAGCAGATGATTACTTGTCGTTTAAGAAAGCGATGAGATTAAGTTGTTTCTAAAGGATACATTTATAGAATCGTTTAGTTTTATAGATGTAACGCCATGCAGTAAAACAATTTTATAGCTGTACAAAAATAAAGCTTTTATAAAATTGCTTTTTAAGAATGTTCTTGATGTTTCATAAACGCTGTATAAATGTTATATAACTGTCAGGTAATATAATTCAACAGGGTTTATAACAGTGTTAAAGAACTGAATAGTTTTATAATTTTATAATTGTTTTATTTTGGCTTTATAACTGCTGCAAGACTGTTCGCGATACGTTCTTATCACAAATAGTGTTTTATAAGATTTGTCGACTTTTATAATACATCAAATTGTTACTTGGGCCGTATATACAAAATCAGCTGTAGCAAAACGTTAAAAAAGAGTTAAAAAAGCGGATTGTTGTTGAAACGCTTCGGTTGGTTTGACCTTTCTGAGCTGTAATAATTTTCAATTTCCTATTTACCTTCGTTACAAATCCTGGACGATACGGCCGCACGAACACCGCCGAACAAAAATATTTAACCAAAGCCAATGCTGCGCATTTATTGACATTTTCGTTGCTTGAACCGACCACAAATTTTCTCAAAAGCAACATAAACTCATCGAGCAATAGATAATTCTGAAGTGGCAGATTGGCCAATTCGCTACAAACCAAAAGAAAATGAAAAGTACCAAACAATCAACTGACTTACAACGCCACTCTGCGCTGAAGCTTCTGATCGTATCTTCCTCTGGAAAAATAATGTTTCAAGCATCTTTTACATTTTTCCGATAATTTCCACCAAAAATGCAGTTCGCCGTTTATGGTTTCCGGGATTAGTGGCGATGGCAAGAGTCCGAGAAAGTGCCTGATAATCCACAGCAAAGCTCCGGGAGACAAGCGTAAATTTTTGATAGACCTACCATCCATTAAGCGTTCCTTAATTAACAATCTTTCGTGCAGTATCCCCTGTAACGAGCTGAAAAATGTTTAATTTTAAATTTCGCGCGAATCTGCAGACAAACCTCAAAATTGTTTCGATTCGACGTCCATCACAAATTGCATTTTTATAAGCCTGAGTAAATAAATACTGAAATAATTAAGGACAGTGTTAAAAACGAAATAGAATCGTAAATGGTGAACTTACGTTTATTACAGGATGTATTTGATTCTTGGGAGAGATATTTTCCAGTGGTTCTCCAAATAACAACCTGTAAGAATAAGTTGATTGAACGATTAAATCACATTTAAAATTAAAGACCTGCAGTGTTTTGAAAATTCCATATTTGCTTCTAATAAGTTGTTGGAATTGGGTGCAATTACACTGATCATGCGTAAACAAAAAAAAACTTAAACTTATTGTGACAAGCACGTCAAATTCAAGTAATACCAACGTCTAAAACAAAATTTTTTAATTTATAAGGTTGGCAAGAAACTTGCTCTTAACATTCTGAACTTTCACAAAAGTACATTTTGATTTATGAGATTTAGTAAGTGTTGGCTGTAACTACAGCAAGCTTCGTGCCCCTCAGAGCGGAAGGTGCCATCTGTGGTGGTCGCGCCAACTTCTTCCTCCCACCATATATTATTATATAATGTATTTGGTATTACAGTTTTAATCTTGACCGTTCTGGTGTGATATTCAATTATATCGTAGCATATCTAATTAAGAGATTGTTTGTTATATTGGTCAATAAATAATTCAGAGTGCGCAGTGTGGTTGTAAAATTGATGAGAACGCTTCCGAACCCTCAACCTTCCATCGAAAGCTCCAACAGTAAGTTACTAACTATTGATTTAATAATATAAAGATAATTATAAATATGAGAAATAAAATTATAACATATTATTATTGATTTAATTGTTTTCTTGAATGCAAATGGGCAACATTTTTCAATCTCCATAAAATACTTTTAAAAAGTTGAAAACTATTGTTTTCAACTTCCTTTAATTTTCTTGCTCAATTTCCATCGAAATAATATTAATAATAGTAGTTATGGTAATTGTTCTTATTTCATTAATTTCTTACAACTTTAAAACGCCAGTTGGATATGCAACCAACATCACGCTACGTAAAATGTACCCACGTGACAGTTAGTTTATCTCTAACCTTCAAAAAATTTATTATTTTCAAAGTCTTCATTTGCTTTGTGAAACGACAAAATGCTTTGTTTTATTAGTATTTTATTTCGAGTATAAATTAAAGGTAAAATTAGTAGAACAGCGAAAAAATTTACTATTGTGGAGCTTATTAGCTGCTGTTATTTTGGCCGGGTTTCGAACCATTCCCGCCTGCGACAGTATTTGTACCAGACAGTGCAATGACAGTGTCCTAAAGTGGATAACAAAGAAACAATGTAAGGTAAGTTACTTATTACATATTAGTTTATCTATTCATCAAATTATTAAAAATTTGAATTCAGAATTAAATGTTTGGTACTTAGATGATGGTTCTTACAAGACGTAGAAACGATAATTTCCGAATTTAAGAAAATTGGTTTGGGTCTTAATTTCAATAAATGCGAACTTTTCTTCCTTAATAATGTTTCGGATTTAGACAAGTCTCCAATTTTAGAGAGATTCGAATTATTAGCTCCTTGTATTCACGTTTGTAATGTTGAAGACCTTTTTATTCTTGGTTGTCCTATTTTCGATGCAGCAATTCCTCCATTCATTTCTAAATTGATTCATTCTCTTTACTTTCTTCAAATCTATGTAAAATTAATCCTCATATTAGTTTATTTTTACTCCGCCATTGTTTTTGGATACCTAATTTCACTTAGAATCTTACATGTTGTCCTTTTTGGAAATTTAAAAATGAGTGTCTTGAATTAGATAATATTGTTATTTCTTCTTTGGAAACAATTTTGAATATTAAATTTACAATAAGATCTTCGATTCAAGCCTAATTACTAATCCGTTTTGGTGGATTAGGTATAAGGTCTATAATTGATATTTCTTCGCCTGCCTTTTTGTCTTCTATATTTTCTAATTCTGAACTTATTATGTCCAATCTACCTTCTAGTTTTTCTAATTTTGAAATTACATCCCTTAACGAGGCTGTTGATTATTGGAAGGAAATTTCTAATTCGTCTTTACTTCCAAAAGAGCTTTCTATTCAAAGAAATTGGGACTTACCTATCTGTGAGAAAATATTTCAAAATTTATTATCTTCCTCAAATATCACACAAAAAGCTATCTTATTAGCTGGATCCGAACTTGAATCTGGAGCTTGGCTTGAAGCTCTTCCATCTTGTAAATTAGATACTTTTTTAGAAAAAAATATTTTACAAATTGCAATTTTACTTAGATTGGGCATCAATTTCTGTCATCCTCATATCTGCTCGTGTGGTTCTTCTGTCGACTCGTTGGGTCATCATGGTTTATTGTGCATTAAAAGTGCTGGTAGACTCTCTCGTCACAGTTGTATTAATGACATTATTAAACATGATTTCTCTTCTGCCAACATCCCTTGTATCCTTGAACCTAGTATTCTGAGGGATGATGGCAAACGTCCAGATGGTATTACAGTTATTGCATGGAAAGTAGGTAAATCTTTAGTTTGGGATTTTACTTGTACGGTTACACTTGCCCCTTCTCATTTGACTGATTCTTCATTTTCTGCAAGATCTGCTGCACACTTGGCAGAAAATCTTAAGAAAAAAAAAAATGTCAATTTCTGATGATTATTTTTTCGTCGCCTTTGCTGTGGAAACTTTGAGTCCTTGGAGTGCTGATGCCCTTTCTTTCCTTGAAGATTTTGGGAGGCGTATTGTTCAAACAAGGGGAATTCCTCAAGCCAAAACATATTTGAAGCAACGAATAAGTTTGGCTATACAGAGAGGCAACGTTGCTAGTGTTCTTGATACAGTTCTTCTTCTCCTAATGAGTTATTTTATTTATTCTAATTATTACTTATGTTATGTTATTATTATTATTAATATTATTTTAATTTGTTATAAACACTTTTCTTAGAGAAATTCGACAAATTGAATAGCAATATAAAAAGCAAGAACCTTTATTATTTCAGATAATGTAAAATACTTAAAAAATAGTGTATAATGGAATGTAAACATGGAATTCAATTTTCAATTAAAGAATACCGAGTAAGGTCGTTGTACAAAATAATCGTATTATTTTGCACAGCATCGTGGACGGTTGGGAACAACTTCAACAATTTTTTTTCCCCATCAAGCAGACCACATTTTTTCAACACTTCATAGTTTTTAACTAAAACATTTCAATCAGTCTCAGTTTTTGATAATTTTGAAACGCACCTGAACATCCTGCAATATAAACGGTCACATCAATGCTCTGAAACTCTTTGATGGAGAGGTTTAGAGCAGAAGCTCCAGAAGGATCAATATGACTAACAGCAGAAAAGTCCAGAATTAAGCATTGCAAATTATAGGCTTGTCGACTTCTTAAATTGTTATATTTTTTTGTCGTTTGGTTGAAATTTCCGTTTTCAGCGTGTTGCTGAAATAACAAAACATTAACAAAATTTCATTGCAATTCATAAAAACGTTACAATTTCCTCCGATAGTTTAACAAGTTTTTGCCTCAACAGGAATTCTTTTTGCGGGTCGATTTCAATGAGGCGCAGAAGTTCCGCTGTGAAATGGCTCCTGGTCGCAAAATTAATTCCGCCGCAGTAGTGGAAAATTTTCACATTGGGAAGTTCAGCGCACTATAAAATAGTTCATTATACACATTTTATTATGTGCGAAAGTCGAGGGTCGCCTGTACAGGGTGAGTTAAGTTTTACCGCCCGTTGCAAAATAGGCCTTTAAAATAATTTGTCAATTCTCATAAATTCCATGAGTAATTTTATATTATTAAGGTACATAGAAACCAAGAAAAAATCTTTCTTTTTAATCAGGTAAAATTTTGACTTTCTTTCAATTACTAATTGCTCAATTTATTAGTTTTTTTTATGTACGAACAGTAAAATATTTTCACACAATTTAGTGTAATTGAAATAATTTTATTAATTTGGGTTCATTAAATAAAGCCATTTCCGTATTAAAGGGTATTTTTTTAAATGATTTACGACATAAGCTGACCAATTCACCTAACAATGGTATTGGTTTTGGGTACTTGGTTGATTATTTATGACAGTAATAAAGTTAAGTTAAAAAGTGCAACGTTACATTTTACAGGACCGGAATAAGGGTCTTCGCTATTTCTTTAAAAGTTCACAACATCGTAACTAACAGCTACACGGTAATTATAATCATAATAAAAAATAATTTTTGCAATATTAGATTTTAAACTTGATAAAAAAATCGCTTACCAGCTTCTAATTTTCGTTAGTATATCTGTCTACAATTTTGTGTTTTAATTTTGCCGTCTGCAAAGTCAATATACCTATCGGTTATTGAACCTTCCCATAAAATAAATTGCTTAATTCACCCAAAGTTTAAAAACCCTGGTTACAACCCTAGGTCACTTTGTGAATAAATAAACATTCACATTCGCAACAAATCTTCCAACACTTAAACATCGTTGGTAAAAAGTGAAAATTAAAACTTTGTTTTGTGGAATAGTAAACATTTGTGTTTAGTTCAGGTATAATCATGCCATTTCAATACTCAGTCGAAGAGAAGCTTGAAATGCTTTTAATTTATGAGTAATGGGGCATCACTGAGCATTTTTTATAAAATAAACTTAATATTTACCTATTAAAAACTTATTTTATTTTTCTCAGAAATTCCAGAATACGGGTCTGGCAACAACTAAAACGCCGTTCCTTCAGTTTTATGGGTCGATCATCAGGTATTGTTACGTGGTAGACCGTATTATCCATTGTTGGAAAGTCATAAATAAAAGTATTTTTCGTGCTTTATGTTAAATTTGATTTAACTCAAAAATTAATATTTTTTCAACGAATCAAATTGCAATTAACAATGCTACGAATAATTTGACAAATTTTGAAATAAAAAACCAAACATGGAAATTTTACCCGAAACTATTTGTTTTACTTTTTTGGCTTCAAATAAAAATGATTTTGAAAACTTGTAGCACTAATCGAAAGTGTAAATTTCAACTGATGTAACAAGTAAATTGCATACTTTCCCCTCAATATTTAATAGATATTATGGACGGGGCGGTAAAACTTAACTCACCCTATACTAATAATAATAAAATAAATTTACTTACTCCTTTGTATCTATTTATGTCGAGGTACAAATCGGTCTCAGGGACGGATCCCAACAAGCAAGTGTAGGGCTTGAGACTCAAAACCAAGACACTCATCAGTGACAAAACAAATCCTATAATTAATCCAATGTCGATGCTAATAAACACAACAGCCAAAAATGTGATCATCCAAACGGTCGCATCCAGTTTGCTTAATTTCAAGAACTTCACGAAATCCTTCATCTGCATTAGCATTCCTTTCAGGGCAACTAAAATTACGCTGGCCAAAACGGCCTACAAAAAACTTATTATTTTTTGAATTTCCCGTTCATAACCATACCTTGGGAAGTGGCTCAAAAAATGGTCCAATCCACATCAAAACGAAGAATAAAATAGCACAAGAAACTAACGAAGCAATTTGAGATTTTCCTCCAACCGTTTGCTGGATTAGGGAACGCGACAAGGACGCGCTTATGGGAACGCAGGAAAAAAATGAGCCGAAAACGTTGCTGGCTCCCAGCGCGAGCAGCTCCTGATTGGCATCAACTTTGTAATTTAATTTTTGGGCGAATATAACCGCCATTGATAAGCTGACTGCGTATGACACCATTGCGATGGCCACTGCATCGAATATGATCAAATTTATTATGCTGAATGTGGGCACTTCTGGCATGGGAAGCCTAAAATATAATTTCAAAATGTGCTAATTTTAAAATTGCTGCAATTACCCTGAAGGAATTTCACCAATTACTTTTATGTTGTAAATTTCTTGCAGGTTTGCAAGTTTTGATACTAAGGCTCCTGCAACAACAGCAATCAATTCCATTGGGATTGGTAACGAACACTTTTTTGCTACAAATGGCTATGGAATTCACATAATTAAAATTTAAAAAAAAATTAAATGTACAACGTAAATAGCCCCATGTTCAATTTAAAAAAAAATAAAGTCAATCAGTAGTGTGCATCTCAGCAATCCTTGATAATACAGGGTGTCCCATCACTTGTGGTCACTCCCAAAATTGAGCTTTAATTAAAAACTGATTTTTTATATAAATACTATCTTCTAATTTCGTCAAATTTCACTTTTCAGGATCAGTATTATTGAGACAAAGATGTGCAAAGTAAAAAATGAACAACATTGTAACTAGCAAAACGTAATTTTTCAGGAGAGCGTTTTAAAGATTCTACATCTTTCCTTTTCCTTTTTTTAAGGAGATAATTCTTTTTTGGGTTTGAAATTGATGCATACTCATTTATTTTAACTCATATAACATCACTGTATAATTTATTTTGAGAAAATTATTGATTTAACGGATTTACCAGCGTTTACCAATGTTCATAGAAGTAATGTTTGCAGTTATACCATTGTAACTTCGCTTACAATTATTTTGCACCCAGAATTTTTATCGAATAAAATTATAAAGTGTTTTACAACTTTACTTTTTGAAATTTGTTGCAATAATATTGTAAGTTCCAATACATTGCAACTTTTTAGACTGCTTATAACAATAATTATAATAAAATACGATATAATATTGTAGTAGTATTACTGATAACGGGGAATCATTTTTATTAATATTCGAATCTTCGGAAATATCTGAAGAACAACAAAATCTTATTAGTTACACCACCTTGAGATTTTCAGAAAATCAATTTTTCCTTTTCGGCTAGATTTATTGTTTAGACTTTGCAGGATATTTTAAGCGTTTAACCATTTGAAATTTCGAATTATTTTCGAGTGGTAGCAATTTGAAGGGAGCGCAGCAAAGTACGGCCGCATCTCGGGTACTTTGTTCAAACTGATGTTCAAGATATCTGGAAATTTACTCAACCGATTTTGATAAAACTTATACCACGTATTCTTTATATTATCTAAAATGTAGCATAGGACTTTTATGGTTTTAATAGCTGCGTCAAAAAAAATTATATTTATACTCATTTTTCCGAGCGCCAAGATGGTGTCTTAGGCGGTTGTCTGAGTTAAAATAACGAGGTTAGGTTGAACCAATGCAATAATTAACAAGTCTTACTTCCCGTGTTGATTTTGTAGCAACTCAAAATTGTCCTTCCACGTGAAGACATGACAATATTGTTTTACTAACAATATAATTCATTCGTATTCACAAAATACTAATAAAATCAAACTACCGTGTTTCGATGTTACCGAATTTTAAGCGGGAAACAACATTGTAGTGCGTAGTCGTCGTTTAGTCCGATAACCATTTGTTACAAACTCATTGAAACATTAAATAATAACTCACATGTAAACACAAATAAAATACGGAATAAAATGTAAAACACGTCTGGTCATTCCCTTTGTAAAAAAAGGTGACGTTTCTATTTATTTTATTTGCCCGTGGCAACAGTAAAACATGGCCAGCTACAACGTCCGTGCTCAGTCAAGCAGCCGCCGTGGCTGCATAAGACCGTTTAGGTAACACATTGATGCAAGAACATTGTAAGTCAATAAATCTTAAAGGAATCCGAAGAATAGCATTGTAAAAATCATTAACATTCCTATGAAAGAGCGTAAAAGAATGTATTATCCCGGCAACAACATTGTAAGCTTTGGCACAATTTTATTTAAGTAAATTTGTTAGTTCTTGGAAAGGTAAAGTATGTTACAATTTTTAGGTCACGCATTAAATTTCAGTAAAAGTCATTACCATGTTTTATCTGTTGGTAAGTATGTTATTGCAGATACAATGAGATAAAAATTGATTTTTTTATAATAAAACAAAAAATAAAAATAATTTGAGTTTACTAAATCATGTAGATCACACCCAAGATATTAAATGTGAAAAAAAGTGAAAATCGACAAATTGTCAGTTACAATGTTGTTAATTGCGGCTACCGAGCTGTAATTAGCCTAAAATTCCCTTATATTTAAATCTTAATAGTAAATGTAATGATTTATGCCTGTAAAGATCGTCAGGTGGTGTCCGAAAAGTTAAGTACGATTTAAATTTATGGCATTGTAAAAATTTGTCACTGTCGAATGGAAGCCAGTCGAAGCGAACATCAGCAGTGTACCTAATTCGAACCTTTTTACATTCTTGTAGATTTATAAAATTTTTGCAAGTCCTCTAATAAATTACGATTATAAGAACGAACATGATTTAAAGTATGGATGTTGAGTTATTTTAGATCCTCGCGGAGCTTTCCATTAGCCTATTGGCAAAAATTTACGCGGCTTTCGAGATCTCGATCATGCAGTTGCTGAAGTAATTCTATGTGGCAAGGATGATATTTGTGCTTTTTTAATATCCTCCCTACTGAAGATCGGCTAATTCCAGTGTCTTAACTGATTTCCCTAATGCTCAATTGGGGATTATTATCGGCGAGGTTTAAAACTGCAGCTTGATTGACTTCATGCGTGACTGTGGGATTTACTATCGTTTTTCTTTGCCCTTTAAATTTCTTTGTTTCAAGGAATCAACAAGTCTGAAATATTTTTCTTTCTGGCGGAATTCTTCGCGGAAAACGTTGGGCGTAAATTTGAGCAGCTTGAACAGAATTTTACCGTGCTTCTCCATAAATTAATATCATATCAGTCTTTTCTTTGAAGGTAAAGGCAACCGGCATTATAAACGAAAACTAATTAAATCACACACAAATAAAACGCACAGATAAAAACTTTTTGGACGAAGTTACTCTTCAAAAGCTGAAGTTGAACTGATAACAACAGTAATACACCCACCCTACGTTTATAACTGACAGTCGATTTTTACGATACGTTTACTATTGAAAAATGTAATTCCGAAGCAACTTTAGCAATAAAGTCATTAAATATTTATGGATGAGACTTGCTTTTGAACAGGTTCTCACGAAAGACTCGAGCAATAATCCGTGAAACTAATTTCCAAATTTACGGAAATGACAAAGTTAGTCTCGAACCAGTTCCGAAATCATTCAGTTCGATACTCATTATCAACTCGTTATTCAAAATCTTTCGCATTCATCTTTGAACTCAAACATGAATTCAAAATGTAATAAGTCCTCTTCGACTTAAAAAAAATAATTCAACATCAATACTTTAAATCATGTTCGTTTTCATAATCGTAATTTATTAGAGGACTTACAAAAATTTTAGAAATCTACAAGAATGTAAAAAGGTTCGATTTCGGTACGCTACTGATGTTCACTTCGACCGGCTTACACTCGACAGTGAAAATTTTTACAATGCCATAAATTGAAATCGTGCTTAACTTTTCGGAAACCTCCTGACGATCTTTACAGCCATAAATCATTACATTTACTGTTAAGATTCGAATATAAGGGAATTTTAGGCTAATTACACCTCCTGGATTTATTTTTTTTTACTTTGGACATATTTGTCTCAATAATGCTAATCCTGAAAAGTGACATTTGACGAAATTGGGAGAAAGTATGTTTATAAAAAATTAGTTTTTATTGTTTTTCTCGAAAACTGACGCCGACAATTAATATTTAAAACCGGAAATTTCTAGCATTATAATAGTCATACCAAATTTCAAATACATAGCTTTCAATTACCCTGTACAAATGATTCGACAGTTATTAAAATGCATTCAAAAGAAGAAAACATTTGTAAGTTTTCGCCGAGTACTTACTTTCAACAGTTCGCTATTTAAAAATCCAACAGAAAGCGTGACAGCAGCTATGATAACGGCCGCTACATTGACGTTCGAGAATCCTTCAAAAACGCTAACGAACGTCTGCAAGCAAATCGAAATAAAAATACAATTTTAACGAGACAAACATTTTTTCAGTTTAAACGCCCCATCAATTTGGATCGTGGCCAGTTCTCAAATATAATATCGAAGTTATAAATCTGTTAGCAATTCCAGGTACTATTTTCGTACACAGTAATGATAATATTTGTTCAAGTCGGAAATAGCTTTATGATATTTCTTTAATCATTTTTATTGCCTAATTAAAAATCCCGATTAATTACTTTCGTAAATAATTTAATTTAATTAAAAACTAACATTTGCTCAGCGATTACTTACGCTAACGACTACGAAGTAGCCTTTCGGCCTGGGAAATGTAAGACCAAAAATGTCTTTCATTTGCGAGGCAAACACTTGGACAGCTGCTCCCGTTGTAAATCCGCTCACTAGCGACTCAGAGAGTAATAAGCTCAAAATTCCCAAACGCAAGACATACATCAGCAGCTGAAATTAACATGTTGAAAATTTATACGTTTCAATTTATCGATTGTTACATGAATTAAGCCAACTGTAATTGTTATAGCTGTGGCTACTTGAATTGGTGTGTAATGTGGCTCTTCAATGATGGAACTTAAGTTTTGAATAGGGTTGCTTGTAGTTGGAATAAAATTAGCAACGTGGCTGTGTTCGACTACTGCTTTTCCAGTCATCAAACAGACAATAGCAAAGGTTCCTATAAAAATGAATATTTAAAGTGGAATATCATTTTGGTTCAGTTTTTAATTCGAAACAACAAATTGAATTTTTCTACTTTGGTGTCATAATTGAGTCTTTGTGGAACTAAAAGTAGTGTCATAAAGGAACTTTTTGTGAAATTGTTTTTATTTTTTTTGTTGATACGTATTACGTTGGTATTGCTGGACGGCGTCCATCATTTCCAGTGAGCTCCTGTCAAGGTCAAGCCAAGTGTACAACTTAATATAACTGTTTCACAAAAATATCAAACTCGAGATTTTAAATTTGAAATTTTAGTTGACATATGACACATGACAAATACCAACACAACCTAAAAATCCCTAGAATATTTAGAAAGCAGAATTTTCAAATTTTCATAAAACTAAGAGCACCAACGTAGACAAAATGGTATATTACACTCGTTTTATAAGACGTATTGTCGTACTCGTAGATCGTCTTATAAAACTTGTATAATAATATACTTTTATTAAGGTGACCTTTTATACAAAAGGAGTACAAATGAATTTTCATTGGATATGGTTTGAATAAAAACACTGAATCTTCTCCATTCAACTATATGTTTCTTAAATAATTTCAAAATTCATTAATTCAAAAAATTGTATGTATCAACACGTTAAAGTAAACACACTGCAAGTTGCATGCTTTCACCTAGGCAAACTGACTCTTAAGAGTCAACCCGTGTTGTAATCATAATCACAAAAGTCGGTTTTCCTAGGTAAAACCATGCAAATTGCAGTGCACATTGCCATAAAGTGTGCTCAGGTCAATTTTTTTATTTTTATTTATGTTAGGATCCATGGTTTCATAAAGTTAATTTTTTTTCCATTTTCTTGTTTTCAAATGATTACAACAAGGGTTGAATCTTAAAAGTCGGTTTTCCTAGGTAAAACCATGCAAATTGCAGTGCACATTTTCATCAAGTGTACTCAGGTCAATTTTTTGTTTTGGGCTTGTTATGATCCACATTTTCATAAAGTTAAAAAAAAATTCCATTTTCTTGTTTTCAAATGATTACAACAAGGGTTGAATTTTAAAAGTCGGTTTTCCTAGGTAAAACCATGCAAATTGCAGTGCACATTTTCATCAAGTGTACTCAGGTCAATTTTTTTTTTTGGGCTTCTTATGATCCACATTTTCATAAAGTTAAAAAAATTTCCATTTTCTTGTTTTCAAATGATTACAACAAGGGTTGAATTTTAAAAGTCGGTTTTCCTAGGTAAAACCATGCAAATTGCAGTGCACATTTTCATAAAGTGTGCCCAGGTAAAAATTTTTTCCATTTGCTTGTTTTCAAATGATTACAACAAGGATTCAATCTTAAAAGTTGCATGATTTCACCTAGGCAAACCGACTCTTAAGAGTCAACACTTGTTGTAATCATTTGAAAACAAGAAAATGGAAAACTTCATCAACCAAGAATAGAAGTGATTATTTTTCTTTGAAATACTTTTTATTTCAATCTTCATTTGGTCCAAAACTATCAGTTTTAAAAAATGTATTTAGTTTAGACGTTGAAGCCGCTGCATCAAGAGCTGTTTTATGTTTATTAGTATCAATGTGCTTTGTTATTGCACTTCGTCCACCAATCGCAATAGAAAATTCTCCTTTGCAGATTGTACATTTAACTATAGAATCATCATTTCCTTTATTTTCTATAATAAACGGAATCTCTTTTTTTAAAATTAAAGGTTAAAGTTAAATCTCCAGTTTTTATATTTTTAGAAGTACAAAGGAGTACTTTTGGAGTACTCGTTTTAAAAGGAGTACGGTTCACAAAAAAGGAGTACAAAACTCCCTTAGTGATGTATCACATGCCTACCTGTATTTGTGTTAAAAGATAAAAAATAAATTAAAAAAAAAAAATTCTAAATAAGTAAAACTAAGTTAACTTTGAAAATGCTGTCAATAGCTGCTTGTCACTTTCAAATTAGCAAAAAATTAATTCGGCGACGTAACGCATTTTTATGCCACTCTACAAACAACATTATTCTTTAACAAACGTTTAAAGTTTTTTAAATAATGCTTTTTAATTAATTGTAGAAATACGTAACACATTTAATTGAAACCAAAACTTTTACAAATTTAAAAAATAATAAAATAAATAGCAAAAAAGTGACAAGCAGCTATTGTTTTAACATCGTCGAGTCCCGGAGCGACCGAAAATTTTCGGTTCCATTTTTTAATAATTTGCGAATTTATGTCACAATATTATGCATAAAGTGAAGTTCATTGAGCCGGGGTCGTCATAATTTATATTAAACGTACCCATTGAGTTGTGCCGTGATGTGCCAAGAAAGAAATAAATGAGCACCGGAAAGAATGCCATGTAAATTCCGACGACTGGAGGTAGATTGGCAAGAAGCCCATAGGCCATTCCTGCAAAATAATTCGATTTTGATTAGTCATTTATTTACTTACTTATTTCTGTTCTAGCTACAAAATTACGTTCTCACGTGAACATTAATTACAATACTTATCTATTAATTTATTAAAAGCGACATAAAAGTTATCTTTGAGCAAATAATTACATGAAATTAATTAAACGACATGTTTTGTTTAATATGTGTACAGAATGAAATTTGAAGTAAATAAAATTAATTAAAAAGTACATTGTTCTATGATTACTACATTTGTGTTTGTTTTTGCATTGAAATTATACTGGCCGAAACATTTATTATACCCAGGCCAGTTCCGAATATTTCTTTCAACTTTCTGCGACAAAAAAATTTACAAATAATCAGGTTTTCTTTAATTACAAAATTCTGGTACATTAAAAAGATCCAAATTTGAAATAAAAATTAAAAATCAAATTTTTACTCTATTTTTAAGATGCACATTGAAAAAAAAATTATATGAAACAGTAACTTTGCTATCACCCAGGATTTGTCTCCTGAATTTTATACAAATACTTAGGAACCATCCTATAGATAAAGCATAGGAATGTCCCAAACCGAAATTGAGGAAAATCTTAATTTAGAATCTGATTAAGAAAGCTCACAAAAAAGTAGAAGTGAAACTGAAGGTGCAAAATTTGGAGACTTTTAAGACGGTTGATTTGAATATGGACCTTCAGTTCTTTCAGTTGTTAAACATTTAAAAGTTGTTTTCTAATATTAACTGTCAAGCGATATCAATGGTATTTTGTGTCCAACCAAGAAAAGAACAAACGATAAGAAAGAAGTACGTTAGGGCAAGAAACGCCAATGGAAGGAACAGGGACGCATGATAGACTCACATTTATACGAAATGCAAAACTTGTGGGAAATTATCATTTTCTACTTTTAATGCATTTTAATCTATTAATCCTATCTTGTCGCAAAATATATAATGTTTTTTTTTCAAATTAAAGTATCAACTTTATTTTATTCGTAGACTACAGACAGAAAGGTATCGAATAAAATTTTTCTTGTGTATCTAATAAATGTACTAAATAGTATTAATAAAAAAGAACTATCCAATTGTGTTGGCAATGCCGAAAATTTCAATTATTCTCAACTTCAGTTCATAACCCCACTTGTTCAAATTTTTAACATTATTTGTTATTCGTGGTATCATTGATTTGAATATCTATTGATTTAAAATTCATGGTAGGTATCCTAGTTTTGAATATCAATTAATTTAAAATTTTTATTATAAAAAAAAATAAATTTTCTTCAATTGCGTTACTGGACGATTAATAATCTCAACAATATTAACGCGTTAAAATGTCTTAATTATGAATCGTCTACATTAACACATATGACGATTATTGCGCTTGTGAGAGTGTCAATTTTGAACATTTTAACCCAAACAGAACAAATACGTATGAAACAATTATTCTTGCAAATCAGCATACATGACAATGATTTAAATTTATCACTAACTAAGCTTTTAAATAACATGTCTTGTGTTATAACATGAAAATCCTACGGGTTTAAAATAAATAGCTTGACATTTTGCCAAACGTGACATTTTTCCTTAAATCAATCTTGATCTATTTACAAAATTAATAAGCAGTTACAAGTAAACATAGTTTTTTAGGCTCGTCAAGAAAACGCACAATAGTAACAAAATCATACCTTGCGGAATGTGCATAATTGCAACTGTTATGCCAGAAATTAAGTCTGCAATAATATCAGTCCTCCAGTTATAATGTTTTAACCAACCGAAAAGAGGGACAGTTTCAATGATGCATTTCTTCGGATTGCATTTACATTTCACATCCTTTATAACTAAAAAAGAAAAATTAAGTTGAAAGTAGGTATAATTTTCTTTCGAACTCACAATGATCTTTCGATTTTTCATAATCGAACTGCTGCTGCAAGTCATCCTGTTCGAATATCGGTCTGTCAATCGTTATGTTTACATTCATATTCATATTCCCGACACTAATCGTATACAATTTTAAACAACCTGTTCTGTTTCACGAAAAGCCACGACTGATAAAATTAATGTGTATTATTTGTAACTTATAACGAGTTAATAAGGCAATTTACCGTGACGCAAACTTGGTGGTTCCATATCGCACGCTTATAAACGGTTTGTTTATTTTTATTTATGATTTACACAATTAAGTAACTAAATGAACGCATCTTTTATTTGCATTCATTTTTATTATGGTGTTTTTAATTCGGGAAACAGTTTTTATTTATGTTGGTAGTAATGGCATTTTATATCTGTAAGTTCAAGGTTATATAAATAATGTAGCTGTAAAATTAGAAACTATAGTACAACCGTTTCTGGAATTAAAAAACGCACTTTAATAAATAAAAATTGAAAGTAATGCATAATTTTATTTTATAGTAGTTTGTCAAGGTACGTTTTTCGGGTTGATTATAGAACGAAAATTGCAACTTTAATAAAATATTTAAAAGACCCAAAATAATCTTTGGAATGCCAAAAATTGGAATGTATTTTTACAAATAAACTTTGTTGCTACGATTATTTTTTTATTTAATATTATCAGCATTCCATCAAGCTGGATTTATTTTTCGTAATTTGACATATTTAAAAATCATGATGAAATAAGAATATTGTATATATCTTCTATTGTATATTGTATATTGTATATATCTTCTATTGTATATTGTATATTGTATATATCTTGAAAGTATTCCCTGACGCCTCACCGATAAACAACTTGATTGTTCATTCCACATAAATAACATACATAAATATAATTGTATATAAATAACAGTAGATAAGCAACAGGGATTCGAGCACACTTTGCATATCAAATTAATCCGCGGTTTGATTCGCGGTTTGATAGAGAACAATGGATTTCCGCGAATTCCGCGAGTTTTATCGCGCTTCCGCGAGTTTTATAATTATTCAATTGCGCAATTAGACTAGCGCAATTAGACTAGCGCAATTAGGTAATTAATCATCTTTGATTGACGCCTGTCATCCGCCATCTTTGATCTGTCCGCCATCTTTGGGGGTGTGCTCATCCGCCATTGCTCATCCTTCATTGGTCAGGGGGTGTGGCCATCTCACGTCTGACGTCATACAGCCCACTATCTCCATCTCATATTCCTTCTCTCTCTACACGCTGCTATCTCCATCTCATATTCCTTCTCTCTCTACACGCTGCTATCTCCATCTCATATTCCTTCTCTATCTATTTTTTCCGGACTTGGAAGATTCGTTTTTTTCAACTCTGCCTGGCCTGAGATTCGAACCCAAGTCTCGTAGATCTATACACAAAAAACCAGTACTCCAGCGCAGCGCGCATGCTTTGGAATATGTTCCGTATAATTTAAACTAAACCCTTGTGGGGCGGTGATTTTTTTTTGAATAATTAGACACACAATGGGTTTAAAATTCATTATGTGCAAAATTATGCGAGAATTTTCGTATAATTTAAATCGTCAGCTGGTGAAGTTGGCTGAGATTTTTTCCCGATGTCCGTGCGGGGAATTTGATTAAATTTTGCTGCATAGAATATCTCAAAGTGTTGATTATGTGTGTAAAATTATGCGGGAATTCTCATATAATTTAAATAATCGCAATACCGGTTTCGGGCCACCGGATTTAACACAGGTTGAAATTCGTGCGACAGCACTGGCTGCATACATCACAGGTATCCGCAGCACGGGTTGCAGGCGTCCGAGATTTTTTTTTCCCCGATGTCTGTGGGAAATTTGAGTGCAGCGGTTTCGCTCTGTTTTGCTGCATTCTTATCTCAAAGTACGCAGGTTGAATCGCGCGTGTGGGATATTAAAAGGTGGGGTTTAAAAAGAATAATACCAATTACACACTAATTGAGAAATATTTTAATACTAATTTTAAAAAATTACATATCATATTGACAATTTACACAGTCCCTAATCATAGGAGGTGGACCATCGTTTTCGGTCCGACCGCCAGTATTATAATGTTTTAAGCAGCGTCTGCAATCAGTGATATCCTTATCGAGCTGAAACTTCAGCGGCAACTTGTTCCAAACGGCATCGATGCTTCTGGGGGCGAGTATGGTAAGGAAGTCCTTCGGCAAACATGCAATATCCTCCGGGGCCATGTGATACAAATTTTCGGTTTTAAAATATATTTGGATAGATCTCTCCATCGAAGGCGTGCTATCCGCGTTTGTGTACCACTCTTTAACCAATTTGACAGTCGCAGCAGCACAATTAAATTTTAATCCGTGGGCGTGGTAGACGCATGATGATGACATATCACGCAACTTGTCCAGTGATGGACAGCCAAGATGTTCTATATTGACGATGTGTTCGAAACCCGTGATTTTTTTCAACCACGACAATTTCTCCTCACCCTTGACGAAAATTCTCTCGGCATCTTCAAGTTGCGTGATTACGGTCTCCCTCACCGAATCGTATGGGATATCGCCCGAACTCCACGAAATTCCAAGACAATTTCGTTCTAGCCAAAAATTGATACGTTGATACCAGGCGGGCAGTTGAATCCATGGAAACGGCGGTTTGAAGATAAAATTCACTGGTGTTGACGTTTTGTCATCAGCTGGGATCACAGCGAACTCTTTCAATATAAATTCGTCTAGCGGTGGGGCTTTAAAGCCCTGCATGTCAACTATAATCTCCATCTCACACAACGACTTCGACGCGACTGATGGGCTACATCAGCTTTTTCACCCCACCATTAACTGCATTGTACTCAATTATACGATCATGCAGGATTAGACAATAAGCTGACGTCGCCGCGGGGAAATTGTTTGCCGATTCAAATTCAATGCGTACATCGACAGGTCCCGACTTGAGAGTCTCATTCTGCTTCGAACAATCGATGACAATTAAGGGGGCGTATTTGAGAAAATCACCTTTGTTCACAAGGGGTTCAGGATCCCTGCCGTAATATGCACTTTGAAAATTTGCATACATCTCATATAATATGGCATACTGATTGTGACTAATGTTGAGATTCAGCTGATTATAGGGATAACACTGCGAGTTCAAGAATAGTTTAACATCTTTGACGTCACAGTGATCGAAGCGGCTAACATTCGCATCGTTTTTATTTTTACGTGCAGTTTGGAAGCCGAGAATGACGTAACGCGGTTTCTCCAATTGCGATGACGTCTTTACAGGCCAAACTTGCTTGTCTGTGCGCGGAAGTAGCGGATACTCGTATAACTCCCATGTCCGAAAGCTCATTGATATGGGCTCGTCTTTGGTGATTAAATTCAATAATTGAATTTTTGATGATCCGATGCTCTGATGTATGGCACCAGCCACTCCAATTTCGATATCGAGATTTTAAAATCCTCAGCTACAGATTGCACGACTGCATTTGCATCGCTGTTCGCCACGCAAATTTACCAAGTTTCCGTCCTGATCCACCAATCGGACCTGTAAATGGTGTATTACTCGCACCGTGATCGGGAGATAAATGACGCTTGCGGGAACTTCGATGATCTTATAACCGGGCGGTACGATTGGGAAAAACTCATGGATGGTATGTGCTTTACGCTCGTTGATGTAAGCGCCGGCGGTGATGTTGCATTCGACCCTGATGGCATTTACCTTTAGAATGGTTACGGGTATGTCTGATATATGAAGTACACCTGCTTCAAGAATTCGCGGGGTGAAACCTAAAAGATTAGCTATGGAATTGGGACGTTTAAAATTTATCTCACGATTGCACATAATTTCACTGTGAAGCGTATTGTTGTTGGGTCCGATCTCGATGATGATGTTTTGATCTTTCAGAGTCGCTCGTATACATTTCTCGATATCTTCAAGCTCATAACTGCCGGTGGGCAGAGTGATTTGTTCATCACCGATATAAAACATGTTGCATCCGTCGTCTATATTGGGAATCGAGTTGAATGTTAGCAGTTCTACCAACCCAAGAGCGTATGTTTTATGCGGCGAGAGTTCAATCGGTGGGAAATATTGAACCTCAAGTACCGAGGATGTTCCCGACAAAGTTAACGTGAACGAATCCATCATGATTATGATTTTCAATGCGGCTATGTAAACCTTTTATAGTTGACCGCACAAGAACTTGATGCATAAGTGGCCGCAATTATATGTGCCATAGTCTTGATATTGAATGTAATTGTATTTGACGCTACCAACGCCGAGATAGGTGATTAGATCCTGGGGCGGTTGTAGATTACCGAAACTGTCAAAGTAGGTGACTTCATCGCCGATCTTTTTATATGCAACCCAATGCGTTCCAAGCCCATCCGCATCATCGAGGTTAACTATTGCAGACTCGAATTTTCGGGGGCCACTCTTGGGCAGGTCATTTCGCATGTAGACTCCACGAAAATGTGGAATTTCCAACTTTTTAGCATATTTAAGTATATCGACATCGGTCAATGCTCGACGTGGTAGCTTCTCAATTAGTTTTTTGGCGTTAGATAAAGTCCCAGACCCTGTCTGTACGGTTTCAAGTAGAGACCCTTCCCCATAACTATAGATTCCATCGTTTTGTTGTGACGATGAGTCTCCGCTAGTTCCCGCTTGGCTGCACTTGCATCGTTCACTGCTTTAACGACTCCAGCAACGCCACCTGTCAACGCGCCGGCTGCGCTAAGGCCCGCAAAGATGGGTACAAGAAACGGTAGAAAACCTCCAATTTTTGACGGAATGGGCAGAATACGCGGTGATCGTACATTACATTTTCCACCTGCCTCTTTAACAGCTTTTCGGGCGCCCGCTAGTGCGGATTTGACCGCAATTTTGGTATCTCTGCTCGGCAACATGGCCAACTTAGCGGCATTAACAATTTTTCGCAGCGGCAGCCGCCGCCGCCCCTTCTTCAACCCCATGCCGAACCTCCTCTTAGCTTTCATGATGTTCGTTACCGCCCAAGCAGCTGCTTTCTCGCTGACCTTAGCGCCTTCGGCTAAAACACGTTCCCAGGCTTTCTCTAATAATATTTTGTCGGCAGCGCTTCTAGCATCCAAATTTCGATCTTTGGAATAAGCAATGTCGTGCTCTTTACACGCCGCGTCGAGAGGATTAATACCTGGATCTCCTCGTGCGAGTCTTTTCGACAACTTTGTGCCCGGCCCGCAGTATTGATAGCCCGGAATATGAACCTCCACCGGGAGTTTGTCTATAATACTGTTTACAAGCCCTTTACCGCGCTTTATTTCACCAGCTGGTTTACGTCGAGATGCACGCGCGACCATGATCGCAATACGACTGAATTGTAAACGCTTATAACCCCGATATTTGTGGTTTTTCCATCAGTCATGGCTCAAATTAGCTTCGAGGAACAGTCCAGCAGACTGCCCACGATAAATTTTGATGACCTCATGCAGCAGACCAGTTCAAATAAAGAGAAACGACACGGCGAATTATTGCCGAATAGTGTGAGGGCGATATTTTGCGGTCCGTCCAATTGTGGCAAGACCAATGTCCTACTAGCACTGTTAACACAACCGAACGGGTTAAGATTTGAAAATGTGTACGTTTACTCGAAATCACTCAATCAGCCGAAATATCAAATTTTAACGCAATTACTCGCACCAGTGGATGGCATCGAGTATTTTCCATTCAGCGAACATGAACAAGTGGTGAGACCGGATGATGCGCGTCCCAATTCAATTATGATCTTTGATGATGTTGCGTGCGAGAAGCAGGAAAATATTCGGGCCTTCTTTTGCATGGGGCGTCATAAAACCGTAGATTGCTTCTACCTATGTCAGACATATGCGCGCATTCCTAAACATCTAGTTCGCGATAATGCTAACCTACTGGTATTGTTTAAACAGGATGATATGAATCTCAAGCATATTTACGAAGACCACGTCAATACCGATATGACTTATACGAATTTTCGTGAATTATGTTCCGCATGCTGGTGTGATAAGCATGGTTTTCTAGTCATCGATAAGGATAGTGAGCTCAACGCGGGGCGATATAGAAAGGGCTTCGACTGCTATATGAGTGTGGTTTAAATTAACAAAAAATTTGTAAATGTGTGCAGAAGCATTTTGAATGCGGTAGCGTCAACATGCAGAAATTTCACGAGCAGGCGGATGTTCTCCATCAAATCGTCAAAGCTAGCGATGCGATTCGCAAAAAGTATAAAATAATTAAATTGGGCAGAGAGGCGGCTGAACGGGCTATGAGTGAGGTGTTTAAACCGGTGGTGGCGCCTCTACAGCAGCTTGTAAATAACTCCCAACGTGAGGCGAGTGAGATGGGCGCAATCGTGAAACAACACGACGCCAAAATGGACTCTGAACCCCCGTCGAATGATAATTCACAGTATCTTAGAATGTTAATGAAAAATAATAAAAAGGGGCTGGATACCACGTATGGCGTACGCAAACTCGCCAATGATCGCCTGATGATTGGTGATTCACAAATTCATTTTGAAAATGATTTCATTCGCGTGGGTGATAGGAAGTACCAGAAAACCCGAGGTTTGATTGAATTATTGTTTAAAAAGTCACCAGATATGGACTGTGTGAATCGCGAGGACTCGAGAAATTATGGTCAAATCGTTGTCGCAACAAATGCACATCGGATACGCTACAGCATGAATCAAAACATTCGCAGAGATAAAAGTTTGAAATTCGAAAACTTTATTGCGGGGATTGCCAAGCATGAGGGAGGCGGTATGCTGCCAGAATTCATGATTGCTCGAAAGGGTGCACGGGCACATTACACGTACTGGGATGATCCAAATGAACTCATCAGTCGTCTGCGCCTGCTCCTTGCATCGCAGACTGCTGGAAATCCCAATCATTCAAATGAAATCATATCGATTATCGAGGAATTGCGTGAAGCCAACTACATTAGTTGAACATCATTTGCAAGATGAGCGTCGACGTGTTTGGACGTCAGTTGCATAAAAAGACTAGTGTGCGCGGCCCTCCTGGGATTGGATTCCAATTGACCGCCGATGGTGATTTTAACATGCAAAATAGGAGATTGTGCAACCTTGTTGAACCTCAGGAGTCCAACGATGCAGCCACCCTCAGCACGGTGTTGAGTTTTATGCATAATGCAATTAATAGTTCAACTCAGATCGTGGAGCCCCTCTATAACGATATTAATGCGAGCAGAGTGAAGATTGAAGCGCTTCAGTCTGACATGCAAAAAAGCTTGGAGCAGCAAGTTGCAGCCGGCGAACTCATAACTAACGTTTCAAATGCCGTTCATGAATTAAGCGATAGTTTCAAAAAACTGACCGCAATCAGTGTCGACCTCCAGAAGCGTATGACGGAAGTTTCCGAGCGATATTAATGCGGCACAAAAGCGCTTAACGAGCGCTTAACGAGCTTACTGCAAGTTTTGATTGAGGGCTGAAAGCATCGCAATGGAAAAATTAGCCGTTGTTAATGAGCTTCATAAACCTGCCCGACGAAATTATAAACGCCGCAAATTTGACATTCGCGGGCTAGATGAAACATGGCAAGCCGATCTTGTCGATATGTCGGCATACGCAAGTGTTAATAAAGGGCGTGCTTTTCTGCTTACAGTCATCGACACATTTTCAAAATTTGCGTGGGCAGCGCCCTCCAAAAGCAAGAATGGTGAAGATATTGCTGCTGCAATGAATTCGATACTCGCAAGGGGGCGCATACCCAAAAATTTACATGTCGATGCCGGGCAGGAATTTTATAATTCAAAATTTAATGCGCTCATGGGGCGACACAATATTCATATGTACTCGACGTTTAGTAATATGAAGGCGTCAATCTGTGAGCGATTCAACAGGACCCTTAAAAATAAGATGTGGCGGCAATTCAGTCTACGCGGCAATTATAAGTGGCTGGATATCTTGCAAGAATTGGTAACAACTTACAACGATAGCAAACATCGGACGATCAGTATGAAGCCTAAAGATGTTTGCACTGAAAATGCTGAAGCGATTTTACTGCGTGCATACAAAAATTTCCACATACAGCCCGCAAAATTAAAATTAAAAGTTGGCGATAAAGTCCGAATCAGCAGGTTTAAGCACATCTTTGAAAAGGGTTATACACCAAATTGGACGACCGAAATATTCAACATTACAGCGGTTAAACATACCAACCCGCCAACGTTCAATCTAAATGACTACCAAGCTCGAAATATCGAGGGCGCCTTTTACGCTGAGGAACTTCAGAAGGTCCAACATCCCGACGTATATCTGGTCGAAAAGATTCTCCGAAAACGTGGTGACAAAGTTTTTGTCAAGTGGCTAGGGTTTAATCATAAGCACGACTCTTGGGTTAACAGGGCCGATGTATTATAAAAAATTACCTTATGGAAAAAGTATGTATTTCAGTGAGGCTGGATTGACCCACTTATTTTTACAAAATAATACAATTGTACAGTTATTGAGCTGCATAAATATACAAATATTGAAAAAATGTGTTTTTTTCTTTTCTACACCCAAAAATTACATAAAAATATGTGTACAGCGATAGAATTTAAAAAAAAAAAAAATATGAATATAAAAAAATTACATGGCATACAAAAGTCACATTTAATAATTACATTTTAAAGCTATAATACAAAAATTATGAACAATATACATCCTAAAATTATATACAGCACTTCAGTCAACTTCCATCGCGATATCACCCCGTAATGTAAAGTGTCCCCAGGGTAATGTGTCGGTGGAATTGGGCTGTAGATATCGCTTGTCATCATATGGACTTAATGCTAATTTGCACTGCCGCACCGTTTGAATTTGGTGTTGTACTGTTCTAAAAAGGTGCTGGTGGCGACTGATTGCAGTATTTTCACGTAGACACTTCACATAATCGTCGAATTCGATGGTGTTTTTCACAACTGCCGCCTTAACGCCCTTCGCCTTCTTCATACGATCGACGCCACCAACACGCACACTGTACATCTTACTACGTAAACCGACAAATTCGGTCATAATTTCACCGGCGCACTCGTCTTTCATAAGACCCACAACTTTTTTATTTTTTAGTGGCATCCCATATGGATTATTGGGATCATAGTCTGAAGTGTCAAAATGACGAATATCCCGCTTAATTATCGCATAAATGTCTGGGCACTGCACTTCGTAAATTAGACTGTCGGTGTCGGTATATAACAGCTTGCAATTAGTTCCAAATACGCGGAGCATGTAGTCGATGTGGAAATTATAGACGCACGTTTTCGCCAAGTCCAACACACAAAATCCCGCGTAGATCGGTTTATTCATGAGGACCTCGGTTCTTGCCAGTTGTATCGCGACGAGATTTTCGTTAAACACTATGCGACTGTGAAAGTTCGGTTTTGCGATGAGTGCCTCAGCGCCATATCGACCGGCCCATTTGGTGACCAATTTTACGTCGACCCGATTACGCACATTCTCCATTGTCTTCCCGAAAACTGCATTATTCATTAATTTGAACAGATTTTTTTCAAAGTCGTTGGAGGCGTGTTTCCGTTTATCAGTGTTGAGGTCGATGTAGCCCTTTAACCAGGGTGACTGATTGAAGCTGATGACTCGATGAATGTTGGTAATTTGCATCCCATACTTCACTGCCTGCTGCAAATTACGGTAGTGGATTATGTAGCGGAATTTCGATGATAATGTGGCGAGAAGTTTGTTTTCGCGGGATCCGGGCGGTTTCGTCTGTTCGGGGCACAGGGGTAGATCTTTGTGGGCGTTGTGCAGCTCGTCAGGGTACTCCAAGTCCACCTCCAGGATGTATCCGCGGGGCGAATCGTCGGCAATGTCCCAATTGATGCCGGGGTCCTCCCATCGAAAGCCGCCAGTTGGGAGATGTTGCATCATGGCCCACCCATACAAGTTGTTGACGTCGAAGTACATCAGATAGCTTGAGGGTTCATTCGGATCGTAATCAGGCATGTATTTGTTATTTGCTCGGGCATAGCGATTGCTACACTGGCTCAGCCCGCCCCTAATTCCACGCTCGATGAACATCACCATATCGATGTCTGTAAGAAGCTCTAACTCAATCTTGGTATGCTTCAACATGGCCCAAGCGAGACCGGGCAGCGTATGGTAATGAGCCGGATCAAGCTGATACGTTTGCATGCAGTTCTGACGAAAATTCTCGAAAACGTCGGCCAGCAGCAACACGTCTGTTTTCAAATATAGATCCGAATATTCCCCCAGGCATCGGATGTCGAATTGCGTCCAGATCATTTTTGCGTGCTCGTAATCGGCATCGGAGATGTCACTCCCAGTCAATGAGCTGAAAAATTGCTTCTTCTCGGGCAGCTCGCGCACTTCCAACTTCTCCACACAATCGAGAAACTCGTATGGGAAGACCCCCTTCCGTCTCAGCAGCGTCAGATGTTGGTCACTCAAGTCGCTCAATTGGCGCCGAACAATTTTCACCTCAGGCAAATATGACGCCAACTTGTCTAAGGATGACGCCATAAATTTGAATGAGTCGATAAAGCGAAATGATATGTCGCTGCCGTCAATGTGTTTGACGAATGATATGTATCGCTCCTTGTTTTGGGCTAGAAGTTCAATTCGCCCCGCGAAACAGGTTGCGACGTCTGCGATTAGTAGGTGGGCGTCATAGCCGCTGAGGTTGTGGAATACGACGGGAATCACGCGTGAATGTTGTAAATTGCATGAGTTGTGGGCTGCACCTCGATAACGTCCCGTCAGATGGCAGTGATCGTGAACTCGATCTGATTGCAGCGGCTTCTCGCAGATGTGGCAGTGGCTCGCATTCTGGAAGGCGGTGATTTGGGCGGTGATGAGGGGCTCCATCGGTACCGCCGACTTGTACACGTCCTCCAGATCTTTCGCCAAATTCTGAAGTTCGGTCACAAACCATTTGGCCGGCTCCACCCCTCGATAACTGCGGTAATACGAACGGTCATTATCATAACTGCATGCCAAGTAATACCCCACGCTGAATGCCTCATGTATTTGTACCACTTCAGTTTTTGTACCTTGTCCCTATAATAAAAAAAAAAATACTAAAAATCGGTTCAATTATTATTTATGTTAAACATACCTGATTTGCATGCTTCAGAATGCACTCAAAATCGCCGTAGATGGTGAATGGAACGATCTCCTTGTGGTTAAAATTTTTAAATACGACGCTGCTATTTTTAGCCGTTGGGAGATTAATCCGGCAGTGGTTTAAGCTGGTGCAATCAATCAGGTGCTTATTCAAGGCATCATTAGTATTGAAATAATGCAAGCAGCAATCACATATATATTTTTTCACCCGATATTTTGATAGTTGGCTGCTTACGAGTCGTGAAAGGCTCTTTATCCACACGTAATGATGTGTGATTGGTGCCGCGTTCTCCACATCATCATCTCCATAGCTGCTTTGGAGCAGCAGTAAATTGATGTGCATCTCTTTCTTGCACGCCGTTATGTGCGTCGGCGCGACAGTAAATGCCTTCTTATGCTTATTTAAAATGTACACATTTATGGAAATATTATTTTGTCGCTCGAATTTTGGAATCGCATTCAACGTAATTGGAAACTCCAATCCGGTAAAATTTAGTGTGTTTGCAAACAGGTGGTATTTTGAAACACGCTGTGGGTTGATCGCTGTGGGGTGTAAAGCTGACAATACAGACCATTTGAAGCACTCATTGTCATAATTGCGTACATTAATGCAGGCCTCTTTTTTCGCAATTTGCCCAGGTAGCTCCAAATAAGAGCCTGCATCTAAGGGGTTATATTTGTTAATATTCACCATTAAGCTGTTTATAGCACGTAATGCCCACCCCGAATCCTTCATCGAGAATTCATCCATTTGAAGCAACAGCGGACGCGTAATTTCGTCTGCAAACCACTCGAGGATATTTGTGGTTACACATAAAAAGCTATTCTTCGTATTGAATTGCTTGACTGATAGCACTTCATCGCCATCCTTAATGATTGCATACTCGGCACTTAATATGACGTTAACTTTAATATTCCCACTCTTTTTTATGGCGTTCGTTAGACGAGTTTTAATTAGCGCGGCCGCATCACTCAGAAATCCCTTGATATCGAGATGACGCAAATTAATAATCAGCCCTGTACGCAGACGTGAGTCAAATGCTGGATTAATATCATACCAAACAAGACGTTCACTACGCACGTTTCGCACGCCATGCCCGACACGATTTAAATTTTTAAACTTCGCAATTAGACATTTGATTTGCCCAATTGCCGATAACGCACTCTGTTTTTGTGCCACCGATGCTCCAACAGCACGTAATAATTTATTTATCACCCGCGTATGACGATGACCCTCGCGAATAAAGAATGCAATACGTTCATGATCATCGCGACGTATCGCTGCGAGAGCTTTTGTGAATATTTTCGTTATTGCAGCGACATATTGTGCAACATCCATCGCATATGAATATTAGATGCAGGATAACACACGTGAAAAGTATTTACGCGTACGAACTGACACACGTCACAGATCCGCCCGAACTTCATGAAACTGATTGAAAATTTCGTATTTATGTAAGTGAGTTTGGGTGGGTGGGGTTTAGCGGGTTCATTCCTGTATGTGTGGCATACATTTATCACCCAACATGTGGCAGCTGATATGCGTGAGTAATTTTGTGACAAGATTTGTTTAGGTTGAAAAAAGATTTTAGGACCACCGTCGATGACTGCCATCACACAAATGAATGAATTCAAATCGCGCAAACTGTTTTGAGAGCTATTATTCACGTATTGTCTACATTAACTCTTTCGACCAATCCCACTAACCTGTCTGGGCGCTCATAAATCTGGGGAATAAAGATCCTTCAAAGCTCGCAGTGGGTGACGCTAATTTAGATGCTTTCACCCGCGCACGTGTACCCATGTTGCAGGTGGCTTTTTTAGAAATTTTTTAAGGTGCGGGCGATTGTTCGAATTGCGTATTGTTCGCGCTTTTTCGACCCCTATCGCACACGCTGCGTCAACATTAAAATTTATCTACATGCAAAAATTTAGAAAACATATTTATTTCATGTGCGTTTTCTACTGTAAAAATTCATCCAGTAGCCGAAATAATTTGAATCTCCAGTCGAAAGAATTTTAGGCTCAATATTTATTACAACTTGGAGATACGCTTATTCAAATTAAGTGCTACAAATTTCATCAGACACTTGTTTAATCCGAGCTGTTTAAAAAATTATTTCACATGCGTTTCCAACTGTAAAAATTCAATCAGCAGCCGAAATAATTTGAATCTCCAGTCGAAAGAATTTTAGGCCCAATATTTATTACAACTTGGAGATATGCTTATTCAAATTAAGTGCTGCAAATTTCATCAGACATTTGTTTAATCTGAGCTGTTTAAAAAATTATTTCACATACGTTTCCAACTGTAAAAATTCAATCAGCAGCCGAAATAATTTGAATCTCCATCGAAAGAATTTTAGGCTCGATATTTATTACAACTTGGAGATACGCTTATTCAAATTAAGTGCTACAAATTTCATCAGACACTTGTTTAATCCGAGCTGTTTAAAAAATTATTTCACATGCGTTTCCAACTGTAAAAATTCAATCAGCAGCCGAAATAATTTGAATCTCCAGTCGAAAGAATTTTAGACTCGATATTTATTACAACTTGGAGATACGCTTATTCAAATTAAGTGCTACAAATTTCATCAGACACTTGTTTAATCCGAGCTGTTTAAAAATTATTTCACATGCGTTTCCAACTGTAAAAATTCAATCAACAGCCGAAATAATTTGAATCTCCACCGAAAGAATTTTAGGCCCAATATTTATTACAACTTGGAGATATGCTTATTCAAATTAAGTGCTACAAATTTCATCAGACACTTGTTTAATCAGAGCTGTTTAAATCTCAGTTTCAAAATTTCTCAGTGAGCCATTGTTCTTTTAATGCAGGTCGCAGGCGAGATTCAGCGTGCGCAAATTACTTTGGGATGTTCTGGGTTAAGAATGTGCCGGTTGTTTCAACATTAAAATTTATTCACATACATAAAAATACAGAAAACATATTTATTTAACATGCGTTTCAGGTCGTAAAAATTCGACCATATTATAAGGCCCGCCAATATATTTTAGAAGGAGCTGTCCATTCGTACAATTTAAAATTGATTCATCCGCCTCAATGATTTCGGATACTCGACCCGGCAAATATGTTGTATAGTTTAATAGGTCCGCCATAATACGAGTCCCATATTTAGTCTTCACTTTCCTCAACTTCATGATTGGATATACTGCCCCAACTTCCAGCTTATTAAGCGCCCTTAATTCAAGCATGTTCGCCTAATAAGAAAACACAATGTAAAATTTGCTGATTGACTGGAAAAAATAAACTCACCAACAGGCCGACTTCATTTAATTTCGTTAAATTCATATTGGAGCTCATTATTATTATTATTATCGATGTTGCGATAACACACGCGAAAAGTATTTACGCAAACGGCTAACTTGAGTCGCAGATTCAAGTGGACTTCATGATTGGAAATTTTGTATTTATGTGAGCTTCGGAGGTGGTGGGGTAATGTTTGACGAGTTGATTCCTGCATGTGTGGCGCACTTGCATATATATCACACGACGCTTTTTACGTCAAGATTTGTTTAGGCTAAAAATCTCATGGGACTGAAAAAGAATATATCTCAGGGCGTGGGGTGCGCTATTGTTCGCCCAAACAGGTGCAGGCACAATAGATCCCATAAATCTGCGATGAATTTTACGTACAATCAATGGTTGGAAGAATTCAATATTTGCTCCACTCATGTAATTATTCAAATTCGATGCTTAAAACATTATAACACTAATGTTGAAAACGATGGTCCGCCACCTATGATTAGGGGCTGCGTAAATTATCAATATGTGAAATATTTCTCAATTAGTGTGTAATTGGCATTATTCTTTTTTAAACCCCACCTTTTAATACCCCGCGTGCGAGATTCAACCTGCGTACTTTGGGTTAAGAATGCCGCAAAATCATTTTACAATTCTACACTCATGTTCAAATTTCCCCATTTAATCAGTTTAAAAATATTTACCGCACTCATGTAATTATCCAAATTTCTCCCATTGAGAATTCCCGCATAATTTTACACACATAATCAACACTTTGAGATATTCTGTGCAGCAAAATTTAATCAAATTCCCCGCACGGACATCGGGAAAAAATCTCAGCCAACTTCACCAGCTGACGATTTAAATTATACGAAAATTCTCGCATAATTTTACACATAATGAATTTTAAACCCATTGAGTGTCTAATTATTCAAAAAAAAAAATCACCGCCCCACAAGGGTTTAGTTTAAATTATACGGAACATATTCCAAAGCATGCGCGCTGCGCTGGAGTACTGGTTTTTTGTGTATAGATCTACGAGACTTGGGTTCGAATCTCAGGCCAGGCAGAGTTGAAAAAAAAAACGAATCTTCCAAGTCCGGAAAAAATAGAGAAGGAATATGAGATGGAGATAGCAGCGTGTAGAGAGAGAAGGAATATGAGATGGAGATAGTGGGCTGTATGACGTCAGACGTGAGATGGCCACACCCCCTGACCAATGAAGGATGAGCAATGGCGGATGAGCACACCCCCAAAGATGGCGGACAGATCAAAGATGGCGGATGACAGGTGTCAATCGAAGATGATTAATTACCTAATTGCGCTAGTCTAATTGCGCTAGTCTAATTGCGCAATTGAATAATTATAAAACTCGCGGAAGCGCGATAAAACTCGCGGAATTCGCGGAAATCCATTGTTCTCTATCAAACCGCGAATCAAACCGCGGATTAATTTGATATGCAAAGTGTGCTCGAATCCCTGTTGCTTATCTACTAATAACTATTATATGCATATCTGCAAGTAATAAAATAACCAATATCATTATCATACAAGATGATTAAGGTGATATTTAGTGTAAAATTTAGTGCAAAAAATCAATATAAATTTAACTGCATTTATACTGCAATAAAATAGACGAGGACAGATATTATTCATAAATCCTTTTAAAAGAGAATAAATTTAATGAAATCGCACTTTTTTACCCTCAGGCGGGCGCGTCCAAATTTGCACTCAAATTGTAAGAAAGCATGAGAAAGAAAAACACGGGTTGTGCTATTTTAAGCTTTATATTATATTTAGAGGTGGTTGATGTTGTATCTGGCATGTGTGGTGTCTTGGCGTGAAGGAAACATTGTTTTTACATCTCTGTTACATAACGTAGACCGTCCGCAAATGTGGCACGATCTTTGACGTTCTTCTTCTTCTGGTCCAAATCAGCTAAATCCAAGAAGAAGTCGAAGATTTCGTATTCTTTGATGAGGTGCATTTGCAATTTAACGCAATCTTTAAATATGCAAAAATCATCAATTTTTTGTGAACTTTTTATCTCAATAGACAGGAATTGTGTATTACAATAGCATAATACCGGGTGTTTACTGAAAGTGGTAACAGTGAATAATTCTTTTATTTTACTTGGCATAAAAAGAGTTTCAATAGTTGGAAAATTGTATAAAATTTTCATAAGTGCGTTAACAAAAGTTCGAGAAAAATCTTATCGATTTGTAAGATATCAATTAAGCAAATAGTAAATGGAAAACAAAACAATACTCAATTATAATAACAGAATTTCGTTATTAGTTGATTTTAATTTGATTTGGTGAAGATTGTATAATTTTGTTTTTTAAATCTTGAAAATTTGTGAGCGATTCCATAATTCGTGAAAAATAATTATGGGCTGGTTGGTATATTTTGGGATGTCGTTGCCCACACAGGTGAATTACATTTACATTTACCAAAAAATAATAACATATCACTATTATTCATATTGAGGTGTTGCGGCGACGCGAGTAACGTAAACACGTCTCCGTCACGCAGGGAAAAGAAAGTAAGGATTGTTAGAGTTGGTGATGTGGAATTAAAAAGACATTTGGTGAAGTGAGGAAATGAAGGACGTGTAAGTGAGGAATAATAGCGGTGTAACCAAGGAGCCCCAAATAACGAAGATTTTAATACGATGGACATCTAGAGCGTTGAATCCGTGACAAGTAAGCGATTGAAATAAGAAGAAATTTGATGAAGGGAGGAATTGAAAAACGGGGGAAGGAGGAACAGTAGTGGTGTAAGTGAGGAGCCCCAAATAACGAAGATTTTGGTACGGTCGTCATCTCGAGCGTTGAACTGTAAAACGAGTAGTTGAGATAGAGTTAGTGGTGTGAGAGAGAATGATAGTGCGTGGAATTTAACCGCGACGAGTAAGCGATTGTAATTGAATCCAAGCTAGAAGTGTGAGTGAGATAGAGAGTAAGCGGAAGTAGAGCGCTGCAAGTGCATTCTGTTGAAAGGTCGTTGTAATGTTCCGACAAAGTAATTAGAAAAAGGGAAAGAGAAGAAGAATTAAGATCCTTTGAAAAGATCAAAATAGTAGTAAGGTCACCAGAGTCCCAAAAGCAAATAGAGTTAGCAGAAATGGAAGAGCTAAAGAGCATGATAAAAAATTGGGCTGCAGAAATCAAGGAAGAAATAAAGACCAATAAGGATGAAATGGTAGAAGAGTTTCAAAAACTGAGGGAGGAATGGAAGGCAACGGAGGAGGAGTGGAAGCAGGAGGGAGTCAAATTAAAGGCATCTGAAAACGGAAGGTGTAAGAAGGAAAACGGACTAAGTGCAGTCAAAAAACTAAGTGAGGAAGATGAACGGGAAGGAAGTACGACGACACGGGCGGGATTAAGGTTAAATGAGACGGTGAATAAAACGAAAGTCATAAGGAAAAAAATAGAGAGAGAAGCAAGTGGGAAAAAGGAAAGTGAGAAAAGTAGCTGTGCAAAGCAGAATGTTAATCTACGAATAGGGTCAGGGAATGTAAGTGAGACGTTTGTGGAAGCAAAGCTAAAACAGATCGGCAGTGAAATCAAAAAGTATGAGTTTGATATAGTTGCACTACAAGAAACAAAGCAAACCGGGAATACTACAATGGAAATTGAGGATTATGAGTTTTTTAACAGTGGAAAAATGAGAAGAGGAAGACCCAAGTCGAGATGGAAGGACGAAGCGGGGCAGGTGATGAGGATGCAGAATAGTAGGGTTCCAAAGAAGATTTTGGAAAGTGAAGTAGGTGGAAAAATGAGAAGAGGAAGACCCAAGTCGGGATGGAAGGATGAAGTAATTAAGGACATAGGAGGCAGTAAAATCAGTAACTGGAAATTCAGAAAACACCAAATGTAAATCAGAAAGTATCAATTGTAATTCAGAAAGTATTAATTGTAGTTCAGATTATGTAATTGTAATTCAGAAAACATCAATTGTAAATCAGAAAGTATCAATGGTAATTCAAAAAGTATAATTGTAGTTCAGATTATTTAATTGTAATTCAGAAAAAACCAATTGTAAATCAAAAAGTATCAATTGTAATTCAGAAACCATTAATTGTAGTTCAGATTATTCAATTGTAATTCAGAAAGCATGAATTGTAATTGAGGTTCGTCAATTGTAAGGCAGAAAACACCAATTGTAAATCAGAAAGTATCAATGTAGTTCAGAAAGTATAATTGTAATTCAGAAAGCAACAATTGTATTCAAGCCATGGGCCTACAAGGCCTGACGTGCTAAAATATATATATATATATATTATTCATATTGATAAATCAATAAATTGTATTGTTAAAACTTTAATCACCAACTACTACTTTGTTTTCCATAGCATTCTACACATTACGTTAAGATATTAATTACTGTTTGCTTAATTATTGTTATCTAATAAATCGATAACGTTTTTCTCGATTGTTTTCTTATGCAACGTTATGAAAATTTTATACTTATATACTTTAAAGCTATTGAAACTTTTTTTGTACCTTGTAAGAAAAAAGAATTATTCACTAGTTACTATTCGATGAACACCTCTGTATATACGTTGCTCACTTAATTGTTGTAGGGGAACATGTTGAACAGTCACACACTTAAGAAATGAAATTAAAAAAATGATACACAAGTCACTAAACTCTGGAACTTCCTGGAAAGTGAAATATCTTTCTTTCCCTGATGCTTTCTTTTAACAGTTTCACCCCAGCCACAGCTCTGGCGTCTCTAAAATGGAAAATAATCAAAACAAACCAATCATTTTTATTTTTTCGTACTTTTGCTTTATGTAGCAACAGTAAATTAAAATGATCAGAGAAGTTGAAATAACTACGGAAATGAAAAAAGAAGCTGCGATTTTTGGCCCAAGAAATATATGATTTTCTTCTTCGTGAAGGGCCCCTGGAATAAAAAAAAATTTTAAAAAAATTAAAAAATGCTAACTGATAGTTACTTAAAGGGTCGGTAATTTTTACGGTCATATTTATAATCGTTTCTGTAGATATTGTTTGAACACATCCAGTTTCATTGCCATTCCAAGCGTGGAATCTAAAATTAATGTGCGTTTACTTAGCGAATTCCAAAATATTATACTGTTTTTCTTTCAGTTTTAAAATGTATTGTCAAAACAAATAATAATTTTTTATAATTTTGAAGTCACACAATAAAGCACCACCTCTAAGTACTTACTTGTTACATCTACATCTCTTGATACTGCTTTCATCTTCTACACACACCATTCGATGGTCTGTACATTCCTCAGTGTAAGAACAACGTTCTCCCCAATTTTTCACTGCAATTTCATAGATTTGTAAGTAAAATAAAAATGAATTTTAACTCACCCGCGCCGTAAATAGTATGTAGAAAAATAAATAAAAATAAAAAATACTGATAAAAAGACATGTTAATATTAAAACTAATCAAAATTTCGTATTAGTCTTAGATAATCAAGTAAAAACCCAATGAAATAATCAAAGCGAATGAATGGAATTTCAGGTACGAAAATAAGTAAATTCAGAAACGAATTCAGCGACGAACTAAGTTTGTATACGAATAATTTGGCACAAGAAACAGATTAAATGAGACAGTCATAAAATTCCTGTAATAATTAAAGAACAATTCGCCAGTTTCTTATGTTATTGTTTGAATTGTTTGAATTTTGAAACGTTTTCAACTTATTGGAGAATCAAATTACCCGCCAAAATTCTGTAAGTAACTACGAATTGCAAGATGTCGCCGCGGCAATTATTTTAATTTAAAGATGAGTGACGAAATTAATTTATCCGAATTGGTATTAGAAAAACTTAAGTTTGGTGAAAATCTACTGTTATCGTTACACAATTTTAGCCACATTGAGGGAATTAAGAAATTGGGTAAAAAAATTCAACAGGAACTGTCATTCCTAAAAAAGGTTATATTTTTAATTTTCAATATGTGCCAATTAAGTTCTGCATTTCCATTTCAGATTTATAAAAGTGATACAATTAAGAAGGAACATCTGCAGTGCTCAAATTTGACACATTTTAGTGCAGTAGTCGAGGCACTGTCTGACATTGAAAAATGCGATTCCGTAAACAAACCTTTCAATTTCGAAGACAGAAAAATAGTTGTTGACATTGTTTGCGATGGAGGTTTGTCCTGGACGAAGGTAATTGCCAGGAATCCTAAGTCGATTAGTCAAATTTGTTTGGGCGACGCCGGCTACGGGGTTAGGAGCATAATCGATCAAGCTGAAGAATTTTTACAATGCGCCCAATTGTACCCCTGTTTATTTCAAACGCCGAAAGTGAGTGAGAAATATGAAAAAACTGTAAAATTACATTTTAATTTAAGGTTACATTTATTTTTGCAAATGGAATCGGAAACAATTTAGCAAAGACCTTAGAGTCAATGGGGATCGTTGTGAAAGGAAACATTTTAAATGATTTAGATACAGATGTTGATTATAGTGTTATGTATGAATCTGAATTATCCACAAAAAACACTTCAAACATTAACAAAGTAAATTTAGATGTATCGACAATGTTAGCTTACGTCAGTTCTGTTACGAATGGAAGTTGCAAGAAATATAAATTAACAACCCCTGTGCTAACGCAGCAAGCAGAATGGGAATCCAAACGGCCTGTAAAACCGATATTAGAAGCCTTCTTTACAGGTAAATCTACAGGGTGATTCCTAAAAATCGCCGCAAGCTGTAATTTTGTTATTTATTGTCCAATTAATGATTCTGCAAGCTTCCAATGCTGATTTTTTCAAGTTATTAGATACCATTTGATTTAGAAAAAATCTTGTACCATAATAAAAAAATTAAATTACATTAAAAAAAAAAAGTTGACTATTGCTTGACATTGAAGTTAATGTGGAAGAAAATCCAAATTAATACGTTCTTGTAGTACTTACTCCAACAATCATTTATTTGTGTTTTTTCTGACATCAGACAATGAGTAACAAAGTTACCAATGGTGGGCACTTAATATAATACAACCTGTATAAATCATTTTATAATGTTTTTTAAATCAAATTTTTAGATAAAAAACTGTATTGCTGTGAAACTGCCAGACATAGTTTTTTAAGTATATTAAGTACAGTAGGAGGAGCGGAAGAAAGGAAACGTGCTCAAGAATTCCTTAAAGGTGTGACTGTTTTACCAGATAATGCAACTACTGAAGATACCATCGAAGGTGAAAGTGAAATATTTGATAATGTTCAATTTACCTCGGACAAGCAATTGGCTGTTGGAGGCAAAATACGCGAAAGGTCATTAACCATATTCACATTTGGCGACAGAATCCGGGCTGTCACAGTCACCGCAAATGATGGATTCGTACGAGCGGCCAAACAGCAAGTAAGTCGGATATAAAATCGTTGCTCATTACAAAAAAACACTTTTGCAGGGAATTAATTTTGTTGTGTTTATTCATGAATCTCGAGCTTTAACCGAACAAAAGGAGGCTAAAGCAATTAGGATTTACGAATAACTTAAATTGTGCCTTTTGTATTTTCCTTCCTCTTGAATTATATTGTTTTAAATCGTTCGTATATTTTTCTTTTCCCTTTCAAATCGTATTGTTCGTTGTGTTGCCTATAGTCCAGTCGAATTAGATTTTGACCATAAAAAAATTATTATCTGAAATTTTTTGCGCTTAATGACGAAGAAGGGTATGTAGAATGATAATATGAAAATAATATAAGTGGTAAAATTACGTTTTTTTCCACATTTTTTACTGCCTATAAAAATCTAAACGAGCTATCGGAAAATTACTTATTGTATGTTGTAGGCACTTAAATTACTTACAATTTAGAATGCCTAAAGTCATATTTAACCAATTTGTTAACCGTAAAATAAATGTCGAACGTGAAAAAACGAATTTTAGAAAATTACGCATTATTACTGCAAAAATGGATGGACGTTGATGAAACTTATGGAAAAGACGGTCAACCAAATGACCAATATGTGTGCCAAAGGCTGATTCGATTGACCATCAAATTGTTGACCAAGGAATTTGTTAAGTAATTTTGCAATTGTTTTTGCAGCTGCGCCTGTTTAATTACTAAACGTTAATTTTTTAAGTTAATATCGTAGATGTAGGTTCTAATTCATCCAAAGAAACGTATCGAAAAACAAAATTGCAATAAGTTGAAATTAAGTTGCTCTTAACAACCGATAAAGTAGGATACGCAAAGAAGCCTTATAAACAAATTGTCTTTGCCACCTACAGCAGCTGCAGCCGCACAGCAAGTTTTCAATTGCAACTGTGGCAGGGAAATAATTCCCTAAATGCATGTGATTGGGGGTGGATTTCTTGCTGAACCCGGAATCAATTTTAAAAATTGTTTCCTGCAGTTGTAAGAGCAATTGCACATCACAAAACTGTGTCTGCAGAAAACACGGTTTGAAATGTACAGAAATTTGCAAAAATTGCCATGGCCAATCGTGCGAAAACATAGAAAAACCGATAATCGAGGGCCTGTTAGAAGAGACCGAAGATTTTGCAGAGAGTATCTTTGAAGAAACAGGTATCATACCAGACGAAGAAGATGATGAACTCATTCCTGCCAAAAAAAGTAGAATAAAATAACAATAAAGAATTTTTAAGAAAAGTTGTAATTTATAAATTATTTAATGTTGAATTTACGAGGGATTAATACCGACTACGTATATATTTTATGGCGGCATTGTACTCGTCTCAACGAAATATTTATTTAATGTAAGCAGAGCGAATTCCCGAGCGGTTTTTGTCTGACCCCTGAGACAATTTGTTTATAAGGCTTCTTTGCGTATCCTACTTTATCGGTTGTTAAGAGCAACTTAATTTCAACTTATTGAAATTTTTTTTTCGATACGTTTCTTTGGATGAATTAGAACTTACATCTACGATATTAACTTAAAAAATTAACGTTTAGTAATTAAACAGGCAGCTGCAAAAAAATTGCAAAATTACTTAACAAATTCCTTGGTCAACAATTTGACGGTCAATCGAATCAGCCTTTGGCACACATATTGGTCATTAGATTGACCGTCTTTTCCATAAGTTTCATCAACATCCGTCCATTTTTGCAGTAATAATGCGTAATTTCTAAAATTCGTTTCTTCACGTTCGACATTTATTTTACGGTTAACAAATTGGTTAAATATAACTTTAGGCATTCTAAATTGTAAGTAATTTAACTGTCTACGACATACAATAAGTAATTTTCCGATAGCTCGTTTAGATTTTTATAGGCAGTAAAACATGTGAAAACAGACGTAATTTTACCAATTATTTGCAATTTGCGAACTTAGCAGCACTTCTTTGGAGTTACTTTTTTATATTATCATTCTACATCCCTTCCTCGTCATTAGGCGTAAAAAAATTTCAGATAATAATTTTTTTAATTTCGCACGAGTTTTTGATCTAATTCGACTGGACTTTTTTGGAATTCCGCTAAACTTAATTAACGGGAGTTCGTTGTGTTGCCTACATTTATTGTTGTTGACAGCATTTAAAATTTCGGAATTCGTCGGTCTGTCGTGCATTTTCGGTTGAGACGCGCACGCGGCACTCATCATTTTAAATGTGACAGGTGGCTGCACTGGCACGCTATGGAAAATGGCCGCGTTGAGTGAGTGAGCGAAAGTTGTGGCTACGATCGTTAATATTGGTGGTTGTGAACGATTAAGAAATCTATTATAAGATGAAAACTATTGTTTATTGAAAGTGGCGTGCGAATTAGTACATGAAGATAGTAAAACAGTCTCAATTAATTTAGTAGTGTTTAAATTTTACAGTGCAAATGACGTTTGTATAACCTGTACTCGGGGTAAATTTAAAAAATATCGCTACATTCACCAAGAAAGCACAAATAAACCTGTTAAACCGTGTAAATTCCGAGTTTTAAGTTTTAAACTAGTGAGGTTATAAACATAATTTTTTGCGACCGTTCCAAACAACCTGTTAAAAAGTACAGTGAACTTTTTTGTTTACATCTGGGATATCTTGAAAAATATTTAAACTATACATCTGTTCGAGGCTTTAACTTTCAAATAACTTTGTGCGTAAAAAATAATCAGTTTCCTCAGAAAAAAACTTTCGTAAAGAGTTGGGTATCAATTATTTATTAAAACAAGTTTTTACGTGATGATAATTTCAAATGCAAAATGCACATGGATACAACGCAGTAAAAAACGTTAACCTTCGGCGAATCAATTAATTTAAATTTGCAAAGTGTGTCGAATAATAAAACCGTTGACTAAACAGCTAAAATGCACGGAATAAAAAAATTATGCATCGCTGAAGTTTGAAAAGTAATATAAACAGTAAGGTTATGTCTGTGTACAGAGTGTTGTGATTCGGTGCACCGGGTAGTGCAATGTAATGAAGAACTGTTAGATCGACACGCTGGAGCGAGCTAGCTCTGGCCCAGGGGGTTGCTTAGACGGCGGTGGGACAGTTCCCCCCGTCGTCCCTCAGCCCCCGGGTCTGTCGTCCCTTCACCCCGAAGTGATCACCCCAAAGCGACAGGCTGTGGTAGACAGGTGGGTGTTCGCTTTGATTTATTTATATACCAAATATTCGGTTTATTTAAACGACGAAGAGTTGGGTCTCAAAGGGTTCCAGCCTATTTCAACTGAAAATTAATTTTTTCATTCCTAATTTTAAAACCAGACTTGTATTATATTTTTTACTTCTCCAATTTTTTATTAACACCAATGAATGAATGTTTCTAAATCTGCTGATATAATTCTAATTTATGGAATTATTTGTAATTAAGTTCTATAAAAGTACAATGAATGGTTTCAAACCTTTCCCTAAATGGTAGCTAGGGTATAAATTTACATCCCGGATGTATCAGTAATAAATTTTGTGTTCTAAATTTTTTTTGTAAATTATAACGACCAAAAGCTAAAACTTGCTAAATAATGCATCAATTAGGTCAAAAACTAACTGAACGTTATGGAACCAGCCTGAAAACAACGTATGAACAATTACAACCTAACAGTTTGTTGACTTTTTAAAAAACGAATTAAATGATTTTCATTTTGAATTCTGATGGTGTCAGGTGAACGTGGCGCCTCCTGGACTTTTTGGTAACTGGAAAGTGCCAGCTACAAAGCGAAACCAGAGTTAAAAGTCTTTCAACTGTGCTTTATTTTACAAAACTGTAACAGTGCTTCACAATTTTCAAATTTATTCTATAATATAGTCAAACTTCCCTATAACGAATTTCTATTTAACGAATTTCTCTATACAGTGAGGACGCGTGGGTTGGAATAAATTCGTTTAAAATTCATGGGTTTGGTTTTTGGAAAAACGCCCAGACACGTCGATTTTTGTTTTTAAAACTGCATCTTTTTTATATATATAATTTTACCATCGTCTTGACGTCATCAATAATTTTTTTAAATTGCACCCCATATTTTTGTTCACGAATTTGGATGCTGCACATTTTTCTGAGTGCAGAAATGTCAAATTCGTATGACCTTGAATAGGAAAGTTTTCGAAATCGGTTCTAAAGTTTCAAAAATTTATGATAAAATTATTAGAGTACACCACTAATAATATCACCAAAGAAGCGCTAGAAATCGAGCAAAACATTCAATTGTGTATTTATTTTGTTTTTTTGATTGTTGACACTTGTCAAGTACAGTTGCAAAGTTTGAAGAACGACGCGTTTAACTGAGAAACAACGAATGGAAATGTTGATGATGGTAGGATATGGCGATAATACTCGAACACAAGCTGAAGTTTACTTATTGTTCAATGATAAGTACCCGGAGAGGCATATTACACAATCAGTAGTTAATAAGATAGAGAACAAGTTTAGAGACTTTGGCCACGTAAGAGACAATTACAAAACCAACCATGTTCCATTTCCAGAAAACACACAATTGAATGTTTTGCTCGATTTACAAGAAAATCCTCACAAATCAAGTCGACAATAGCTGCAGAACAGTCAGTAAGTAAATCTTCTGTTCTAAAATATTTACACAAGAACAAATGGCACCCATACAAAGTACATTTTGTTCAGGAACTTATTGAAGTCGATCTCGACCGCAGATTAGAATTTTGCGAAATAATGATGGATAGATGCAATGCCAACCCGGAATTTTTACGTAAGATAGTTTTTTCCGTCGAGGCAACATTTTGTTTGAATCGTTCGGTAAACAGGCAAAATTTTCGACATCGGGCACCAGAAAACCCACATTGGAGAATGGAAAGTCATACACAATTCCCTCAGAAAGTAAACGTTTGGGCCAGAATTGTGGGAGCCTCAATTGTGGGTCCCTTTTTTATTGAAGGAGCACTTAATTCTGAAAAATATTTAGACTTACTACAAAATGACATAATACCCAGTGTAAGTGCACTTTACCTGAATAATGAGAAGCCAAATATACCGGCAGATTCGATATGGTTCCAACAGGATGGAGCGCCCCCACACTATTCGAGAACAGTACGAGAATACCTTCATAATATTTTCCCAAATAGATGGATCGGAAGGAGAGGTTTTATCGAATGGCCAGCCAGGTCTCCAGATTTAACCCCATTAGATTTTTATCTATGGGGTTTTCTGAAATCTGAAGTCTACTTCAATAAACCGGAAAATATTGATGAATTGAAGAATAGAATTATAGCCGAAATACAACAAATCCAGCCACAAACGTTAACTGAAGTGTTAGGAGAAATTGAATTTCGACTTGCCTATTGTCAGGAAGTCAATGGTCAATAGTTTGAACATTTAATTTGATTTGTTGTTCTGTTTTTTTAATAAATCGGTCCTTTTCAGACCATAGAGTGAAATAAATTTTGTAGGATACAATCTCAGTTATTGATATGTTCAATCGTAAATTTTTCGATAACTGTTGAGTTTGGGTATAGGACATGGTACATAAAAAAAATAGGTGTTTCCATTTGAAAAAATGAAGTTGATAGTCGTAACTTATTTTTGGGCCAGCTTTTGTACGTGAATTTACCATCGACGTTAAAAAATTGTATTATTTCATAAATTCTTGTGGACCTGAAAGGGTTAAACTGATTTTTTTCCAACATGAATTCCTATATAACGAAGTTTCTCTATAACGAATTTTTTTAAGGTCTTTATAGAGAAGTTCGACTGTAGTTTGTTGTACACTACTTATATTGTTTTCCAAAAATTACATGTTGCAACGATGGTTTTGTCTCTCAAATGAAAATAGGTAAGGTAAAAAAAAAAAGATTTAATGCCATATAATGCCAGAAAGAAATGACAATGATTGATGATAAATCAGTAGCAATAACGCACGCCTAAAGAAAGGAAAACCTTTTCGTACTTCCACGTTTTGGTTGGCGTATTGACTATGATTTTTGTACTTTTACCTAAGACAAACTTTCGAGAAGAAACTCGGTCACAGATACGACGGTCCGACTGTAATCGTTTGAAATTGTTCTGTTAGTAACTGAATATTTCCGAATAGCTTGTCTGTCTGTCTACTGGCGATTTATTGCCTATCTCCTTCCAATCACTTTTATTATTTTTGTTGTACGAGGTTCCTTCCAAATTGCTTTCCGTCATTTCTTGAATTTGAAAAAGCCATCGAAATATTAGCGACAAACAATAAAAGGCTTTAGATACCATTTGAAGTACAAATTTTATCTACGCGTCAATTTTTTTAGCGGATAAAGGAATTAAAAAAGGAAAAATTAAATTTGAAGGTTCAACTTCAATGTCACCCACACGTTTTATGTGCAATTCGTCAGCTTCTCGTTACAACTGGTTTCCGCTGTATTTCCAAAACCCCGACGCTGGACCCCGTTGTCTTGCTTTCATAAATTCTAATTGAAAATTTTTAAAAAGAGAGAGCGTGGCAATCTATAATAATCCGCGTTACATTTGCAATTTTTGATAGTTCTCACGATTTCCAAATTTAAACAATTTCAAGTGGATTTTTTCCGTTTCATTAGGTCGTTGTCCTGCCGTCTTCAATTCAGCATTGATTAATTTATGTATTATTCCCATAACGGCCTGTATCTACTAATATTAATCACACCAGTTGATAATAGATGAGCCTACAGACGTCATTTATATAAAAAAAAAAATTACATTCTTTCGTAAGGATCTTTTCTGGTTGTCACAGTTAAATAGGCACGTCTATTTCGCATCCACCTTGAATCTGCTGTTGAAAGTAGTACTCCTGCTATGCTAGTTTAGTGCTAACAGATAGAATCTGGGTGCATTCAGTGTCCATGAATATTGAAAGCCGTCTATTATTATGCTACGGGGTTATGACTTTCACTAGTGCAGACACCCATCCGTTATAGTCATCTCGATTGCTCGCATTCTTCGCCGGCCTTTTCATTCTCTGGACAAATTTAATTTTTGAGAAACCATTATAAGTACAACCGTCTAAAAATTATGAGAAAACTTAATACATGTAAATTGGTAAATAAAACGTAGCTTATAATCTTATCGTCGCTTTCCTTTTTATTTTTAGATTTTCAGACACATACTTTAATTAAAGTTATGATATCAAGTTTGTCGATCTAGTTTATATTTTTTAGAAGAAATTTATGTTACAGAATGGTCGAGATAAGTTTCTCTCGTATCGATATTTACAAACTGTTTACTTTGTAAGTTTTTAATTAGCTACAGGCTGTTATTTAAGAGTGATGGAACCCAAATTTCTAGTTTGTCGATAAGTGAATATAAGATAGGCTTAATCGTAAAAATTGAAACAGTAAATTATAAAGGGCGTTAGATAAAGCGTTGTGTAAACAGTCGTACAACACACGAAGATTAGGAAATGGAACTCACTCGAAAAGATCATCCCAACGCGGCCCCAAGGGCGTCATGGGCTTTTTCGTGGGTCATATCTTCCTAATTATAAAATAAACAACTATTGTGTAATAGCGGAAGTTTTCAAGTGAATAAATGAGAATAGTATATTATTACATGAGCAAGTAAAGAAGGTTTTTATCCATGAAAATGAAGTTTGCTGCACGAGCCGAAGGCGAGTGCATGTAATCATTTGAGTGGATAAAAACCTTTACTTGCGAGTATAATACTATACTTTATCTACGATCATCCATACAAAATAATAAAACAAATTCTTAATTAAATATTTTTTAATTTTTGAACGTGATACTATGACAGTTAGTTTACATTGTCATTTTTATTGTAAATGTTAATCGTAAAGTTTGAACAACTATTGAAACTAAAAGGTGGATTCTTGACAAGATTAATGTCACCATTGTTCTTCGTTATAGTTGTGGTACTGTTAACATTTGCACTTGCATTTGTAGCATTACTTCCAGAGGTATAAATCCCTCAGATTTGCGTTTCAAAAATGCTTGAAGTTTTTTATAATTTTCAATATGTATATCGTGATGAATGATTAAGGTACTCTTAAGCATTGAATAGTAACTCCAAAGAGAAGAAGATGAATATTTTTCTGCAAGCATCACAAAATAACTTAACACAACATTTTCAGAAAAGGAAGTAGTATTTTTCTCTGTTCGCCACTTTAAAAAAGTTTCATAAACAGATTCATATTTGTGCCGTGATTTTTGTGGTAGAAGATTTTCTATTGCAGTCGTTGCGATATTGCGAATGTCAGGGGGCGTACAGGACATTCCATTTTCTTCGTCCAACATTTTAAACTTGCGGTCACAAAAAACTGCTTCACAAACCACGAATTTTATTATTAACACACTTGGGTACGTTTTGCTGTCAATTGCTTTAGTTTTGCTTGGTTATGTTGTTGCAATTAATGCAAACTGTTACCAACGTGGCAATGTTGTAAAATAAAAATCCCAATATTTTTAATTTTCATTGGTCGAAGTCCCGATGGATAAAAATTCTGTCAATTTTACCCATGGCTGGGAACCAATAGGATGCTCTCTTTAATTTATCGATGGATAAAATGACAATTTAGAGTAGAGGTTTCACATCAATAATGTTTATATTATATAATGATCGTAGATAAATAATAATTACGATTTTGCTAAAGTTGTCTGTTTAACCCTAGAATGCTATCGTACGTCGATGCGACGCCTTGCTTGCATACAATAAGCGACTTTAGTTGATGTATTGTGAATCGTATTAAGTTACAGATAAGTAGCTGATAACGCGCTATAAACCAGTGCTTATCAAAATATATTTTGTGTCAGCGCTGGCGGCTTAAATGCGGCGTTCGGAATTTTTGCTATCAGTGTTTCGGATGTATAAGATAAATAAATAAATGCAAACTCAGCACAAACTCACAGCTCTTATCTGTAAACCGCAATATAATCAATATTGACTACAGCCGAATATTGCTTGACAGTAACCTATTAACTCCAATAACGATAGCATTCTAGGGTTAAAAAATGACGAAATTATCTAGGCTGACGTATTAGATCATTGACATTCGCAAGGCGATCACAGAATGAAAAAATAGGCAATAATAAAAATACAACTTTTTCAAAACCCGTTTGTTCAACATTGTTTTTTCACAAAACTCAATTTGAATTTTTTAGACGTTATTCGCTGTTCAATCCTGTATATTGTTTTGATTTTGACTACATTGATATTTCGATCAATCTCAAAATATCGCCCGATAATATTGAAACCTTTAAATTTAGAGGCGTTGTAACAGGAACAAGATTCGTCAGTGAGTTATTTTTATTGAATGGTCGATTCAAGAACAGTGCAACTTTAAATTTCACTTTTGATTTAATAGAATGCGCCGATTCGTGAATCATTCTTCACTTTCAACGTTTTCTTTTGAAAAGTCTATTAAAACAACCGTTTGCCGATAACTCTGCACTTATTTACCCTTGTGACGAGGAAAAATCTGATTTGAGAAAAACGCTGCTTAAACGATAGGTACACAGTCAGGGGTGATGAACCTTTTAATAGGCATTGCGGGCGGAATGAAGGAGAAACATCTTATGTTTTTTTTTTTTAATTGCATTTTTTAGTTGAGAGCGTCACGAATGTTGAGTTGACTACCCCTTATGCAGTTATGTAGTTAATTAATTAATTGAAACAATTTTTAAAAAACAAGGAAAGTATGGTAATAAAATTAAAAAATTTTGACGCAGTAAAACTTTGTCGGTTCCATTTAATATTGTAAAATTTTTGCACGCTTAAATTGGTGCCACTTACTTCGTCGACTAATCCCTCATAAAATGTCGAACCCTGGATACATTTAGTAATATTACTACAAACGAGTTTTTTTCCGAAGTTATAGTGAAACAACAAAAAGAAATCGTTCTAAATCTTGAAAATTTGTAAATGACGCCTTTTCCATAGTTTATGTCACGACGATATATAGTGACGTGCCGGCGTGATCAGCACGTGTTACTTGAAACTTGAATTTCTATTGGTTAGTATAAATTTAGGGCGTTATTTGCACTTGCCAAGGTGGAGAGTGCATGTTGAGCATGTTATCACTATACAGGCTGTCCCAGAACTCGCGCCCCAAAGAAAAAAGGAGAAATCCTCATCAAAAGACAAATAAAAATTCTCAAAGAAAAAAATGTGTAGCTTGAACGGTATTCAAAATAAGAACATTTTTATTCGACAAATCAGAGCGTTGTAAGCCATCCAGGTGTAGTTCCTAACATTGTTGCTATGTGATTGGTTTTATTACGTTTTCAATAAACTGGTCGGCTATGAAACTTTTGAAAAACTTCAAGATTTCGTTCGAATTCTTTCAATTATGTATTCTGCCGCGGATTATGTGGAAATGTTGTTAATTTACGGCGAATGTGGACGAAATGCTAGAGAAGCGGCAATGATTTATGCCCAACGCTTTCCTAACAGCAATCATCCCAATCACAAAGTGATTCTCAGTGCTATCGTTCGAATCATCGAGACAGGCCACATTTTACCGAATAGGAAGGAAAATGGTGGGGCTTCCAGGACTGTACGCACTGTTGAAAACGAAGAGGCTATTTTAGATGCCTTTGAAGAAGGTACCGAAATCATTAGAGAAGTTGCACAGGAATTGAATATTTTGAAAACTTCTGTACATCGAGTTATGAAGACTGAAAGACGACATCCGTATCATTATACGCGTGTGCAACATTTGCAGCCACAAGATTACCTTGCCAAACGGGAATTCTGTACATGGCTTTTAAATCTAGAAGAAAACACCCCAAATTTTATTTCTCGGATTTTGTTTTCTGATGAATCAACTTTCGGGAGACAAGGATGCTTCAATGCGCATAATTGGCACACCTGGGCGGAAGAAAATCCACATGCTCTATTTCCAAGAGCATTTCAAGAAAGATTTTCCCTAAATTTGTGGGCTGGTCTATTAGGGAATCGTGTGGTATGTCTGCAATAGAAATTAGTTTACATGTCATCGAACTTTCCTCTTTAGGTAGGACCTTTTGAATTTCCTGCACGGTTAACGGGAGCCATTTATGCAAATTTTTTGGACACAGAACTTCCTGTTTTTTAACATAAGTTCACGCGTTATAATAAAGGCTCTTTTCAAAACCGCCATTTGTTGTTTTATTTAACAAACTAAAACTTGATTAAGAGGATGTCGAGTGTGACATCTTGAATGACATTTGCCTTAACCTAATATGTTGATGTTGACACTTTAGCGGGCATGTCATTCTGACATTATTTAATTGTGCCAAATTATAACCTTAGCAACCGATTTTATTCACATTAACACCTGAGAGTTCCCTTTCTGGAATTGGTGGAACTTAGATGTCTCACAACTCTCTTATGCAAGCCATTAATTGTTTTTCGTTTGCATTTTTAGAATCGTAATTGTCGTCGGCATTTGCCTGTCTTCTCTGGGGCGCGAGTTCTGGGACACCCTGTATATGATCGTGAAATAAAATATAGTCTCTTAGTTTTACAATGTAAGAGATTAGAGTTAAACAATGATGTAGATGGAGACTGTAAACTTCCCTTCTTGAAAATTAAAAAATGTAGTTAAAAAGTAGCTAATATGTATAATGTTCATTTTTAGTAGGTTTGTAATTGTAAATTTTTTATTAATGAAAGTTTGTTTAAATATATTCGCTTTAATGAGAACAATTCATATTTTTTTAAATATAAAAACAGTTTTCTCATTTCTTATTAGAACTCGCGGAACCAGCTAACGGTTGGACGATTTTATGTACCCGTTTTCACGACGTTATTTGCCGTCTTTAAACATTCACGTACAGTTAACTGTCTCTTTCTAATTGGTCTACAAAGACAAAACCAAGATTCCGTTGTATACGTAGTAGTTTAAAAAACTTTTCGACTAAATGCAAAAAAATAAATAATGTCGGTAAAAACCAGATGAAACTAACCGGAAACTCCGCTATTCCAATTTCACACAATTTCAAAGAAAAATGTACAGGGTGTCCAAAAATTGAGCTTCGATTGAAAGTTATTTATTTGAATTTTGGTGCACGTATAAGGCTAGAAATTTCCAGTTTTAAATGTTAATTGTCGGCATCAGTTTTCGAGAAAAAAAATAAAAACTGATTTTTTATAAAAATACTATTTCCCAATTTTGTCAAATTTTACTTTTCAGGATCACTATGATTAAGACAAAGATATGCAAAATAAAAAAAAGATTCAAAAGCTGTAATTAGTCTAAAATTCCCTTATGCTTGAATCTCAAGAGTAAAAGTAATAATTTATGACTGTAAATAGTCGTTAGTACATTCCGCAGAGGTAAGTGCGATTTAAATTTATGACATTGTAAAAATTTGTCACTGTCGAGTGGAAGTCGATTGATGTGAATAACAGAAATGTACCTAAGTCGAGCTTTTTTTTTACAATAGTTTCCTTATTCCATAACAACATTTTTACAATTTTCCACTTATTACAAATTTATCACACACAAACATTTTAAAAAACACATTTTCAAAAAAGTCAAACACAATGATTACATTCTTGTAGATTTCTAAAATTTACGTAAATTGCAAGTCCTCTAATAAATTACGATTATGAGTACGAAGATACTTTAAAGTGCCAATGTTGAATTTTTTTTTAACTCGAAGACGACTTATTACATTTTTCGTTTGAAATATTTTCGGTGCGGTTATGGAAAAGGGACAGACCATTCGAGGTACCAGTTACCCACTTTCAGTTTCGGAGAAAATTTTACAATGCCATACATTTAAATCGTACTTAACTTTGCGGATAGTACTAACGACTATTTACAGCCATAAATTATTACTTTTACTCTTAAGATTCCAATATAAGGGAATTTTAGACTAATTACAGCTTTTGGAATTTTTTTTTACTTTGGATATTTTTGCCTTAATAATACTGATCTTGAAAAGTGATATTTGACAAAATTGGGAGATATTATTTTTATAAATAATCAGTTTTTATTTTTTTTGTCGATTATTTTTTAATGATTTCATTCACCAATCGTTTAGCAGTATTTGGGCACACGTGTTTAATTCTGTCCAATCACAACATTATTATAGTGAGAATTTTCTACTGTAGAAAATTCCCGCGAGCATAATTTCTAGTATTTTGTTTACATATGTAACTTGACAGCACATTTTCTAGTTTTGACATCTGTCGCCAGTTTGATTTTAGTTTATAATGAATTAAACTGTATTTTTATGCTGTATTTTTTATTTAAACGTTAAAAAATAATCTTCCGAATACCACTCGAGAGTGCGAATTAATTAGAAAATAATTCTCCAGTTATTTTTTCAAACTTGTTGCCATTTGGGAATAGCCACTCGAGCCCTACGGGCTCTCGTGTCTATTCCCTGGCAACAAGTTTTCGAAAATCTGTCGAATTATTTTCAATTTATTCTCACTCTCTTGTGATATTACTTATGAAAACTAACGCCGACAATTAACATTTAATCGTGCCTGTTATTCGGTCGCCACCTGTTCGCGGCCTCTTTAAAAATTAGATATTTATATTAATAACATTTAGTATTTAACCAAAAACAACAACCTGTTGTAATGTTCTCTGAATTATGCACCCCCGGCCGAGAACCGGTAAACCATCTATTTACTGGTAAATAATTTTTTTAAAAATTTTTCCTTGAGATTAGGTCATTTCTGATGTATTTTTATATTAAAAGACTCGTTCAGTTATCTGATTTCATACATGATATGATTGCTGTAATCTCGAAATTCTGTCAAAAGGCTGCCAACAGGGCCGTTCACCCTACTGCACTGATTATATTCTCATCAAATTCTGAAACATAAATTACATTCTAATTGTAAGCTTTAATGTTATGCAGTGTCTCTCTTGTGACTTGCAATTGTGATTTGTGGCAGTTTAAAATTGCAGTGTTTGTGGCTTTACGAAACGATTTTACTTATCAGCGAAAAACGGTTGTAACTAACATCATGGAATGTATCAAGCAGTGGCGGCTCGTGGTAGTGACGAGTGAGGAGGCTAATATTTATGAAGAATAGGTCAATAGTCAACAAATTATGATGTTTTATTTTTGTATCACAATTTACCGTCCAGCAAGAACCATCTAGGAGGTGTAGAGTTATTTCTTGCCAGGACTGGATTAGGAGTTGAAGGAAATGCACAGGGTGGAATGATGAGATATGAGCTTACAAAATATATTTTCTCTTACTTAATAATGAAAATAATATAATGTGTGATTCAATAAATTACCATTTTAGGTTAATGGTAGCAAAAACTCGTGCCTTAATTTGCACAATATTATTGATAATGACTGTTAAAAATCGGCAAATAAATTAGTAAATAACAGAATGGGATTAAGCTTGTAACAAGTGCAAACGGAAATTCATTCAATCGCATATTATAAGCCTAGGAACAAAAACAAAAGTTCTAAAAAATAAACTAAAGTGAGAACAGAAAAGCTCTCAGAAAAAAAGTAACAAAACGAAAATTCTTTAAAAGGAACCAATATCCTCACAAGTTTTAGAAAATACATTTTGTAGTTCTACTTCCATATCTTCATTCATGTTGAAACAATGAAACCCGCAAATTCAAAATTGTATACCTGAATGCAATGATTGCAGTAGACCTGTCGCACCCAGTGCTAAGGAATAATTGGGATCTTAGCCCGGCAAAACGCACTGACCAGGGCACGTGTTCGGGTGGGAGTGGAGCCGTAGCCTCCGCTGCAATAGTTTTATTCTTTCTAACTCAAGTATTGCATCTCATTTCTTTTTAACGTTCAAGGTCAAAATCGCCTCATTCTATAGAATTAAAGCAGATGCTTGGAGTCAAATGTAGCAAATTGTCTCCGGCCAGGTCTCGACCATATTTCTGGCGCTTACATTCAATCTTCAAGTCCCATATTGTAAATAGAAGATCCCCTTTAATAAGGCCGTTCTGGTATGGTGAAAGAAAATTATCTACCAAATAACTATTACCATTTATTTAATTGAGTACTTAATAATTGATTTCATACTGAAACTTTAATGAAAATCAAATTTGATTATGTAATTATTTATTTATTTCAATTTTACCATGAGGAGGCTCAGCCTCCCTTGCCTCCTCTGACGAGCCGCCACTGGTATCGAGTAATTTCAAGTGAAATTACGTTAAGGTTCATTGTCCATACGCACAACTGAACAAAATAATAATTATCATATCTTAATTGTTACGTTACTTCAAATTGATTTGGCTGGCACGTACTCGCTTTTGAAGAAAGTTGTTGCGCGCATAAGTGGCACACTCTTTCGAAATTACTATTTCGCTTAGGCGTACATTAAAAACGGATCGTGATATTAACAACATTACGCAATAGTCGTGATTTCAAATTGTTATTAACACAGAAAGGATCGATGGGTTTCCCCGACGCACTTGTGAATTTCATGAATGAATCGACGCGTTTAGAAATCGATTGGTAAATAGATAACACCAAAACGATTCGTAAAATGTGTAGAATGTGTTCGTTTTGTCACCGTTTGTGAACAGAAAGGAAAGAACTCGTCGAATTATATCGAATTGCCATTTTTTTAAAACTTGATAAGGAAAAGTAGGGGGAGACGCGCCGATACAAATTCCTTGTTAAAATTAACGTTTAAATTGATATATCGTGAAATTAGATTCGCATTTGTAGTGTTTTGAAGCGACTTGCTTGGATGGTACTCGAGTCGCGCTTAAAACATTAATTTGTAAATCTTGATGGGACATTTTTGGGTAACCTACTCATAACGCTTCTTACTTTTGCAGACTCCGTCGACGTATAGAATCGTACAGGCGGAGACAAAACGACTGTATGCCGCGTTTCGACCAGTCATTCAGCGGGATCTGCGAACAGAACCTGCAGGATACATTGCAATTGAAACAACGTTATTTAGACGCCAAAAATAAGAGAACCCCGAAAAGCAAGGATAAGAAGCAGCAGGATTCGATTCAGAGCAGCGTGCACGTGGTGGTGAGTGGTTTCTTATTTTTCTGTCTTGTACACATACACGGTGAGTCACAGTTCTAGTTTCATAAGACATAATAGCAGTTTACAACGCAAAGGTAAATAGCTTTGTTATTTACAGAACTACGTTAAAAGGTCAAAAGAGCAAAGTTGTTGAGCATAATAATTATCTGCTTTGGGGATTTAACCTTCCAGTAGTCGCACGTGTTTTTTTTTTGATTTTCCAAGGAATTTCCCATTCGAACGGCCGTTTTCAGTACCTTCCTAATTTATTGTCTAAATGTTAGTGGAGCTGCAAATATATTATTTTTGCTTTTTTTGGCATATTGCGGAGTGAGACTCCGCAGCGACTATTGACGTCTTCGGCATATCTTTGTATACATTTTGACATTTTCGGTTTACAACAGCCCAAGGTAAATCTGTAATAATCATTTTCGATACAAGTGCACTGTCCAATAGTTTTCAAAGTGTGTGGTTGCTTGTTTCAAGCACGAAGCCAAGTTGTGTGGAAAAGCTGCACAAAATGACAGCGTACGTTTTTTCATATTAAAAAATACATTAATTTATTGTAAATTTTGAAGTTGTTTGACAAATCGTCAAGTTAATATTGATTCGTTCAATATCCACTTTTTGGGGATATTGGGTTATAAATTTCGCAGACGGATTGTAGAATCCGCTACAATACAAACCGGCTAGCCGCATTATAAAACGGCTCGGTTTTGTAAATCGGCTGGTTAACGTTTAGGCGGGTTGTAATACGGCTAAACGTTGGTCAGTTTTACTGTAACGACGTTTCGCGTTCTCCAATGCAACAAAATGACGGGTCGCCGTTTTATAAAACGGCGAAAAGAGACTTTATATAAAGAAAACCTTTCCTTGTAGCTATGACAAATATGCAGTCATAACTATAAGAAAAAGGTTTAACTCAATATAAAAGGTTTTTTTTAATAAAATGTCTAACAATTCTTCCTTTATCAAACGGACTGAGTTATTCAGCGATTCATAAAACACCTAAAATGTTCAGTCAAATTGTAAAAATTCTGTTCAGTCTATATTTTACAATCTCCCCAATCATTTAGAAAACGACTGAATTTACAATTCGCCGCCGACATCTACAATATGGCTGATTGTCGCCCTACATTACACATAGTCAACATTCCGGCTAAACAATCTGCCTAAACGTTAATCAGCCGTTTTACAAAACAGAACTGCTTTGTAAAGTGGCTAGCCGCTTCGTATTGCGGCGGATTCTACAATATGGCTGCGACATGTACACCAAAGTTTAAGTTAAAGTTTAAGTTAAAGTTGGCTTGTTCAATGGTCCACAAGAGAACCAGTAAAATAAAAAGTTTTCAGTATTTATTTTGTACAATATCTAGTAAAATTATTAAAATTTTGTGTTATTGGTTGTATTCATTAAAGTTTTTTGTAAAATTTTCTGCTCAAAACTTTTTTTTATGTTTATGACATAACAACTTAATAATACACTTGGAAAGGCTACAATTTATTACTAAAACCTGCCTAAAAGTTAATCAGCCGTTTTACAAAACAGAACTGCTTTGTAACGTGGCTAGCCGCTTCATATTGCGGCGGATTCTACAATATGGCTGCGACATGTACACCAAAGTTTAAGTTAAAGTTTAAGTTAAAGTTGGCTTGTTCAATGGTCCACAAGAGAACCAGTAAAATAAAAGTTTTCAGTATTTATTTTGTACAATATCTAGTAAAATTATTAAAATTTTGTGTTATTGGTAGTATTCATTAAAGTTTTTTGAAAAATTTTCTGCTCAAAACTTTTTTTTTATGTTTATGACATAACAACTTAATAATCCACTTGGAAAGGCTATAATTTATTACCAAAACAACCTGCCTAAATGTTAATCAGCCGTTTTACAAAACAGAACTGCTTTGTAACGTGGCTAGCCGCTTCGTATTGCGGCGGATTCTACAATATGGCTGCGACATGTACACCAAAGTTTAAGTTAAAGTTTAAGTTAAAGTTGGCTTGTTCAATGGTCCACAAGAGAACCAGTAAAATAAAAAGTTTTCAGTATTTATTTTGTACAATATCTAGTAAAATTATTAAAATTTTGTGTTATTGGTAGTATTCATTAAAGTTTTTTGAAAAATTTTCTGCTCAAAACTTTTTTTTTATGTTTATGACATAACAACTTAATAATACACTTGGAAAGGCTATAATTTATTACCAAAACAACCTGCCTAAATGTTAATCAGCCGTTTTACAAAACTGAGTTATTTTGTAAAGCGGCTAGTCGTTTTGTATTGCGGCGGATTCTACAATATGGCTGCGACATATCTATTGTTCAAGCAAGAAAAACAGGAAAACCAGATACAGTTGTTACAGATAGTCTAATCATATGCGTTTAGAGCATTTAACGCCCATATGCAAGGACTGTATCGAAATGCCAGCGTCCTAGATTCTGCAAAGTTTATAGCTCGCTGTACTGTTGTTGAAAGTATTCTTTTCTGATATTATATTTTTTCATAATCTGTATTATTTTATTAATTACAATTTTTAAGATTTTGCCAAAGAATGAACTTTTTCAATTGTTTAGAATTATTTAAATATTTTGTTGTTGAAAAATCTAGAATTGGAGTTATTTTGTTGTCGTTTTTTAATTTTATGCAAAAAAAAAGAATAAAATTTATTGTGTCAGAAAAGGAAGTACTTTATTAAAGTCCAGAAAATAATACTCTGAAACCAGAATTTGCTTCTTTTAAAATATTGGTTTCTGAGACCAAGGTTAGTAACAAATTCCTATGTCTGCACGTTAGTAACGGAGGGTTAATACCTCATTGACATTCTAAAAGTACCTGTTATTCTGATAAGTGCGGTGAACCAAAGTGCACCCCCTGGCCCAGAACCGATAAACCATGTATTCACTGGCAAATAAATATTTTTCAAATTTTATACTTGAAACTAGGGCATTTTTGATGAATTTTTATGTTATAACTGTTCGCCAGAAATGATGACTGAACTTTCAAAATTTTGTTAAAAGGCCGCCAACAGATGCGTTGACCCTGTTGTTGAATTACTGTAATTAAGGATTCATTTAGGAATGATCACTAAATCTACTGAAAAGTATGTTAAGTGCAAATACTATTTTAAAACTTATCTCCTCGTAAGCACTTTTCGTACTTTTTTTACCTTGACATGTTGTGTTTCTCAAGGTCTCAATGTTTTGAATGTCCCAGTTCCATTATGTAGTTATCTTCAAAAAAATAAATTTCAGCGAATAAGTGCGCTCATTAATATTATCGGTAGAACTTCCACGATATATTCCTGTCAATTTTTTTGTAATTGGAAATCATCTGTATGAAATGTGCCGGTTGTGAATAACATATAAATTCAAGGTTGACAATTTGACCTTCCAGGAAATTTTTAAACTTCGATTTTCGAGTGACGCATTCACTGAACCTTTTTCGACGAAGGAACAATCAGAATGCCAACTCCCTCGAATTTTAGAAGTTCGCTCAGTTTAGTAGTCATAAACAAACGGCCATTTTTATAGGGTACAAGTTGCCACGCGATTACTACACTGTTGCTTATAGACTTTTTTGCCTGTTTCTTAGAATTTACGATCAGAATTTGTCCGGAACGTCTTATTGAGAAAAGGATTTATGTTTATGAAGATTGATGGTCGGCACTGAACATTTACGAAATTTTGGAATATTTATGGAATTTGCACCTTTTAAGTGGACATTATAAATGCGAAATGAATTTGAATCCCTTAGAAACAACAATTCTTTTGTTAATATTGGGAAAGAAATTGTTGCAAAAGACGAAGCACAAATATTTTAGACGTTGGTCGACCTTAAAATATTTTTCAACAAATAACGGCATGTGCAGCATAACTTTTGCATGATTTTCTTAAAAGGGTGTACTCAGGTAATTCTTTATGATGCGTAAAAGCAACATTCTTTCACATTCCCATCGTTACTTGAATTCTATTTGAATACCAACTTATGTTATTTTTTAAACAATGCCACATTTTTGCTAAAATTGGTTCTACAGTAACCCAGTGATTTTCATACACCAACCTTCAGCAACTTTGAGCCCTTTTTCCCAATTCAAAACTACGTAGTCAGTTTAGTATAAACGTAGCATCCGAAGGCAAAACAGCACAAAGTTTGAACAGTAAATTGTGTCATCTCAAGAACGTTGGTTGACATGAAATTATTTAAAGTAAGTACTCTCCGCATGTTTTAATTCACCCTGTATATATTACCGGCATTGTGCATAATATCTACAGTTCTTCTTAGAAATTAGAGACCAACAAGAAATTAATATCCGGAAATTTAATGGCAATTTAAATTTTTGGAAAATATTAAACTATTATGTTAATTCTTACAATACAGGATGGTCCATCGTATACCATTTTGAGATAAATTTTAATTACCCAAACTAAAAAATGGCCTAATTTTTTTTTTTTTTTGACTTTGATAGCGATTTATTATCAAACATTAACGCTATCAAGAATTTGTTTTTGCAATCTCATCTACGTTACATTGTAGATTTTCATAGTAGCCAAATTGACAGTTACAATTAGATGTTAAAACCAAATAAATCGTATTCTAATATCGTCTAGTTTATTTGTGACAAAAGCCTGAAATTTCACCCTCGTAAGGTTTCAGTAAAATTTTGAAATAAACATTTTTTGCTACCGTTTTTCAAAAGTAATTTAATTGGTGAGCTAAGCAGAATCGACAGTTAAGGGGGCCACTTAAGAAGCAAGATTCACAAGATGGCGCCACCGTAGAAAAAGGTGCCAATTTTGTAAAATGCTGTTTTTATTAACAAGCTTTTTTATATAAAAAACTAGTGGCGGATATAAAAGATAAAAAAATGATCTAGGTATAGACATAAATTTGCCATGGAAAAAGTTGAGAAAAGTATTTATTTAAAAATGTCAAACTTTCAATTATATTTGAATTTTTTGTTGAAAGTAAAGAAAATCTTGCTGATCACACCCTGGTAGCATTAATCATAAGTATACTCATAGATTATCTAATCATATTTGTCAGTATTTAAGTCAAAAAGCATCGGAAAGTGTGACATTTTTGAATAAATACTTTTTTCAAGTTTTTCCATGGCAAATTTATGTCTATACCTAGATCATTTTTTTATCTTTTATATCCACCACTAGTTTTTTATATAAAAAAGCTTGTTAATGAAAAGAGCTTTTACAAAATTGACACTTTTACTACGGCGGCGCCATCTTGTGAATCTTGCTTCTTAAGTGGCCCCCTTAAGAAAGAAATATAAAAATATTATAGGAAACTGTAGAGTTGGTAAGTGGTTGTGTTGAACTTCTACTTCAGCAAGTATTTCCTATTTTTACCACTCCCTCATTTCAATCGCATTAACAATTTTGTCTACATTTTTTTTGGTATGTTAATCACTCTTTCGTAGTTGCCACACGTTGTTTCTAATGAGTAACCATTGATGATGACCACAACGTGGCTTCATAACTAATTCATTTTTATAGTAACCCACTTGTATCGGTTATTTTTAGCATTCTGATACCATACCACAATTAACGCCAGTTTTTGAATTATTCGCAGCTCAATCGATAAAATCCTTCAAACGGATAATTTTGTGCTGCTAAAACAGGTCTTAAAAATAATGATCCTATAAAGAAGACACATCTGATTATAAATTAACCGCCACATCCTGAATAAGAAAAGAACACCTCCGTCACAGGTTCAAACGTATCGCACAATTTTCGCCAGAGGAAACCTTGAATTTTATTAAAATGAATTTCGTTTATTGAAATGTATGCGACTCATCATTGTGCGGATGTTGTATTTTTATATTCGCCATTCTTTAAATTTTTCCTCTTTTGAATTTGGAAACTTTTTGTGCCTAATTTGCAAGTATCGGTACAAGATGATCAATCGGCGAACTCTACTCGATATAAATCTCGTGCGAGGCGCAACGAGTTAATGCGACAATAATTTCTGTGTAACAATGTATCTGAAGTCATTGACCTAATTTAAATGGTAATTTAAAATTTCTAATCGCGGTAACATTGTTTCGACTTTTAACCAGTCATTGTGAAAATGTTGCAGGTTGCTCGTATTAAGAAAAGAAGCATGTCTGTGTGTTGAGGTGCGTTTAGATCAATGGCAATGTAATAAGTGTGTCATGATTCAATTTCTCGGAATTTCCGATTTAAATAAATCATTTCCGTCTCAAATTTCTTACTAAGTACTAAGTAGAAACAGCGCTGCTCCATTAAATTCAAGTGCAAAATGTTGGGCTACTTTTATATAGACACTGCCTGGCAACCCATAATAAGATTCGCATTGAATTTCATTAATTAGTGAATCAATAAAAAAATTTCAATATTTTTTTTATGGAAGTTCTTTCTGTTCAACTTCAAATACAGTGTAGTCCAGATATAGTGCACCTACTTACAGTGAACTTATTTAATAGTTTAGTATCGAATTTTTTTCCTATAATAAAAATAAAGCATTTTATTGTTCGTTTATAGTAAATCTCGGATATAGTGGGCATATTTTGGTGCATTCTCCTAGTTTACTATATCCGAACTCCACTGTATTATGTCTATCCTATTTGATACATCTTCTGAAACTATCATTTATTATTTTTCTGATTTGAGAAACAATAATTGGTAATGTTAAGGCACGAATATGAACGAAATTTGATTGATATTTGAAACTGGCTCCAAGGAGGTTATGTAGAATAATAATTTACTTTTCATAAATTTTATGGGTACAAATAGAGGATTTAGTTGAATAACAACGCGGTGACACTCCTTGTGGGTTTGTACAATTCTAGATTTTTCATAAGCAGAAAAATACACGTCTGTACACAACCATGCACGAACTGCAAAAAAGAAGTAAAATCTATTGAAATTTATTTTTTTCCTATAAAAAACAAAGCATTTTATTGTTCGTTTATAGTCCACCTCGGATATAGTGGGCATATTTTGGTGCATTCTCCAAGTTTACTATATCCGAACTCCACTGTATTATGTCTATCCTAATTTATACATCTTCTGAAACTATCATTGATTACTGCTTTCAATGGATGGTTACTATTGTTATTTTTTTCATTTAAGAAACAATAATTGATATTGTTAAGGCACGAATATGAACGAAATTTGATTGATATTTGAAACTGGTTCCAAAGAGATTATGTAGGATAATAATTTACTTTTCATAAATTTTATGGGTACAAATAGAGGATTTAGCTGAGCAGTGCGGTGACACTCATTGTGGGTTTGTACAATTCTAGATTTTTCATAAGCTGGAAAATACACGTCTGTACACAACCATGCAAGAGCTGCAAAAAAGAAGTAAAATCTATTGAACCTTATTTGCTGGTCTAAGTAAGTTCCACAAGTCAAATTACTGCCATTTTCATTATAGAAGTTGTTCGTTCACACTACAGAATAGTTAACCCATAGCGAACGACATATTTTCGAAACTCTTCAGCAGATCGATGATATTTTAATAATAACTGATTTCTTAGAATATTACGCCTTGCGGCATTCGATCTTACGAGGATACTTTTATTGTCGCGATTATGACGACATTCGATCTCCGAGAATATTTTTATTGTCGCGATATGGCAGCAATCGTTCGCTATAAGTTAGTAATATTCGTAGTACGCAGTCTGTTTTTTAATTCCAGAACAAGTTTTTTTTTTACTTTATGTTGTAATCGGTGCTTAATACCTTAACTTATTTTGACAGAATCGCTTAAATGTTACAGAATATTGAAGATAAAATTTCCCTCATCGAAAATAGTTATATTGCTTCCTTCGACAGAAGCGTTTTGTGCTCTATTTTCTAATTATAAAGCGACATTACTAATGTAACCTTAAACTGACAGATGTAAAATGTCCTTACTACCAACGTAAAGTAAAAAAAAATTCGCGGCCTTGTTCTGGAATTAAAAAACGTGGTATGCATTGTTCGTATTAGCGATGTTCGCACTAACGGCAGTATTTCGAAAAAGTTGCTAAACATTTGAACAACATTTTCAATCAAAATAACGAAACTGACTTTGTTCCGTTATAAAGATTTCGACCGTAAATTCATTTCAAGGTATTCATTCATTCACCTACTCAATTATAAAAAGGCATCCAAGGATCTTGTGAAGTGATCGGAGTGTTATGGGCTTGAATGAAAGTGGATATTGCGTCAAGCGGAAACACTCGTGGGTCCCGTTGGCCCCTCCGTTTTTGCGCTTTGTTTTTAAATTAACCTTTCGCCGATTTATTGTGTACATTTACTTTTAAGCAATTAATTGCCTTATTAACGTCACTTCCTCTATACATTTTCTCGCTGCGACTGTGCAGAGCGACGCAAACTTGCGTTGCCGGATTATAGTTTTGTTTCAGAACTATTTTTCGAGATTAAGATAAGGCAAACAGGGTTTTCTCTTAAATTTTAATCGTAACCAACTGAAATTGTAAAACGTGATGCGCATCAGCGGGTAAATAAATGTCAGGTTGATATATAAGTTCCGAGGTAACGCACATTAAAAAAAAAATTACCAAAAAAGAATATTAAAATTGTACAGCAGAGAGTTTCCAGGAATTTTATTCGGTTTCGTTTACCCACGGAATGGAGTCAATGAAATCAAGAGAAAACGGTGTTGCACATTGAAATGTGTTGTTGGGTGAACGTTTTTAGAATCTTTTAATTATTATCAGTATTTGTTTTGTTGTGACCAACTATTTTTTATACAAAAGGAGTAGAAATGAATTTTCATTGGATATGGTGATTCGGTTTGAATAAAAACACTGAGTCTTCTCCATTCAACTATATGTTTTTTAAATAATTTCAAAATTCATTAGTTCAAAAATTATATGTATAAACACGTTAGAACAAACACACTGCAAGTTGCATGCTTTCACCTAGGCAAACCGACTCTTAAGAGTCAACCCTTGTTGTAATCATAATCATAAAAGTCGGTTTTCCCAGGCAAAACCATGCATTTTTTTCCCGACATGTTAGGATCCACATTTTCATTCGATTCACTCCAGTATTAACGGAGCTACGGCCATTTTTTTCTCTCCTTTTTTTTCTCTTTCTTTTTTTAACAGTGCAATTGTTTATTTAGAACAGGTAAATAATCACAACATAACCTTTAAAAAAAATAAATGTTTTATTAGTTTAGCTAACCTAAAAATAAAAATTATTAATGATAATTGCACATCGAAACTAACGAAACAAGTATTTTATTAATCTATTAGAAATTGTATTTACTTTTTGACTGGACTGTGAGAATTAAACCGAACTGTCACTGTCAATTATGCTAGCAACACAATGCTGATAAAAGTCCGTAATTGTAGGATTTGATTTTATAACGCGTACTTAGTTTATTGTTTGTACAATATTGATAATTTTGACTAGTAGAAAAATCGATTTGTATGAAAAAAGCTGCAAATTTTATAACGAAATTACAACACTACGCGAAAAGTATGTCTGAGGGAATGAATATTTTAAGTTGGTAAGTAGTCGGTTTCGTGACGCGTGGGAGTCTGTCGGTCGCCTTCTATTTCAACGCCGCTGATGGACGCTCGCCCTAAAGCACATATCGTAGAAATTCCATCTTCGTCAATAGATAGGGTGACCAGATTTGGTATATAAATAACTATGCAATCGTGTAAAGTTATTGCCGCATTGTGGTTGTTTTGTGAGTGGAGATTTTCGAAGAAATCAATTTTAACAGTTTTCATTTTTAGTTTTTATGTTTTATTTATATGACAGGACGGCAACTTTTAGTGCTGTGTTTGCCAATCAGTATTTGCTACTTTTTAAATAAACTTTATTTATGTCCACTCTGTATATCAGTTGAATGTTACATATTACACTTTTGCCTACGCAAATTTGTAGAACTGTCTGTTCAACAACAATATTATGACTAAAAAGATCTATTTTTGAATACATTTTTCCTATCTTTCATAAACTTGGTATGGTTTGGCCAACTCAAAATTAGGAAACTTTTTCAACCAATTTATCTATGTATTTAAATTTGTTTGCCACTCGAAGTGTGTTCTATAATAATATCCTTGTAACCAATTATGGGACTATTAAACCATTAACAGTAATTGAAAAAAATCAATCAGTTAACATCCCCCTTTAATATTGTCATTAAAATGTCAAAAATAGGCGTTGAAGTAATTAAGCTAAAAAAGTAATTGAGGTCTCAACATTGGTTGCAAATTAAGTTGAATTAACCAACGGAGCGCGAACATATTTGCAGAGATAGCTGTATATACTGTTTCCGAAAGCTTTCGTAAAAAGCTGGAAAAGCGCTGCAGCAGGAAAAAAGAAGCGCGTTTCGTCTCGTCTGAGAAGGGAGAGCGTTGCTATCTAATTTCGCGCGCCGGACGTAATAACACGAGAGAGTTTGGCTGGCGAAAAGATCAAACCCGATTTTCTAGTGGCCAATATGACAAACTAATTGTCAATTTCTGAGAAGTTCCACATATTTACGTGCAGAAGAAAACCACAAGTGTGGTATTTTATATAAAGAGGGCGTCGTGCGTAACTTTTTGACTCGTGCGTAATAAGTTTCTTACAACTCTCGGTATGTAATATACCATTGTTGATGAGTATTACGCACCCCTGCTTTATGGAGCTAAAATGAGTTAAAAAAAAATTTTGTTGGCAATTTGGAGAAATTAAGGGGTTCTGTCGCGTCTTCGCAGCCACCCCAGCCCCGAGTTTGGTCGTATTTTATTTTTGTGACGCGCATTTTAATTTATTTTTTTGCGACAGGAAACGGTGAATTCGTTTGACGTTGAAATTCTGTAAATAAATTCCTTATCAGCAAATAAAATGTATTCATTGCGTTATCTTAATAGTAGATATACTTTTACAGTTTTTCAACTAGTATTTGCGAATTCTTCGAATCGATCGGGCCTTCTTATAACGAGGTGTTTGGAACTGCACGCGCGAAATGGATATAATTATGTATTGCAAACTGGTGTCATTTTCATTCCAGCGCCAGCGTCGCGTGATCTGACGCGTCATAGGGGGGCGTAAGAGAGGTTCTAATAAGAAACCTTATTAGAGGTAGACTCGTGCCGAATTTGGTTTGATCAGGATTTTTTTAAACTCAGAAAAAAATAAATTTTAGTACGGCTTATTAAATAATACACGCATATTACACACAATCTATATTTCATATTCCACGCTTGATTACAATATTCTTGGCTGAATTCTGACCGAAAAGTGGAAGATTTGGAGTTTTAAGAAATCGTCAGTAAATGGTTTATTTAAAAAGTCACAGATAAAACGTTGTATTTGACCTGCATAATAACGTCCGTTTTATCAGTTGATTGGAATCCAGTGTTATTTTTAAAGAATTTAAAAGAGTTCATAGAAATGGGATAATTAGACAACGAACTTCACTTTCATACAAGTGACATTTAGTTTTATTTATGCAGATACGTTCTGGAGAGATTATCGCAAGTTATATCACTTGAGCATCCTTTTTCTTTTTTTTTATTTATAAATGATACTATTTTGTGTAGAGGAATGCTTCTGTAGAAAGTGAATGTTATTTATTCAAATCCCTTACATTTTTGCACTGTTGCAACTTTCTAAAGAAAAAAATTGCAACAGTTTTTACGTTGTATTTATTATTCGTCATGAAAAGTGTTTGTTTATGAAGTGTTATTTTTAAATTTCATAACTCATTATTATTGCCTAGTGCGCCTCGTTATTATCACGTTTTCATGAAATTACAGTCGAACTTCCATATAACGAAGGTCACGGTGGCCTTAAAAAATTCGTTATAGAGAAACTTCGTTATATAGAAATTCATGTTGGAAAAAAAATTCAGTTTAACGCTTTCGGGTCCACAATTTTTTTTGAAGTAATATGATTTTAGGCAATGATTAAAATAATTCGCTATATAGAGAAATTCGTTAAATAGAAGTTCGTTATAGGGAAGTTTGACTGTATTTTTTTTTAAATAGCAATTTTAGAAATATTGAATTGACAAAAGAAATTGTCAGTCAAGGTTTTATTGTGCCTATGAATTATTGGTTTGGACTTAATTCGGGATACGCTTTTTGGATTCATGCCTTTTTTAAATTTGGTCGGCTTGAAGTTTATTAAAGATATATTTCGATAAAATTGTAAATTCGTGTAATTTAGTGCAGCCCTCAAAAGAACCTTAAGCAATGTGTGTCTGGAAACCTGTATTCAGCATAACACACAAAAGGTATTCTAAAAAATTTAAATAAATATTAATAGCAGGGTTCACCATATTTATTATTTCCTCCGCAGGTACAAGTATATTTATTGTACTACTTTGTATGTATAAAACGGTGAAATCGTAAGAACTATTTTACGAAAACCTCGTTTATTTTCAATTACGCTACAGCGATACGAATTAGAAAATTTTATATAAACGATAGCCAGTATTTCCGTAAATGACGTTCTCTGTGTAATTGGGTTTGAGTTGCTTGCATGGATATTTTTATTTGAAAATATGAAACATTTAAAATTTTGCAAGAAACTTTGTACCAAATTATTAGTTTACAAGGTTTTGCTGATGGGATTTTGATAATAAATCGTTATCAAATTTAATTTTGTAACTGATTAATTAAAAAAAAAGTCATTTTGTAGTTTGGTAATTGAAGAATATTGCTTCTAATTTTCAGAATTTTTCGACTAATTTTTTTTTTTTTAAATAAAGTTTTATTTAAAATTTTGTTAATAACTCGAAGCTAATTTAGGCCGAATTAGGGAAACTGATCCCAAAAATGGAAAAATAAAAAATGGCAAAAGCGGTCCTTTGTGATTTAATAACAGACAAGTAAAAGGGACCTCTATGATTATGGTTCTTGTGACGATCTCAGGTTACAGATTACAACACTGCACCTGCATAAAGCACATAAACTCCGGCGCTGTTGCCTTGTTTAACGGTCCGATACACCGACACTTGATTGCCTTCATTTCGCCACGGAAATATTAGCTAAAATGTAGCTGAGTACTGTGTAATAGGTAGCAAGTTTGCACGGCGACGTTTATTAAAATTGATTTAACAGGAACGAGTTCTGCGATTTAGAATCCCTGATTCCTTAAAAAAACTTCGTTCCACATATTCATTGGCGCTTGGCTTCCGCTACTTTTTTCAGTTATTCTAGAGACAATATCCTGTGTTGTACTTCGAAAACGATATGAATTCTGATTATAAAATCCGTTATAAATGTTTTGCTATCATCAACAGCTGTCAGTTGAAACAAGACGGTATTTGTGTGCGACTCGTTCCTGAAATTTTTACCACCAGTTTATGTAAATGACGCAAGACATAAACAAGGTGACGGTTAGTCATGTTTGATTTACAGTGATAGCAACAGTGACCGTGTCACTTATAGGAGTATTGTTTAACAAAATGTCGTCACTTAGATATCATCGTCCGAATTTTACACACACACTTTCAGTTTTCCTCGACACGCGAACGAGGAGGGCTGACATCCTTTCATTTTCATTGTATTAGATTGTTTATCGATTGGTTGCTGACCGTTCTCCATTTATGTTACAGCAACAAAAATTCCTGAAACGCCCTTCAGAGGAGCACGACTCTGGAGGACACAACGACGGCTTCGAACCGCCGGTCAAATTGCAATGCACCACGCAGCACGGCACCCACCAGCCCGAGGGCCTGACCAAGTTCTCAGTTGAGATCGTGCAGCAGCTCGAGTTCACCACGTCGGCGGCGAACTCGCAACCCCAGCAGATATCCACGAATGTGACGGTGAAAGCGCTTACGAACGCCTCGGTGAAAAGTGACGTCGGCTCGCCCAAGTCGAACCCCTCGACGCCGGTGTCGAATCTGCGCTCGAATTCGGGCATCGTGAGCGCCGACATCGGGACGCTGATCGAGTGCGTCAAACAGGAGCCGGACAATGATTTCGCGGACCTGGATCAGTGCGCGGCGGCGCTCGAAAAAGACGCCGCCGCCAACGGTGGTGCGGGCTTTGGGGGGTTGAGCGACCTAATCGGGGATGACACCAACGACGAAATTATAACGTCGGACGCGTTTAAGGATCTCATTTCGGACCTGCAGATCAGCAACTACCCGGATTTGATGAAGGAGTTCGATTTCGACGAGAAGAACGACAGCGTTCTAAATGGGCTGAAGGTGGAGGACACCAAGGACATGGCGCTCCTCGATGGTGTTAAGAACACGCACAGTCCGCTGCTGCAAAATCAGAATAGGTATTCGCCTGTTTTCGACGCACAAGGCATGGGAAAGAACCGCATGTCGTATCCTAATATGGATTTTGGGAAGACTGAGTTGAGTCCAGCTGCACAAACCTTGAAGCAGATGGCCGAGCAGCACCAGCACAAGAACCAGATGGGGCTGTCGTTCGCGCCGAACAACCGAGGGCCGAATTCGCGGTCGCCCTATCCCGACTTTCCTTACCAAGGGGACTATGGGAGTCCCAATTCCAATCAGAACTTTCACAAGAGCAACCCCAATTTTCCTCCGGCTGAGCTGATCAAGCAGGAGATCATGTTTCAAGGGAACGAGTACGACATGAAGCGCAAAGGTGCTGGTATCTACAAGCAACAGTATTCGCCGTACGGCAGCCCCAGCGCCAGCAGCCACGACAGTCCTGGGTATCTTCCGAGGACGGGCACCGGGGCCAACACCCCCGGCGGCGGGCCGTACCAGGGAGGGACGCCGCCTAGGCCGTCGTCGGGGCCGGGAGGAACCAATTCTGGAACCACGCTGCAGATCAACCAGGCGCAACAGCTCCACATTAGTCAGCAAGGGCAGGGACATGCCATTCAGGTGCGTTAACTATTTTTTAATGAATAGGAAATCGTTCATTAAAGACCCATTTTAATGAATGATTTCTTATAAATGCATGATTTCGGTATCTAGGTAAAAAAATATACGATTTGGCACTTGATTTAAACGTAAGATGACAAAATGAATACAAAATCTACCAATGAGAAATGCAAATTTAATTAATTACTTACGTTATGTTTATAGTAATATTATTTATATAGAAGTTAGCAACCGTACAGCCAGTAAATTTGATAAAAAGTGCAGATAGATTGTCAAACTTTTGACACTTTTTGTAAGTCATGGCACCGTTGGTTTGAATATATATTGATTTAAAATGTTTGACATGCTTGATTCGAATATCTATTGGAATTTTTGTCACGAAATAAAATTACATTTTCTTCAATTTCGTAAGATTCGGTCAACGGAAAAATATTGTAACAAACTTTTGCGTTAATCAGCGATTAATAATCTCAACAAACTGTCTCGATTATTAATCGCTCTCATTAACGCACTTGTTGGTTAAATAACTATTTCGTACGATAGTGCGCATTTGTGATCTTATACTAGCTTTGTTGACAACTGTTGTAAATTTAAAATACCACGCTGATGTTTATTTTCATAGCAACAAGCTAATTAAATGTTTGGTACTTAGATGATGGTTCTTTAGGTGGTAAGGCTTTTGATGTCTTACAAGACTTAGAAACGATAATTTCCGAATTTAAGAAAATTGGTTTGGTTCTTAATTTCAATAAATGCAAACTTTTCTTCCTTGATAATGTTTCGGAATTAGACAAGTCTTCAATTTTGGAGAGATTCGAATTATTAGCTCCTTGTATTCACGTTTGTAATGTTGAAGACTTTTTTATTCTTGGTTGTTCTATTTTCGATGCAGCAATTCCTCCATTCATTTCTAAAAAAAATGATTCATTTTCTTTACTTTCTTCAAATCCAAAAATTAATCCTCATATTAGTTTATTTTTGCTCCGCCATTGTTTCTGGATACCTAATTTCACTTATAATCTTCGTTGTCCTTTTTGGAAATTAAAAAATGAGTGTCTTGAATTGGATAATATTGTTATTTCTTCTTTGGAAAAAATTTTAAATATTAAATTTACAATAAGATCTTGGACTCGAAGCCAAATTACCAATCCGTTTTGGTGGATTAGGTATAAGGTCTATAATTGATATTTCCTCGCCTGCCTTTTTGTCTTCTATATTTTCTAATTCTGAACTTATTATGTCCATTCTACCTTCTAGTTTTTCTAATTTTGAAATTACATCCCTTAACGAGGCTGTTGATTATTGGAAGGAAATTTCTAATTCGTCTTTACTTCCAAAAGAGCTTTCTATTCAAAGAAATTGGGACTTACCTATCTGTGAGAAAATATTTCAAAATTTATTATCTTCCTCAAATATCACACAAAAAGCTATCTTATTAGCTGGATCTGAACTTGAATCTGGAGCTTGGCTTGAAGCTCTTCCATCTTGTAAATTAGGTACTCTTTTAGAAAAAAACTTTTTACAAATTGCAATTTCACTCAGATTGGGCAATTTCTGTCATCCTGATATCTGCTCGCGTGGTTCTTCTGTAGACTCGTTGGGTCATCATGGTTTATCTTGCATTAAAAGTGCTAGTAGACTCTTTCGTCACAGCTGTATTAATGACATTATTAAACGTGCTTTCTCTTCTGCCAACATCCCTTGTATCCTTAAACCTAGTATTCTGAGGGATGATGGCAAACGTCCAGATGGTATTATAGTTATTCCATGGAAAGTAGGTAAATCTTTAGTTTGGGATTTTACTTGTACGGATACACTTGCTCCTTCTCATTTGACTGATTCTTCATTTTCTGCAAGATCTGCTGCCCACTTGGAAGAAAATCTTAAGAAAAAAAAAAAGTCAATTTCTGATGATTATTTTTTCGTCGCCTTCGCTGTGGAAACTTTGGGTCCTTGGAGTGCTGATGCCCTTTCTCTCCTTGAAGATTTGGGGAGGCGTATTGTTCAAACAACGGGAATTCCTCAAGCCAAAACATATTTGAAGCAACGAATAAGTTTGGCTATACAGAGAGGCAACGTTGCTAGTGTTCTTGGTACAGCCACGTTTTCTTCTCTTAATGAGTTATTTTATTTATTCTAGTTATTACTTATGTTATGCTATTTTATGTTATCGTTAAGCAAATGTACCTAAATCGAACAATATTTTATACTATAAATGTATAATATTAAAAAAAAATCCAAATAGTAATGTTTAACGATTTTCTTGATCGTACGAAAAATAGTATGAACCACACGGTTGTTAAGTGTCTAACAGAATCTCAGAAATTGAAAAATCTCTCCTTCGATTCTGTTATAATCCATTTACCATCCATGTAGTCTAATATACTATATCGCGAAATTGACGTTGGGAAATATTTAACTTTCCGATTACAGTATTTTTTTAAATTTGTCGCAAATTGTCAACTTTCTCGTTTGATTGAAGGTACTGAACCTGTTGCACGACGTTATGGCTCGCTTACATAATTCGGTCAAATGAATAATTAATTAAAATTGGCGTTCTTTGGAGTCGATCGGTTTCACGTTTTGTTGGCGCGGTCCCCCGGCCGCGTTGCGCTATTCAGCACATTATGTTCATGTCTGGAAGTATTATTGTATCATGTAATAGTCCGCCTCCATATTTGACGGTCAGTGATGAGAGGTTGGCTGGCACACCCTATGTTGTTGACCCTCGTGCAAATGACAACCGGATCAATATTTAATCAACAAGCTCCTCACTGATTGGCTTATGCTATTATTACGGATATACGTATTCACGCTGATTGTTCCCGCTCTTGATTATAACACAATATTCACATATCTGCAAACAGTGTAACGCTGATATTATCGGCACATTATGGTCGCGTTTTTATTATGGTGGCATTTCATTTATGTTATTAAATGCTGGCTTTTGGAACCCATCAAACTTCTTTATACAGAATAAACAATGAATTTTTGCAATAACTTGAACTTTTAACATTACAGCATGGCCCATCGTGTAACATTTTCGCGAAAACGCATCTTTCTAATTCTCCTAAAAAATTGAAAACCTTCGGTCGATAATCTACAATTACCGTACTTTAAAATAGGCGTTTTATTTCTTTGAATTTAATTATTTTAACGGCGCTATAAAGCCAAATCAATCAAAATATTGTTCTCTATTGATTCTCTATAAATATCAATTCACGAATTTATATTGGCCATTTAGCAATAGTTACTAAAATTTGAATCATGTATTTACTTGCAAATATATATTTTTAAAATTTTAAACTTGAGAATACAGCATTTCTGATCCATTTTTATACTGAAAGACAATTAAATTTATTTTATTTCATACATGATCTCTTATTAAATATAACTGTTCGCCAGATGAGAAGCTAACATCCAAAAAGAATTTTGTCACAGTAATCAGAATGTTGGGAAGTCGAGAAAAACTGTTTAACGAAAAATGGAAAAGGCTGGTATTTGGATTTTTCGGAGTTTGAATTTTATTTGTCCAAATATAGTCAAACTTCCCTATAACGAACTTCTAATTAACAAATTTCACTATATAGCGATTTTTTGAGGGAACCTTCACTCTGGAGACGTTTTTAATGCATTTTATACCCCTTATAACGCAGTAAAAATTTCCGTATAACGGATTTTTTCCCCCAACTTAACTTTCAAGATTTAAAACGATTTCTTTTTGTTGTTTCACTGTAACTTCGGAAAAAGCTCGGTTGTAGTAATATTCCAAGATGTATCCAGGGTTCAACATTTTATGAAGGATTAGCCGACGAAGTAAGTGGTACTAATTTAAGCGTGCAAAAATTTTACAATATTACATGGAACCGACAAAGTTTTACTGCGTCAAAAATTTTTTTATTTTATTACCATACTTTTCCTTGTCTTTTAAAAATTGTTTCATAACACTGGGATGGTCTTATTTATTCAATTAATTAAATAACTACGTAACTACATACGTAAATTTTGAAAGTACATTGTTTTATGTTAAATGGATACCTAGTCATTTTAATGCCTAAATCGTATTACTTAAAAAAATTTTGTGGACCTGTTTGAGCAATGGACTAAATTCGTTTTGAATGAAACCCTACTTTTAGTAGAACAAAATCTTTTTTGGGAGGAAATTAGTGTCTCTTTATGTTGATTTAAGGCTGTTACATATGGGGGAACAAAAATCCCCATTTTCAGTTTTTTGTGACAAAATTCTTAGCTCAGATATGATTTTTTTGTAATGGCCGACAACGGGTGCATTTGCTCTATATTGTCTTAATTCTTCTTGGTTAGCGAACAACTATTCTGCCCTCCTAAGAAAGACCCCCGTATCTACAGAAATTTTTTTTTTTTTTAATTTTAGTACTTATCGATTCTGCTCGATTTATATAACATATTTACTTAATAAAAAGACCGTAAATGCAATGCTTTCTTGCATTTACAGTCTTTTTATTAAGTAAATATGTCATATAAATCGAGCAGAATCGAATAAGTACTAAAATTTCAATGTTTTTTTTTTTTGTAGATACGGGGGTTTTTCTTAGGAGGGCAGTATTATGCCACTTGCCATTATATTTAAAGATTAAAAAAAAAAATTACCGAACAATACCGTATTGATTTTTAACAGCCTCTATTCGGAAAATAAAAACAATTTCTTTCCTGAAGTATGTAATATTTTGCTTATCTCCACTTTTAATGTTCGTTGTGGAGCTCTTTGTTTAACAACTGATAAACATAAATTGATTAGCTGCTACTTGCTCGTAATTACAAACATGTGGCACGCATACCCTCCTGTTAATCTTCTAATTTTTGTTTAATTGTCCAAATTTTCAGAAATTGGTGTAAAACTTGAAATCGGTTTGTTTTACAGAAAATTGTTTTTCTCTGTTGCTTTTTATTTTCTATTGGGTCAAATTAATTGCTTGCAAAATTATCAACAAAATTTAGACTAATGATGTGGAAAGACGAAACACTTTATTCCCATGGGAAATTAAGCTTCAAGGACACTCACTGCCAACACATACCGTGAGATCATTTAAAAACAGCCTAGAAAGTTGCTGAAATCTTCAAACGTAAGTTCTTGATTTGACTGAATTTGACTGAAATCGACGCGAATAATTCAGCCAACATGACTTTTTTAAAATTATCTCACTAATTCTGCCTATATTTAGACTTCCGATAATAAATATGTTATACATTACTTTTTTCGAACGCTTATTGATTACAATTTACATGCAAATCCGCTTTTTGTTAACTATGCGCCATAAGTTTGATTAGCAAACAAATTTAAAAAACTAGTGCAGCAAAGGAGATTTGCTGTTTCAGCCAATTTCTTGTGACGTCCGCAGTATAGCTATGCCAGACCCCTACGAAATAGATATTCTTGAAAAACGTCTCGAATAAGTCACGTTATCTTATCAACTTTTTGTGGAAGAACGACAGCAAAATTAGGAATTGACAGTCTCGTTTGTCCCACACGTAATATTTCGTAGACGATAATGGAACGAAAATTTCGACTAAAAGAAAACTTCATGTTTGCTCTGATGCGTTTTACGATGCATTTAGATAATCGCATGTGAGGCGCACTGTTGTAGGTAATTGGTTGCTCGTGTTGTTGTATTTACGTTGCAAGAGTTTTATCATCCTGTTGGTACTTCAGAACTAAATGTGGTCATGCAATTCTGTTTACCATTAAAGGACAAGTTAATGTCTGCATTTGTGTAATTATTGAAGTTCGTTAATCAATGTCGTACAAATAAGAAGTTAATTGCGCTAATACTACACAATTGACGATGACGTTTTATTTGTGGACAGGCTGTTCGAAATTGTTTAATGTTAAAGTGCAATAATAATAATGAAGTTGAAAAATTGGTAACTTAAATTGGAGTAAACACATAGACAAAATAAACAAGAAGATATCACCTATGTTAGGAGCGTTGCCTATATGTAAGAATTACTTAGATAATCAAAACAAATATAGGTATTGTTTATAATTTATACTTCCTATCTGTATTTAGATATCTAATAACAATTTGGGGTACAGGATTATAGTCTTGCAAAATATGGTAGATTTTATTTAATTTTGATTAGTTACAGGGTAACATAATTGCCGATCCCGCTAAGTAATTTTCTTTTGTCATAACTTTTGTAGCCAACTGAACCATGAATAGCAGCTAGTCTGCTGAGCTGGTTATAATTTAAAAAAAAATTAATTTGTACTTTAGAACGCCAACAGAAACTCTTTATGATCTTACAAATCTTGATAATCTGAGAAAGATTCTGAAATTATGTACAAAATATTAAATAACATTGAGAAGTCTAATATTGAACTGTATCTTAATATAGCTATCCACACTTATAAAGAAATTCCATTAGACATAAGAAACTTGGCTACATATGGCTCAAAATCACCAAGGTGGAAAATGTCACGATTGGTTTTATGACGAAGAATAGTACAAACTATGATGGCAATTACTTTATATTGTCACTAAATTTGTGTTTAAACGACACTTTGATAGGGTAGCGCATATAATCCATTGATTTTTTTGTAATATTGCTTTGAAATGGAGCCTTTGCTAAAAACGGTCATTTCGGGAACGTTTTTTTAAAGTTAATGAAATGTCGAAAAAATACAAAAGGTGCCTTATTCAATGACGTAGGTTATTTAGTCTGTTTTCTATGTTTTTGGGTACAAGTAATAAATTCATAATAAAAAAAGATCGTCATGAAGAACTGTTTTCATTTATTAACAAAAATCTTTATATAAAGGAACAATTAACATTAGTCACTTTTCTCAGTTTTTATTTGAAATTTTTGGCTGGGATCCCTGATGTGTTTACAAGAAAAAACATCTGAGGAACCACAATCGAAAAAATTGATGTAACTATCCTTGAAACTTTATAATACATGCACTGTTTTGAAATTTGTTTATAGTTTATGAAAGTTTTGTCAAAGTTTTCTTTTCGTTATTGATACTAACTTGCGGTTTGAAGTTTTGCCAATTGATATTGATAAGAGTTGTTTATTTTCGAGATTTATGAACAACTGCTGAGTAAAAAGAAAACGTATGACTCATATACAGAGTGATGTAAAAATAAGACAATTGAACAAAAATAGCTTCTTACGAAAATGTATCCTTACCAAATTACAAACTGACGCTGAAAGTACTACCTACCTAAAAACAGTTTGTGAAGTTCAAATGTGGGGAAACACCTTCATTTTCATTAAATCTATGAAATGCCAAATTTCACCTCAGTGGGTTGTTAACTTTTCCGAAAAACTTCTGTATATAAGATTGAAAGTTATTTGAAAATATTCAGATCGTGGTTTTTTTCAGATAGGCAAATAATTCAACTTCCTACATTGTATGCAGAATATTTTGCATTCCTTTTTTGTACCGTTATCAATACCACAATCGTGCTAAAAGGTACGTGCGTCATCACGTTGTGTATTTATAATTTTCTTTGCTCGTATTAACGTTGGACTTGCGCGCGTAATCAATGCTACATAATTAAACAGTTCCAGCAAATTCTAATAAGACGCTTATCGGCTATTCTTTTCCCCTCTCATCATGAACTGAGAAAATTGGTGGCAACGTTTCGGAGACTCTCCACTTTCCGAAAATTGAAATGAATTTGATGATATCAAAATTTTTCTTTTCTAAAACTAACTAGGTCTAAACATCCAAAAAGAATTTTGTCACAAAAAAATGAAATTGGGGATTTTTGTAATAAAGAAATACTAATTTTTCCCATAAAAGATTTTGTCCTACTAAAATAGGACTGCTAAAAGTAGGGTTTCATTCAAAACGAACTTAGTACATTGCTCAGTCTTGCACAAACAAGGTTTTGTCCAAACGACCAATCAGATTCGAGAATATTGACATGCGCGCGCATATCACGTGATGATTACGTTACGTTTACGTTCAAAACGATGTTTGTGGTGACTGTGTCGAAACTGAGCAATGCGATCTTCATGTTTCAACATTTTACTTTTGTTTTTAACTTCTGTTTTAACTTTTGTTTTAACTTCTGATAATTTTTTGCTTATTCGACGAACATTGTCAATTTTAATAAAGGTTACTTTGAAAAGATAATACCGTAAATGTTATAACGTTTTTGTAGTAATAAGCATGTTATTTCAATATTGTTTGTTCATTTAATTCCTTCACCCAAAAACGTTTCATTTAAACTATGTTTTGTCCACAATATTATTTTAAAAAGCATTTTGTTCAAAACTAAATTGCGTTTTTTTAAAATTTTCCCAACAAAATATATAGTTGGACTAATACAATTCAACCCTCGAAAGATCCAAATACCAGCCTTTTTCATTTTTCGTTAAACAGTTTTTCTTGATTTCCCAACATTCTGATTTCTGTGACAAAATTCTTTTTGGTAGCTCTTCATTTCCTCATTTATTGTGTATTTTGTTTATTTAAGATTTCATACTTTATACTAATTTTATCGTTAACTTTTTTTTTGAACTGGGACACCGAGTTCTTTTTAAATTGACTGACATTGTACAAAATTACCAAAATTAAAGTAAAAAGTAGAAGCTAAAACAGGAGTGGGAAAACTTTTTAGCTGGCGGGTCATATTAGTCGTTTTAACTCATGTTGTTAAATATAAAATATTATTAATGTGATTATATAATTTTTAACTGCCGGATAACTGGTACGTTCACCCTAACCAACCACAACGTGAATTTTTGACTGCTCTTATAGCTAAATAATTCAATTCGAGGAAAATAACTTATCTGAATAAGAACCCCGGGTATAAGTTGGCTTCTCATTCAGTTTTTTTCAACTTAGATTTTATTTTAGTTGATAAAAATTGGTTTTAACTGCTCAAATAGTTTCGCCTTTATGCAAGTCGTATGCCGAAATGTTACTGTAATGTACTTCTGAAATACTTTTCATTTTGTCATTAACCTTCTCTGAGTTTGACAAATAAACAAACTTTTGATTTCCACTGTTTCTAAATTCCATCCAGCATTCAAAAGCGCCACACTTGTGTTTGTCTTTTTTATTCTGAAGACATTTTGCGGGAAGAACGAAGACAATATGTTTACCTTTTGCAATCTTACTTTGTGAACAACAAAGAGAATCAGGAACTGCTCCAAATTTCATGGATGATTTACAGAGGATCCAGGTTATGACGAAGCGGAAAGTAGTTCAGAAATGCACTTTAGCGTCATTATGAACAGCTCTGACTGTATTTTTTAGTTTTTATTTAAATTTTGAAAATTTTATAGGATTTACTTTACAAGTTTCGCAGTAACGACAATGTTTTGCAGGCCTGATCAAGTTTAGAAGTTGGATTGCGCTTAATTGTTTTTGTGCAGATTGATTTGTGGAAAGAAATTGTAATCTAGCGACACAATTATTTTTAGGAGTAATGCAAACAATGTGAGTAGTCACTAGTGGTGTGTAAATTCCAGTGTCAGAATATATCCCTCGGGATGTCCGGCCTGTGCAGGTATTGATTGTGCGCGGTCGCCTCAAGTCATACAGAGACCCGTCACTTGGCCGCTCCGTCACCCCTGTTCTCACTTCAAACTGTCGGACTTTCGATATGATTATTCCGCCTTAACCATCCGGTAGTCGCATGCGGAGTCTCGCTCCGCACGACTGTTTTTTTGATTTTCTAAGGAATTTTCCATTCGAACGGCCGTTTTCAGTACCTTCCTAATTTATTGTCTAAATGTTAGTGGAGCTGTATTATTTTTGCTTTTTTTGCATATTGCGGAGTGAGACTCCGCAGTGACTATTAACGTCTTAGGCAAATCTTTATATACATTTTGACATTTTCGGTTTACAACAGCCCAAGGTAAATCTGTAATAATCATTTTCGATACAAGTGCACTATTCAATAATTTTCAAAGTGTGTGGTTGCTTGTTTCAAGCACGAAGCCAAGTTGTGTGGAAAAGCGGCACAAAATGGCAGCGTACGTTTTTTCATATTAACAAAAACATTAATTTATTGTAAATTTTGAAGTTGTTTGACAAATCGTCAAGTTAATATTGGTTTGTTCCACTTTTTGGGGATATTGGGTTATAAATTTCGCAAACGGATTGTAGAATCCGCTACAATACAAACCGGCTAGCCGCATTATAAAACGGCTCGGTTTTGTAAATCGGCTGGTTAACGTTTAGGCGGATTGTAATACGGCTAAACGTGGGTCAGCCTTACTGTAACGACGTTTTGCGTTCTCCAATGCAACAAAATGACGGGTCGCCGTTTTATAAAACGGCGAAAAGGGACTTTATATAAAGAAAACCTTTCCTTGTAGCTATGACAAATATGAAGTCATAACTATAAGAAAAAGGTTTAACTCGATATAAAAGGTTGTTTTTATAAAATGTCTAACAATTCTTCCTTTATCAAACGGACTGAGTTATTCAGCGATTCATAAAACACCTAAAATTTTCAGTCAAATTGTAAAAATTCTCTGTTCATTCTATATTTTACAATCTCCCCAATCATTTAGAAAACGACTGAATTTACAATTCGCCGCCGACATCTACAATATGGCTGATTGTCGCCCTACATTACACATAGTCAACATTCCGGCTAAACAATATGTGTAAATCTTAATCAGTGGTTTTACAAAACAGCTGTTTTATAAAGTAGCTAGCCGCTTCATATTGCGGCGGATTCTAGAATATGGCGACATGTACACCAAAGTTTAAGTTAAAGTTTAAGTTGAAATTAGATTGTTCAATGCTCCATAAGAGAATCGGTAAAATAAAAAGTTTTCAGTATTCATTTTGTACAATATCTAGTAAAATTATTAAAATTTTGTGTTATGGATAGTATTCAATAAGTTTTTTAAAAAAATGTCTGCTTAAAACTTTTTTTTTAATGTTTATGACGTAACAACTTATTAATACACTTGGAAAGTCTATAATTTATTATCAAAACAACTTGCCTAAATGTTAATCAGCCGTTTTACAAAACTGAGCTACTTTGTAAAGCGGCTAGTCGCTTTGTATTGCGGCGGATTCTACAATATGGCTGCGACATATCTATTGTTCAAGCAAGAAAAACAGGAAAACTAGATACAGTTGTTACAGATACTCTAATCATATGTGTTTAGCGCATTTAACGTCCATATGCAAGGACTATATCGAAATGCCAGCGTCCTAGATTCTGCAAAGTTTATAGCTCGCTGTACTGTTGTTGAAAGTGCTTTTTCTGATATTATATTTTTTTCATAAACTTTATTATTTTTTTAATTACTACAATTTTGAAGATTTTGACAAAGAATGAACTTTTTCAATTGTTTAGAATTTTTTTAATATTTTGTTGTTAGGGTTGTAATACGGCTAAAAGTTGATCAGCTGTACTGTAACGACGTTTCGCGTTCTCCAATGCAACAAAATGACGGGCCGCAGTTTTATAAAACGGCGAAAAGAGACTTTATATAAAGAAAACCTTTCCCCTTGTAGCTATGACAAATATGAAGTCAACTATAAGAAAAAGGTTTAACTCATTAGAAAAAATTGTTTTTAATAAAATGTCTAACAATTCTTCTTTTATCAAACGGACTGGGTTATTCAGCGATTCATAAAACACCTAAAATTTTCAGTCAAATTGTAAAAATTCTCTGTTCATTCTATATTTTACAATCTCCCCAATCATTTAGAAAACGACTGAATTTACAATTCGCCGCCGACATCTACAATATGGCTGATTGTCGCCCTACATTACACATAGTCAACATTCCGGCTAAACAATCTGCCTAAACGTTAATCAGCCTTTTTACAAAACAGAACTGCTTTGTAAAGTGGCTAGTCGCTTCATATTGCGGCGGATTGTACAATATGGCTGCGACATGTACACCAAAGTTTAAGTTAAAGTTTAAGTTAAAATTAGCTTGTTCAATGGTCCACAAGTGAACCAGTAAAATAAAAAAAAATCAGTATTTATTTTTTACAATATCTAGTGAAATTATTAAAATTTTGCGTTATGAGTAGTATTCATTAAAGTTTTTTGAAAAATTTTCTGCTCAAAACTTTTTTTTTTAATGTTTATGGCATAACAACTTAATAATACACTTGGAAAGGCCATAATTTATTACCAATTGTAGCTTAAAATTTCAAAAAAATATAGAATTTTCTTAATGTCTCAAAAAAGGTGCGACTACTGGGAGGTTAACAACCACCAGCAACCAACCGTTTCGAAAACCTCCGATTTACATCCCCATTTCAAGCGTTGGAAATATTCCGCTCATAACCGACTTGTTGATATGTTATTGTTTGTTCGCTTCGCCGATCCGAAATCCTTCACCTCGTTCCGACTTTTATTGGTTTCTTCGAGCGTTCTTCGACTTTTGTTGCACCATTATCTGCGCGTCTGATCCTATTCGCGTTGAATTCTGAGGAAGTGAGCTGTTATTTTTTTACTGTTTCTCGTTTCCGGTGTGTCCTCCATGCATAAATTTCGAACGGATTGTTCTCAAACTTTCGAAACGCGTTCGTACAGGTCGTCAGTTATGTCTATTTTGCAACTTGTGCAAGAAACACGCCCTCTTCGTGCGGGTTACATCATATACCGTTGTTCCAGTTATTACAAATACTTCTAATCAACTCGGCGAGCCACATCATTCCACTTGCATCTTTCTCTTGCGTCTCTTATTTTGTAAATCAATGCATATTGTTTGCGTAAAATGTGTTCGGAGCGCACTTGCCACTCGTGGGAACTACGCGCCACTTCCTCATTCAAATGAGTGACGGGACCGTTAGGTTCTGCACTACACAGAGCTGCACTGCGCAAAATGCAGTGCTCGTTTGATCTATTATTTATCGGCTTATCAAATTTTAGGAAACCGGTGTGAGGATCGTGACGCTTTCGTTACCTTGGCGTTACGCTGAAGTTTTTTTTTAATGCTCCTTATTATCGGCGTGGGTGTGGGTGTGGGTGTGAATGCCGGAAAAATGGATTACGTGCTTAAAAGCAAAAAAAAACTGTGTAAAAGAAAGGCATGGGTGCAATCAAATTATTTTATCTACGATCATGATATAATATAATCATTATTGATGTGAAACCTCTACTCTAAATTGTCATTTTATCCATGGATAAATTAAAGAGAGCTTCTTATTGGTTCCCAGCCATGTGTAAAATTGACAGAAATTTTATCCATCGGGACTTCGACCAATGAAAATTAAAAATATTGGAATTTTTATTTTACAACATTGCCACGTTGGTAACAGTTTGCATTAATTGCAACAACATAACCAAACAAAACTAAAGTAATTGACAACAAATCGTACCAAAGTGTATTAATAGTGAAACCGAAAATTTTTAAATGTTGGAAGAAGAAAATGAAATGTCCTGTTCGCAGTATCGCAACGACTGCAATAGAACATCTTCTACCACAAAAATCACGGCACAAATATGAATGTGTTTATGAAACTTTTTTTAAAATGGCGAGCAGAGAAAAATACTATGTATTTCCTTTTCTGAAAATATTGTATTTTAATTTGTGATGCTTGCAGAAAAATATTTATGTTTTTCTTTTTGGACAATGTAAAGTAACTGTCGTAGTGTCATGTTCAAAAATTAAAAATATTGAACTAATTTGTTTTATTATTTTGTATGGATGATCGTAGATAAAGTATAGTATTATACTATTACTATACAGGATCGTTCATCGTGTAGCATTCTGTCTATTGTATTATTGCACTATTTATGGCAGGAACCTTAAATGATAGCCAATATTCTAAACGTTGCTCAATATGGACCCTAGCCGAAGATATTTGAGCAATCTCAATAGTTTCAACGTGAGAAAAAAATTTAGGTTATTTTCGAATGTATCCGTGATTAATGTTAACACTGACACTTTAAATCTGGCCTACAACTTGATATCAAACAAACAAATTACAAATTAGTTCATTTCTTCGTTAGAATTATAGACAACTAATCAAATTATTACAAACCTGGTACAATAACAAACGCACGTGGCTCGACGTGACGTCACAACAAGGAGTTCGGTTAGTTGAATTTATTTACGCTAGAGTAGCATGCTTGGATTGCCTATAGTAAGGTGACCAACTATTTTTTATAGAAAAGGAGTACAAATGAATCTTCATTGGTATGGTGATTGGGTTTGAATAAAAACACTGAGTCTTCTCCATTTAACGATATGTTTTTAAAATAATTTCAAAATTAATTAGTTCAAAAATTATATGTATAATCACGTTAAAAGAAACACACTGCAAGTTGCATGCTTTCACCTAGGCAAAACGACTCTTAAGAGTCAACCCTTGTAGTCATAATCATAAAAGTCGGTTTTCCTAGGTAAAACCATGCAAATTGCAGTGCACATTTTCATAAAGTGTGCTCAGGAGAAAAAAAATCCATTTTCTTGTTTTCAAATGATTACAACAAGGGTTGAATCTTAAAAATCGGTTTTCCTAGGTAAAACCATGCAAATTGCAGTGCACATTTAGGTCCTTTTTTCCGACTTATGTTAGAATCCACATTTTCATAAAGTGTGCATAATTTTTTTTTCCATTTTCTTGTTTTCAAATGATTACAATAAGGGTTGAATCTTAAGAATCGGTTTTCTTAGGTAAAACCATGCAAATTGCAGTGCACATTTTCATAAAGTGTGCTTAAGTCTTTTTTTTTAGAATCCACATTTTCATAAAGTGTGCTCAGGTAAAAAGAAAAAACATTTTCTTGTTTTCAAATGATTACAACAAGGGTTGAATCTTAAGAATCGGTTTTCTTAGGTAAAACCATACAAATTGCAGCACACATTTTCATAAAGTGTCAAGTCAATTTTTTTTTTTCATTTCTGTTAGAATCCACATTTTCTTAAAGTGTACTCGGGTAAAAAAAAATTGTTTTCAAATGTGCACTGCAAGTTGCATGGTTTTACCTAGGCAAACCGACTCTTAAGAGTCAACCCTTGTTGTAATCATTTGAAAACAAGAAAATGGAAAACTTCATCAACCAATAATAGAAGTGATTATTTTTCTTAGAAATACTTTTTATTTCAATCTTCATTTGGTCCAAAACGATCAGTTTTAAAAAATGTATTTAGTTTAGACGTTGAAGCCGCTGCATCAAGAGATGTTTTATGTTTATTAGTATCAATGTGCTTTGTTATTGCACTTCGTCCACCAACCCCAATAGAAAATTCTCCTTTGCAGATTGTACATTTAACCATAGAATCATCATTTCCTTTGTTTTCTACAATAAATGGAAACTCTTTTTTTAAAGGTTAAAGTTAAATGCCAAGTTTTTATATTTTTAGAAGTACAAAGGAGTACAAAAGAATGCAAAGGAGTACTTTTGGAGTACCCGTTTTAAAAGGAGTACGTTTGGTCACCTTACTATAGCATCTTTGTGCCGTTGTGATAATTAAATTACGGTAATTGTACATCGTTGATCGCTGGTTGTCAATTTTTTCGGGGAAATGCCATACGATGGACCACCCTGTATAAAATATAAACGAGCGCATAAGATGAAAATTCACGTCCTACAACATATTGCACTATTTGTCAGACGCCAGTGCTCATTAGCATATTGAATGTCTATCGCAACTTTTGCCCTACAGCTCGATTAAAACTAAGGGAATTTCGACTTTAAAACGGCGAAAGATAAGGCGGTGTTTGAGAAGGGTGGTTTTTACCCCCTTCCTTATATTTCCCTCTCTCTACATTTCATCACAGTTTATGTGTACAGTTCTTGAGAAAATATATTTCGGGGTAAAATGAAGTCGAGCGGACCGATATTTTCTTATAAGGTGTCTGTGTATTATTTTTTGCGCGAGATTCTTTTTTTGTAGACAGGTAGGGAAAGAAACCGCATCTTTGTAGCGAAGGATTTTTCCATTCTCCCTTTTAATTCCCTTATGAATATGAGAAATACATTTATATCGGCAGTCGCAAATTCTGAGGTTTTCTAATATTTTTTTTTTGGCCGAGTTGGGAGAGGTGTATTAAATTTGTTATCGAAGTTTAAGCAGAGCATCGATCGAGGTAACTTCCCCCGATACTCGCTTTAAAGTCGAGAACAAGCTCGACCTCGAATTTGCACTAAATTGTAGGCAATAAAATGTTCTATCAAGGCAAACACTGTATCTTGAGGGTCTATTTCGCCAACGCTGGGGTTGGTATTATGATCACAATTTTACAAAATCGCTAAGCTCGCAATAATTTAGTAAAGAAAGCTGAATCATTTTAAAATCAACCGTATCGAATTTAACTTAAAAAAGGTTTTTTTTTTAACTTTCAACCTAGGTAGTTTAATTTTCGGAATTTCTACAGTAGGCTGCAAAAGTAACACAACAATTCGATAAATCTTAAACTGTTAAGTTTGAAGCAAAACCCAACGCAATTTCACATTCTCTTTTAAATATTTTTTGTCACGATTTTGATAACTCTTTTAATTATCACAAACTTTAGTCCCTTTTACTAAGGTGACCAACTATTTTTTATACAGAAGGAGCACAAATGAATTTTCATTGGATATGGTGATTGGGTTTGAGTAAAAACACCAAGTCTTCTCCATTCAACTATATTTTTTTAAATAATTTCAAAATTCATTAGTTCAAAAAATTATATTTATAAACACGTTCAAGCAAACACACTGAAAGTTGCATGCTTTCACCTAGGCAAACCGACTCTTAACCCTAGACTGGTCGCATCAAATTGAGGAACGTATCCGGTCGCGTGGTTGACTTTGTCAACCACAACTTTTTATTTGAATTTCTGGCTTTTAATCAAACAACAAACTGTTTATTCATTTTTTTTGTTATATTTAGAGCATTAAAAGATTTTTGAACAAGTTTTGGATCAGAAATATTAAACGCTACCAAGGCATTTATATAGAGTGTCTCCAAAAAACAAGACGAGTCCATAACTTCCTTATTTATCGGAAAATTTCAGTTATCTATATGTTACAGTTGATGTGTTAATTTAGTTACTGTATACACTAACTCGTGAATGTATACATTCACTGAAGGACATAGTTAAAGTGTTCACATATGACGTTATTGATACTTTAACTAGTATGTGTATACACTTACTGCTCAAATATAATGAAAGTATACACTTTGTAAATTAAAAGTTGTATACCAACAACATAACCTCAAAAAATTTAATAAGAGTAAGCACGTGGAGTGGTTAGTGGTTTCATTATCGCACTTACTAATATTTACAAGTCATTTTCGTCAAATATTTATACAGGTTTGTATACTTGAAGTAATTTTGTGATTGTAAGTATTATTTTAATAATATTCAACAGCATTACAATGGAATTAGTTCAAATGAAAAAAAAATTCGAGGAGTGTCTGTCTAAGAAAAAACAGAAAAGCAACAGTTTTCAAATGAATCATGAGAAATACAACAAATTAGTTGGAGAAGTGAAAGCAGCCAAAAGTGGAAATTCAAAAGAAAATCGTTGTTACTGGCTGTTAAAGCATTACGATGTTGTAACGGTGGGTGGAAAAGAATACCTAATTGTTCCCATCGTAAACGACCAAGTCTTATATTATATAACGAACGAAGACTTATTTGATATTTTATCAAAAACCCATGAATCAATTGGTCACGGTGGTCGAGACAGAATGAGAAATAAACTGAAACAACGATACAAAAACATTACTCTTTATGAGATACAAACTTTTTTTAATCAATGTGAACCTTGTTTACAAAAAAGAAAAAGTGAAAAAAAAGGTTTAGTAATCAAGCCAATGATTTTTTCGCAATTTAACAGCAGATGCCAGGTTGACTTGATAGATTATCAATCGCAAGCTGATGGGGAATTCAAGTTCATCATGGTCTATCAAGACCACTTGACAAAGTTTGTTGTTTTACGAGCTCTCCGTAGCAAAAAAGCCGAAGAGGTTGCTAAACATGTACTCGATATTTTTTTATTATTTGGTGCACCAACTATATTACAGTCTGACAATGGTCGCGAATTTTGTAATCATATAATTGAGGATTTAAAAGTAATGTGGCCTGAGTTGAAAATTGTTCATGGTAAACCTAGACATAGTCAATCCCAAGGAAGCGTAGAACGTGCAAATCAAGATGTGGAAAATATGTTAACTACTTGGATGCAGGATAATCATTGTAATAACTGGAGTAAAGGACTACCTTTCATACAATTTATGAAAAACCGTTCTTTGCATGCTGGTATAAAGAGATCTCCTTATGAAGCCATGTTTGGTCAACCTCCAAAGGTTGGTCTTACGTCGTCTACGTTGCGTAAAGATACTATTGATGATATAAATACTGAAGAAGAACTTGAACAATTATTAGCTGGAGTGCAAATATTTGAAGAAGAGAACGAAAGTGAAGATTGTTTCTTGCAAGAAGAGGAGGAAGGTGAGGATTTTTTCTTGCCAGCTGAGGAGTCGGCAGAAACTGTATATCAACCAGAAGAGGAAAAAGAAGAATACATTATCAATGATCAAGAAACATTACAACTTATGAAACATTGTGATATATGTTACAAAGAATTGGAATTTGCTGAAAAGAATATATGTGCTCTGTGTTCTAAAAGCATTAAAATTAAAACTACTAGAAATGAAGCCAAGGAAAATTTAGAAGCACAAGCAAAACGTATGAAACGTATTTCGGATGCCTCACATCCAGAAGGTGAAATAGGAATGACGGTAAGAGTAAGAGTTCCCGATGTAGACAGAGGTAGAGGAGAGGCACGTTCGATATTAGCTACCATTCTCAAAAAAACAGAAGATGGTTATTTTCAACTAGGCACCAAAAATGGGGTTATAAAAGGTTTATACGCTAGATCTCAATTTAGTACTTGTCCAGAGAAAGTTCTTTCCATTGAAAATATTCCATTAAATCAAGAACTTCCGCTTAGAACTGTTGCTACACACCAAGCAATTGGATCAGGACAAGGCTTTACTAAATGTCACTGCAAAACTAAATGTTCTAATAACAGATGTATGTGTTTAAAGAAAAAAGTACTGTGCAATTCAAAATGTCATGCTAGTTTACCGTGTTGCAATAAATAATGTTTTCAAACTTAATAATTTACTGACGTCACCCCACCCTCGTCTATTTACAGATCAGGTGCTTTGAATTATCCAAATCGATCAATATTAAAAAATTTCAGAAGAGTTTAATTATGAAACCACACTAAATAATATTATTTAACTAAGGAAATGTAATCCCATCATTTCAGTATAACAACATTAATTTGTTAACTTCTTTAACTTAATCCCAAAGTCAATTAACACACTTACTATCTTATATTAGTGACTGTACACACTTGCTAGATGATGTATACATTTACTAGTTATAGTGTTAATGTCGATTATTATTTCATACTTCTACTGAAATCTTCCGTAAGTGTATACATTTACTAGTTAGTGCATGCACTCACTGAAGTTAACACTTCAACTGTAACATATATACCAAGTTAAATGGTTGAGAGTAGACTACAAAATAGCATAACAAAATCACATATTACCCTAAGGGCATTAAGGCTATACCGTCACAACATTTTTTTTCAAATTGGAATATATGCATTTCTTTACTAATTCTGCTAGAGATTTTTATTCCGAATACAACAATATATCACAAGTATACGCTTACATAAGAAAAATTAAACAAAACAAAAATAAAACACCATTTAGTCTTGTGTAAAAAAAATAACACTAGCTTTGGAAACAAATGATGAGCACTAAGTAAGAAGCTATCAAAATGTATTAAACTATAATAAAATAGAAAAAAAAAATTCTGGGCGCGTGGTTGACTTTTCAACCAGCCTGTTTCTAACTCCTTTTATATTACTATTAACATACTTATTGAGTTTACTGTCTCGGATACAATGCTGACTGGACAGTAAGGAACTAAAGATAAGGTACTGAAGGCGGCAGTACCCCAAGACTTTATCTAATCAAATAATACCGCCTAAATACTCGGATGGTTGACAAAGTCAACCAACGCGACCGGTTTAGGGTTAAGAGTCAATCCTTGTAATCATAATCATAAAAGTCGGTTTTCCTAGGTAAAACCATGCGAATTGCAGTGCACATTTTCATAAAGTGCGCTCAGGTCAAATTTTTTTTTTTTTTAACAGTGCAATTGTTTATTTAGAACAGGTAAATAATGACAACATAACCTCAACAGTGTAAAAATTCTAAAATATCCCCGAAAGAGAAACACGAAAAGATAAACAAAATTTGGTTAGGTTAGGTTAGGTTAGGTTTCCTTTGTTTTCTATAATAAATGGAAACTCTTTTTTTAAAGGTTAATGTTAAATGCCAAGTTTTTATATTTTTAGAAGTACAAAGGAGTAAGTACAAAAGAATGCAAAGGAGTACTGTTGGAGTACTTCTTTTAAAAGGAGTACGGTTCACAAAAAAGCAGTACAAAACTCCCTAAAGATTGAGAAAAAAACTGTTCTGAGAGGCTGAAATTATTATACAGTCATTTTGACAGTTTAAAAGCTATCAAAATCACGCGACGTTTCACCACAATCACAAACGGAATACCTGCCATGTGGGTCTGGATATGGTTGCTTTGTTACTTTGACCCAGATGTCCTTCTGCAAATGTTTTTATTGCCGACGCTTTTCAATCATCCTCAATATGTTTACCGCAACTTTTTTTTGTAGTTTGGTAAGGTAAACGCACTAGTAGTCGACATTATAATGGAGGAAAAATCGTTTTTTTTTTTGCTTTTATATGTATATTTTAATTTTTTTTAGATAATGTAGTATAGTTCTGTATTTTATTTCCTTGTAAATGGGAATACCGTTTTTTTTTAAGGAATTTTTAATTTTTTTTTAAAATTTGTTAGTATTTGACACTCAAAAATTTTAAAAATCTGGTAGTTGACATATCCACTCAAATGATTACATGCACTCGCCTTCGGCGCGTGCATCAAAATTCATTTTCATCAATAAAAACGTTCTTTACTTGCTCATGTAATAATATACTATTAATTCCTTATTTTGAACTATTAAAATCGAGAATGTCAACTACTAACACGGTGTCAAGTGCCTTAATTGAATTTTCAGAATTTTTCGACTACTTGAAAAATGTTGTATCTCAAAAATGCTGTACCCTGTATAACAAACATATCAACGCCTGTTTACAGTTATGACTGATTCTTAGGTACGGTGATATTAATTTTCAAACCCGTATCGTCCGTTGGCCTTTTTTAACTGTACAACGGGTCAATAAGGTCAGGCGCGTTTTTTATTAGATTGGTTCACATTGAAAGCGCGAGTCGGTTGAAAATTCGCAAAATATAAGGGAAAACGTCGCTGCTCGTTTCTTGTGGCACTGTCATGTGCAACGGACGGTCACGTTCGAGATCATTGCACCGGCCTGCGCCTCGGGCGCACTTTACTGACCACCTCGACGGTCACCCGGAGATGCGGCGACCGCTTCGTTACGATTTTTCGGATTTTACCAAAGTCGGGGGTCGGAAAATGATGGCGTGTTTGTCGCGGTCGAAATCGTCGTCGTTGAAGCTGGATTGAGGCACGCTTACGGCATCAGGCTGATAGCTCGCGAGACTCGCGGGTCCACCCGCGTACACCCGCACTATTAACTCGCGGTGTGTTTCAGTTAACGTCGTGTGACGCTGTCTCGCTCTTTTGTGTATAGTTTTTAATCAGTCGCGTTGGTTCGGACGATGCCGTGTATTGTAATGTGTGATGTTGTCGAGGTGACGATGTTGGTTCGTTAACACACAAGTCGACTTCCTGCCCGATGAGTTCATTTTATAATTTATAGTTTGGCTAGTCTGGCTGCTTACGATCATTATGATTTTTTTCATCATTATACATTTTTTCGCTTCGATTAACTCGCAAGTGAAGTGAGTATTAAAAGGCCCGATTTGCAATAAAATTTTAAGCAACCACAACAAGATGAGTTCATTTTATAATTTGTAGTTTGGGTAGTCTGGCTGCTTACAATCATTATGAATTTTTTCATTTCGATTAACTCGCAAGTGAAGCGTGCATTATAAGCCCCGATTTGCAATAAAATTTTAAGCAACTACAACAACAAGTTGAGTTCATAAAAATGTTAATTTTGAAAGGCAAGAAGAAGGATTTCCTTCGTTAACTGTCTTATATCATCAAATTTTATTTCTTGTGTAAATACAGGTGGTCGCTCGTATATTTAGACCGCCTGTGGTTTTTTAAATCGTACAAAGTATTCATAAAAATTAAAAACATTTTGTGGTGTAATAATTCAGCGATAAAATTTTATGCTTGTTACTCCTTATCGTCACATTTGTTATGAATAAATGTAATCTCATAAATTAGACATAATATAAATACAAGATTGGTAACAATTATTGGTTTTCCACAAGTTTTAGACCAATTTTGGTCTATTCAAGCGCCACCGTTATTAACCTTCCAGTAGTCGCGTGCGGAGTCTCGCTCCGCACGACTGTTTTTTTTTTGATTCTCCAAGGAATTTTCCAATCGAACGGCCGTTTTCAGTACCTTCCTAATTTATTGTCTAAATGTTAGTGGAGCTGCATTATATTTGCTTTTTTTGCATATTGCGGAGTGAGACTCCGCAGCGACTATTGACGTCTTAGGAAAATCTTTCTATACATTTTGACATTTTCGGTTTACAACAGCCCAAGGTAAATCTGTAATAATCATTTTCGATACAAGTGCACTGTCCAATAATTTTCAAAATGTGTGGTTGCTTGTTTCAAGCACGAAGCCAAGTTGTGTGGAAAAGCTGCACAAAATGACAGCGTACGTTTTTTCATATTAAAAAAAAAAAAACGTTAATTTATTGTAAATTTTGAAGTTGTTTGACAAATCAAGTTAAAATTGGTTTGTTCAATATCAACTTTTTTGGGATATTGGGTTATAGATGTCGCAGACGGATTGTAGAATCCGCTACAATACAAACCGGCTAGCCGCATTATAAAACGGCTCGGTTTTGTAAATCGGCTGGTTAACGTTTAGGCGGATTGTAATACGGCTAAACGTTGGTCGGCCTTACTGTAACGACGTTTCGCGTTCTCCAATGCAACAAAATGACGGGTCTCCGTTTTATAAAACGGCGAAAAGGGACTTCATATAAAGAAAACCTTTCCTTGTAGCTATGACAAATATGAAGTAATAACTATAAGAAAAAGGTTTAACTCAATATAAAAGGTTTTTTTAAAATAAAATGTCTAACAATTCTTCCTTTACCAAACGGACTGAGTTATTTAGCGATTCATAAAACACCTAAAGTTTTCAGTCAAATTGTAAAAATTCTCTGTTCATTCTATATTTTACAATCTCCCCAATCATTTAGAAAACGACTGAATTTACAATTCGCCGCCGACATCTACAATATGACTGATTGTCGCCCTACATTACACATAGTCAACTAAGCCGCTTCATATTGCGGCGGATTCTACAATATGGTTGCGACATGTACACCAAAGTTTAAGTTAAAGTTTAAGTTAAAATTAGCTTTGTTCAATGGTCCACAAGAAAACCGGTAAAATAAAAAGTTTTCAGTATTTATTTTGTACAATATCTAGTAAAATTATTAAAATTTTATGTTCTGGGTAGTATTCATTCAAGTTTTTTGAAAAATGTTCTGCTCAAAACTTGTTTTTTAATGTTGATGGCATAACAACTTAATAATACACTTGGAAAGGCTATAATTTATTACCAAAACAACCTGTCTAAATGTTAATCAGCCGTTTTACAAAACTGAGCTACTTTGTAAAGCGGCTAGTCGCTTTGTATTGCGCCGGATTCTAGAATATGGCTGCGACATATCTATTGTTCAAGCAAGAAAAACAGGAAAACTAGATACAGTTGTTACAGATACTCTAATCATAAGAAAAAGGTTTAACTCAATATAAAAGGTTTTTTTTTTAATAAAATGTCTAACAATTTATCAAACGGACTGAGTTATTCAGCGATTCATAAAACACCTAAAATTTTCAGTGAAATTGTAAAAATTCTCTGTTCATTCTATATTTTACAATCTCACCAATCATTTAGAAAACGACTGAATCTACAATTCGCCGCCGACATCTACAATATGGCTGATTGTCGCCCTACAGTACACATAGTCAACATTCCGGCTAAACAATCTGCCTAAACGTTAATCAGCCGTTTTACAAAACAGAGCTGCTTTGTAAAGTGGCTAGCCGCTTCATATTGCGACGGATTCTGGAATATAGCTGCAACATGTACACCAAAGTTTAAGTTAAAGTTTAAGTTAAAATTAGCTTTGTTCAATGGTCCACAAGAGAACCGGTAAAATAAAAAGTTTTCAGTATTTATTTTGTACATATCTAGTACAATTATTAAAATTTAGTGTTGTGGGTAGTATTCATTCAAGTTTTTTGAAAAATTTTCTGCTCAAAACTTGTTTTTTAATGTTGATGGCATAACAACTTAAAAATACACTTGGAAAGGCTATAATTTATTACCAAAACAACCTGCCTAAATGTTAATCAGCCGTTTTACAAAACTGAGCTACTTTGTACAGCGACTAGTCGCTTTGTATTGCGCCGGATTCTACAATATGGCTGCGACGTATCTATTGTTCAAGCAAGAAAAACAGGAAAACTAGATACAGTTGTTACAGATACTCTAATCATATGTGTTTAGAGCATATGCAAGGACTGTATCGAAATGCCAGCGTCCTAGATTCTGCAAAGTTTATAGCTCGCTGTACTGTTGTTGAAAGTGCTTTTTTCTGATCTTATATTTTTTTCATAAACTTTATTATTTTATTAATTACAATTTTTAAGATTTTGACAAAAAATTAACTGTTTCAATTGTTTAGAATTATTTAAATATTTTGTTGTTGAAAAATCTAGAATTGTAGTTATTTTGTCAGAAAATGAAGTATTTTATTGAAGTCCAGTGAAAAAGTTCAGAAAATAATACTCTATTTTCTTCTTTTAAAATATTGGTTTCTGAGACCGAGATAAGTAACGAAGTTCTACGTCTGCACGTTAGTAACGGAGGGTTAAGTACTGTTATCTATCACTTTACATTCCCTAATAATTCAAACGAAGTACTGTTCCAAATTCGCTTTGTACATAGCACTTCCCAGTTACCGAAAAATCCACGGAAGCGCCACCGTTCACCTGACTTGTTGTTGACTTGTTGTTCGTACGTTGTTTCTAGACTGGGGTTCCATAACGAATCCTTTTTCGGTCGCGAACGGTTCTGTCTTATACAGTTTTAACTGTATTTCGTTAATAAGTTGTCAACAAATAGCGCGCCGGGTTCTTTATTTAGTTTTAAAAAAGTTACTTTTAATACAAAGCATTTGTGTGTAAAGTTCATTTAAAAATAAATAATTTATTCAACAGGTATCAGCTGGCCAGCATTTACATCTAAGCGGTGATCTGAAAGGAAACGTATCAGTTGCAACACAGCAAGGAATGTACTTCAACCATCATCAAAACGCAAACAATCAAAACCAAAATTCCCAACATAATGCCCAAACAAATCCCCAACAACAAAACCATCATCCCAACGCTGGAAACCAGCAACCGCATACGCCTGGAGGACCGCAGCAATCAAACTCTGTCAACCACCATCCAGGAACTCCCTCTCATCAATTACAAAATTCAAATATGCAGCAGAACATGAATCCTTCCTTACTTGTAAATCAGCAACACCCAAATGCACAAAATACTAGTCAAACACAATCACAAGGAAACATGTCAGTTGGCAACAGTATTGGGATGGGGGGCGGCGGCATGCCAGTTTCCGCTGGTATGTCAGCCGGTGGACTCTCCATGGGAGCTGGAAATATGATGACCGGCCCGGGAGGAATTCCAGTTTCTAATATGTCGGGAGGACATGGTGGAGGGATACCTGTCAACCAACATCACCCTGGGCTTGGGGATAGTTATTCCATGTCGCAAACACAGACCATTAATTTCACCCAACAATCCCTGCGACAACGAACTAATGGAGTTAATGGTAAGTTTTTGGTAAATGGAAATATTTTGCTCAGTTCTGCATTTTACAGTTGTCCAAAATTCAATGGGACCAATGTCTGCCGCTCCAATGGGAGGAATGGGTCCTCGACACATATCACCTCAAGTTATGGAACAGCAGAAGTTATTACAGCAGCAACAGATGTTGAGAGCGCAGCAAGCAGCTATGCAGCAGCAAATGGGCGTCAGGCCGCCTCCTCCTGATTACAAAACGAGTGCCGGACTTATGCAAGGCATGAGGCCGAGGTATCCAAGCGGGCCGCCGACGATGGGACGAATGCCTGCGCAACCGATGCCTCCATCGGGACCGATGATCCGCCACAACATGTACATGATGCAGCAGCAGCAGCACATAGCAACGAGGGGCGTTTATCCGAGAGCCCAGGCAGCAATGACGGGCCCGGATACAATGCCTCCGCACGGTAGTGCAGAATGGCGCCATTTACTTATGACCCAACAACAGAATGCTAACTTTAATAATCAAATGAGGCCTAATTTCCAGCATCAAGGTAAATTGATATTAATCGAATAGAAGGACTTAATTGACTGAAAATTTCAGCGACAGGGTTTAATATGAATGCGGGGAACATGCAAATGGCGGGTTTGCAGCAACAGCAGATGAGAATCCAACAGGGGATGGTTTCTAGTGTGGGACAACAGGGGATGGCGCACTCGATGTCCCAATCTGGCCCCATGACCCAAATGAGTACCATGAATCACCAAATGTTGAGTCAAATGCAGCAGCAGCAAATTATGCAACAAAATTCTTCTCAGGTAATTTTGAAATAACTTTTCGCATTGTTCTAATTTTTAAAATCGATTCTAGATGGCAACGTCGAACATCAGCATGCAGCAAATGCAATCAATGTCTCTTTCTAATCAAACAATGCACCAACAGAACTCGCAGTTAATTAATCAACACCATCAGTTAATGAACAATCCATCAAACAATAACGCACAAAACAATTCACTTGCCAATTTCAATTCGACGGGGAATGATTTTAATTTAGATTTCCTCGATAGTTTTCAGACACCGGATTCAAACTCATTTAACGAGCAAGAGTTGTTGAGCTCATTTGACACCGATTCTGGCCTTTTTTCCGATATGCTGTAAATGATAGCTCTGAGTATTTTTTCTGTAAATATTTCTATTATGGTGTTACTTATTTTTGTTTATTTATGAGTATGTGGTTGTAATTTTGTTAATGAAAATTGCAATATGGACAAAACGATGAATTTCGTTTTTTGTTATTTGATAGAGTTTAATGTATTGAAAAGAGTTATTATTTTTTTAAACAGAATGTATCGGTCGAGTGACCTCATTAGAATTTGGTAGTTGATTCGGTGAAATGAAAACTAATTGTTAAATAGTGTGAAAAGAATGCTGCGAGAGCGTGCAGTTGGGACGTGCAAAAAATAAGGATAGAAGTTGAAATTTCAACATTTTTCTTGGAATTTCATTTTGAAAAAATTGTTTAAAAAGCGAAATTTCGGGAAAAACTGAAATTTTACCTGTTTAAAAAGGTCGAAAGTTCACGATGAAAAAAAAAGTTGAAATTTCAACGTTTTTCTTGAAATTTCATCTTGAAAAAAGTTGAAATTTTTCCTTTTTTTAAGAAGTTGAAATTTCAACTTTTTTAAAAAGGCGAAATTTCAGGAAAAAATTGAAAATGCACCTGTTAAGAAGGTCAAAATTTCACGATGAAAAAAAAAGTTGAAATTTAAACATTTTTCTTGAAATTTTATTTTGAAAAAGTTGAAATTTCAACTTTTTTTCTTGAAATTTCAACTTGTTTAAAACGGGGAAATTTGAGGAAAACATTGAAATTTCAACTTATTTTTACTTTTTGCATGTAACTACGCTTTTGTATTTAAAATTTTGCGAAAAGTTTGAAACCGAGGTTCCAGCGGTGAGGCTAGTTAAATGAGACATCCTGTGGTAACAAATCACTTTAATTTGTCAAACCAAAATATTTCTGAGAAATATTTACACTGCCAATATAAAGCAGAATCTAAATAACGAGCTGTGACAAATATTTAATATGGAGTGAATAATATTTAGCGTGCCAGTTAATGTATTTATTAAGTCAATATTGTCTTCTATGTAGTATTAAACGGCTGTTTTTATTCGGAAGTTGATTTCACCAGTTACAATTATTTCAGTTCCAAATAGAAACAGTGTATTTTTTCTAAAACGCATAATTTTAGAAACGACAAATTATCAGCATATAATAATCAAAAATTGAACACCTAAACCGTTTACCATATCATATTTGGTATAATTTTCAGTTGGTTGCAATCGTGACAATTCTAGTTTGCTAAGTAATAGAAAAAAACATTTATCGTTAAGATTTCATACAGTTGGTTATATGATAGGGACCTCAAGTAAATAGTAACAAAATATCTCTTCTGCGACTGCGCAGATTTTTTTATTTAGACTGGAAATCATTGTTAATAGATTAAGTAATTGTATTTACTTGATAGTAAAGTGTTGTGGGATATTTAAAAATTATATACTCCAAAACTTAGAAATTTTATTTTGTAAAGTCGTACGATTAGCGAAATTTTAATAAATGAATTTTTAGCAATAAAAAAACGTTAAATTGTGCTTTGTGATCATGCTTTATATAAATGATTAAATGATATTACAATGCGACTTTACAAACTTATTAGGTACATTTGAATGACAATTGACTTCAGGCATTCCGTCTGAGAAGCTCAGAAACGCATAACGTATACAGGTTTTTCGTTTTAGCCTTGCACTTTTCATATTTTCCTAACGGGGCAGCATTCCAAACACCAATTGTTTTCATTATAGCATAGTACAAACCTTACATATATAATAAAAAAGCAGATGCTCGTGCAGGGCTAAATTGTTTTACTTCATTTCAAAAATTAGCCGTCACGTAACCGGAATGGATCTCAAACAGAAACGGATAGTTGGAAAAATGGTTTTTACTAAAATTACTAAAATCATTCCAAAAGTAAGCGATCATTCATTTATGACAATTTTAGGCAGTATTGATTGCATTGTTATTTGATTACAGTATTTTTTTATTATGAAAAGATTTTTGTTTTTTTTTCTTAGAGTTAGATATGAATAACTTTTTTTATTACTTTATTTAATGAGTGTACTTATATAGAGGAAATTGTTGAATATTCTAATTTTTATGACCATAGGAGAGTTTATATTGAAAATACATATTCCATGTTTTGTAGATTTATCACCCAATGAAATGAATTATTATAATAAATATTTATAAGTATTTAAATTGTTAATTGCAATTCACCATTTCCTTCACAATTCAAACCAACTTTCCTCTCATGGAATTTAGATTTTTATTATTGTAAATGAGGCTCATTGTCTGTCAAATCCACATACTTTTGGTTGCAGATTTGATACTACAGCAGAACCTCTATAATAGGGTTCACGGCAACCTGGAGATGTCAGCGAATTTCGAAGTAAGTCAAAACGTCGGAAATAATTTTTTTTGAATTATTTTGTTTCTGGAAAAAATAGTAAGTTTCTTTCACATTTCGATCATTATTTGTAGGTATTTGCCAGTGGAATTATTTTCGAGTGTTTCTTCATCATCCGATCACACAGAAATAGAAAAATCTGTCGGCAGATTTTATGTTGTGTTAATAAATATACAGTGTGTCTTATCTGTCATTTGACGACTAAAAGTAATTTTTTACAAAAAGTTCTGGTTATCTTGAAAAATCATAAGCAGTTGGCAAATTTATAATGAAATGTACAGGGTGCTCTAGAAATTCGAAAGCACGAAATCGATCTTCAACAAAGTGTCCTTATTTTTCATTTTGTTGTTTCTTAATGTAACAAAAGCTTGAATACAAATTTTGGGTTAACAAATAATAAAACTACATTAATTTGCACTAAAACTGGCATTTTATTCATGTCAATAAAGTCACGAAAGTTGTTTTAAGAGAAATATCAAGAAACTTAGATATTAGCAAAGTTGTTATACAGGTGATTTTGCCATGAAAGTATACAATAGTGAGCAATCCCATCCGTGGACACACTGTATATCTATGTAGCGTATTTTGTACATCGCCTATTGAAACTGTCCTATTTAACTTAAACTGAAAATTTTGATTGATTTAGTTAAAGGGACAAATTACTAGAAAAGGGTCACAGAAAACCTTGAAAAGTCAGGGAATTAGAAAATACAGAATTGCTGTGAACCTGTATAATAAACACTCGCGGTAATCTGAATAGAAATCGCCCTTTGACTTGCAAAAAATAAACTTGATAATCAAATTAAGATAATGAAGTAATGTTTATTACAACTTAATCGATGAATGGCGCCTTGAAAGTTAGGTAACCCACATTACAAGCAATTTTTTGATTCAACGAAATTCAAATTTTAAAAATAAAATTCTCAGAAGCGAATACAAGTTCACGATGAAAAAAAAGTTGAAATTTCAACATTTTTCTTGAAATTTCATCTTGAAAAAAGTTGAAATTTTACCTTTTTTAAGAAGTTGAAATTTCAACTTTTTTAAAAAGGCAAAATTTCAGGAAAAAATTGAAAATGCACCTGTTAAAAAAGTCGAAATTTCACGATGAAAAAAGTTGAAATTTCAACATTTTTCTTGGAATTTCATTTTGAAAAAAGTTGAAAAGTCGGGGAATTAGAAAATACAAAATTGTTGTGAACCTGTATAATGAACACTCGCGGTAATCTGAATAGAAATCGCCCTTTGACTTGCAAAAAATAAACTTGATAATCAAATTAAGATAATGAAGTAACGTTTATTACAACTTAATCGATGAATGGCGCCTTGAAAGTTAGGTAACCCAACATTACAAGCAATTTTTTGATTCAACGAAATTCAAATTTTAAAAATAAAATTCTCAGAAGCGAATACAAGTTCACGATGAAAAAAAAGTTGAAATTTCAACATTTTTCTTGAAATTTCATCTTGAAAAAAGTTGAAATTTTACCTTTTTTAAGAAGTTGAAATTTCAACTTTTTTAAAAAGGCGAAATTTCAGGAAAAAATTGAAAATGCACCTGTTAAAAAAGTCGAAATTTCACGATGAAAAAAGTTGAAATTTCACGATGAAAAAAGTTGAAAATTCAACATTTTTCTTGAAATTTCATCTTGAAAAAAGTTGAAATTTTACCTTTTTTAAGAAGTTGAAATTTCAACTTTTTTAAAAAGGCGAAATTTCAGGAAAAAATTGAAAATGCACCTGTTAAAAAAGTCGAAATTTCACGATGAAAAAAGTTGAAATTTCACGATGAAAAAAGTTGAAAATTCAACATTTTTCTTGGAATTTCATTTTGAAAAAAGTTGAAAAGCCGGGGAATTAGAAAATACAGAATTGTTGTGAACCTGTATAATGAACACTCGCGGTAATCTGAATAGAAATCGCCCTTTGACTTGCAAAAAATAAACTTGATAATCAAATTAAGATAATGAAGCAATGTTTATTACAACTTAATCGATGAATGGCGCCTTGAAAGTTAGGTAACCCAAACATTACAAGCAATTTTTTGATTCAATGAAATTCTAGTTTTAAAAATAAAATTCTCAGAAGCGAATACAAGTTCACGATGAAAAAAAAGTTGAAATTTCAACATTTTTCTTGAAATTTCATCTTGAAAAAAGTTGAAATTTTACCTTTTTTAAGAAGTTGAAATTTCAACTTTTTTAAAAAGGCGAAATTTCAGGAAAAAATTGAAAATGCACCTGTTAAAAAAGTCGAAATTTCACGATGAAAAAAGTTGAAATTTCACGATGAAAAAAGTTGAAAATTCAACATTTTTCTTGGAATTTCATTTTGAAAAAAGTTGAAAAGCCGGGGAATTAGAAAATACAGAATTGTTGTGAACCTGTATAATGAACACTCGCGGTAATCTGAATAGAAATCGCCCTTTGACTTGCAAAAAATAAACTTGATAATCAAATTAAGATAATGAAGCAATGTTTATTACAACTTAATCGATGAATGGCGCCTTGAAAGTTAGGTAACCCAAACATTACAAGCAATTTTTTGATTCAATGAAATTCTAGTTTTAAAAATAAAATTCTCAGAAGCGAATACAAGTTCACGATGAAAAAAAAGTTGAAATTTCAACATTTTTCTTGAAATTTCATCTTGAAAAAAGTTGAAATTTTACCTTTTTTAAGAAGTTGAAATTTCAACTTTTTTAAAAAGGCGAAATTTCAGGAAAAAATTGAAAATGCACCTGTTAAAAAAGTCGAAATTTCACGATGAAAAAAGTTGAAATTTCACGATGAAAAAAGTTGAAAATTCAACATTTTTCTTGGAATTTCATTTTGAAAAAAGTTGAAAAGCCGGGGAATTAGAAAATACAGAATTGTTGTGAACCTGTATAATGAACACTCGCGGTAATCTGAATAGAAATCGCCCTTTGACTTGCAAAAAATAAACTTGATAATCAAATTAAGATAATGAAGCAATGTTTATTACAACTTAATCGATGAATGGCGCCTTGAAAGTTAGGTAACCCAAACATTACAAGCAATTTTTTGATTCAATGAAATTCTAGTTTTAAAAATAAAATTCTCAGAAGCGAATACAAGTTCACGATGAAAAAAAAGTTGAAATTTCAACATTTTTCTTGAAATTTCATCTTGAAAAAAGTTGAAATTTTACCTTTTTTAAGAAGTTGAAATTTCAACTTTTTTAAAAAGGCGAAATTTCAGGAAAAAATTGAAAATGCACCTGTTAAAAAAGTCGAAATTTCACGATGAAAAAAGTTGAAATTTCACGATGAAAAAAGTTGAAAATTCAACATTTTTCTTGGAATTTCATTTTGAAAAAAGTTGAAAAGCCGGGGAATTAGAAAATACAGAATTGTTGTGAACCTGTATAATGAACACTCGCGGTAATCTGAATAGAAATCGCCCTTTGACTTGCAAAAAATAAACTTGATAATCAAATTAAGATAATGAAGCAATGTTTATTACAACTTAATCGATGAATGGCGCCTTGAAAGTTAGGTAACCCAAACATTACAAGCAATTTTTTGATTCAATGAAATTCTAGTTTTAAAAATAAAATTCTCAGAAGCGAATACAAGTTTGAAAAAATTCAGGAATCAACAAATGTATAAATAGCTACATAATAACTGTATAAAAAACAGAATGATTCATGGGATGTAATTGCCCTCTTATGAAGATATCGTTGTTAGTATTGCATCAGCCAGAACTTTCAGTCCACGTACATGTTTTAAGCGCACCAATGAAATTTGTGAAGAGGCCCACAATACAAATACGCGGATGCTCGCTCACAAAACCGTAGACCGTATTCAGCTAGTGGTATCTGGAAGGCAACATTTTGAAACATTGTGCAATTTATAAGAAGTTGATAAATTCGAATTTTGGTTCATATCTGATAATATTGTGGTCCCTTAATATTCAATTCAGTTATTAATCTTTAATCGAAAGTAACAGTTTCGGTGTCAGTGCATTTTTTGTACTATGCTCGATTTTTATTATTCTGCTATGCACATTAAAGTCGATCAGAAAAGTAAAAATTGTACCAACGTTACTCAAATCTCGACATTTAAAGCTTTTAATCGTCTCTGTAAACGCAAAAACATTAAAACAAAGTGTCACTGTAGAACGATGCAACCCACCATGAGAATGTAAGAATTTTTGCTTTTTATTGGGTGTTTCCTAGTTTTCAAAATTTGCCTGGATTTTCCAAGCTAAAATAAGATAAATTGAAAATTACTCAAAAATTGAACAATTACTTTTACGAAGTTATAATTAATTAATTATTATTAGTGTGTCAGGAAACAAATTTATAATAAAGTTTTTTGAGTTTGTTATACAAAATTCTTTACAATTGTGACGACAGTTATTTTCGCATATTTTCTGCTTAAATTCAAAACCATGTTATGGCTAAAACAAATAGCAACACGAAACAGGTTCGGAATTGGGCAAATTTTGGTGTCTCATGCGAAAAAATGAAAACTTAAAAAAGGACCAACAAAGACTAAACATTTATCTAAAATTGCAAGTTTGGTTGTATTTAATTTTTTTAAGTAAAATAGCAAAAAGTAAAAATACCAAATCGATTTGACCGTGACCTGCGCACCTCAAATTGGACTTCTTTCAAAAATAAGTATGTACGAGGGGTGGTCAAGTAAAAAACGCTTACGTAAGAACAATTCGTACTAAAACTTTCGGTGGACCATTTTTTAAATGTATTTTTTGCAATTTATGGAATTACAAATGGTTATACTTTTTTACAATATGTATAGTAGACTCACCTTAATGCGAACAAGCAGCTTGTGACTTCTCAACCAAAAGTATAAATAACATTTTTTCTTAACCTTCCATTAGTCGCATGCGTTTTTTTTTTTTTATTTGACTATTGACGTCTTAGACAAATCTTTGTATACATTTGGACATTTTCGGTTTACAACAGCCCAAGGTAAATCTGTAATAATCATTTTCGATACAAGTGTGTGGTTGCTTGTTTCAAGCACGAAGCCAAGTTGTGTGGAAAAGCTGCACAAAATGACAGCGTACGTTTTTTCATATTTAAAAAAAAAACATTAATTTATTGTAAATTTTGAAGTTGTTTGACAAATCGTCAAGTTAATATTGGTTTCTTCAATATTCACTTTTTGGGGATATTGGGTTATAAATATCGCAGACGGATTGTAGAATCCGCTACAATACAAACCGGCTAGCCGCATTATAAAACTGCTCGGTTTTGTAAATCGGCTGGTTAACGTTTAGTTGAGTTGTAATACGGCTAAACGTTGGTCAGCCTTACTGTAACGACGTTTTGCGTTCTCCAATGCAACAAAATGACGGGTCGCTGTTTTATAAAACGGCGAAAAGAGACTTTATATAAAGAAAACCTTTCCTTGTAGCTATGACAAATATGAAGTCATAACTATAAGAAAAAGGTTTAACTCAATATAAAAGGTTTTTTCTTATAAAATGTCTAACAATTCTTCCTTTATCAAACGGACTGAATTATTCAGCGATTCATAAAACACCTAAAATGTTCAGTCAAATTGTAAAAATTCTCTGTTCATTCTATATTTTACAATCTCCCCAATCATTTAGAAAACGACTGAATTTACAATTCGCCGCCGACATCTACAATATGGCTGATTGTCGCCCTACATTACACATAGTCAACATTCCGGCTAAACAATCTGCCTAAACGTTAATCAGCCGTTTTACAAAACAGAGCTGCTTTGTAAAGTGGCTAGCCGCTTGATATTGCGGCGAATTCTACACTATGGCTGCGACATGTACACCAAAGTTTAAGTTAAAGTTTAAGTTAAAATTAGCTTGTTCAATGGTTCACAAGAGAACCGGTAAAATAAAAAGTTTTCAGTATTTATTTTGTACAATATCTGGTAAAATTATTCAATTTTGTGTTGTAGGTAGTATTTATTAAAGTTTTTTGAAAATTTTTCTGCTCAAAACTTCTTTTTAATGTTTATGACATAACAACTTAATAATACACTTGGAAAGGCTATAATTTATTACTAATTTTAACTTAAAATTTCAAAAAATATAAAATTTTCTTTTGCGGAGTCATACTCCGCAGATACTACTAATGTCTCAAAAAAGGTGCGACTACTAGAAGGTTAAAATTGCATAAACTTGGCATAGAGTTATGAATAGCATGAATGTACCTGTTATCCGGTCTCCATTGTTCGGAGTTTTTAAAAAAACTACAATTATTAATATTTTGTATTTAATAAAGAACAACAACCCGTTATGTTGTTCTCTGATATGTGTATTGTGTGATAAGAAATTCACCGGCGGTTGCATGGATCTATCCCGCATTATTCCGTATAATCGAGAGTCTACTGTACTTCGATACCCACAATTTTCCTGGATGTGTGCAAACACAAATCGATCAGTTGAATATTTTACAGGTAAACAAAGTTTTTGCCAAATTTTTTTGTGTTTCGTGTTTCGAGGAAGCTTTATAAATAATGCCTAGTGACATTGAATGCTACTAAATTGAATAATAAAATATTAACTGGTTCTACGAATACGGTTGGAATTCCAAAAGTTAATTAGGCGGAGTGGAAAATTTTCCGTGTTTTTTCCGTTCTTCGTCTGCTATAAAACAACGAAATATTTTTTATTGCCGATCTTATTTGATTCGCACGAGGGGCGAATAGCTACCGTGACTAATGTAAATTTACCAACTATTCAGTTCTCAACGTTTATTTTTTCGATACAATTTTAATTTTGAATAAACACAATGGTTTCAAGGAAGTGTGCAACCCATCTAATAGAAATATAAATTTAAATGGTGTTAAGAAATTTGTTCTTCAGTTTTTTTAATTAATTAATTAATTAATGATATGTGATATGTAGTACAAAGCAAATGATTTTACGAATTTCGTAATTATAAAAGTCTGAAAACAGATAAATTATAGTTAAATTTCGTAATCCTTGTTGTTTGGTAGTTTATTGTAACAAATGTTTGGGAATCGTTGGGGTAAACAAAAATTCGAGTGTAGTAATGATTTTCATAATTACACTTGTGTGTAATACGAAGTTTACCACTGCTGAAAAATTGATGTTAATTGATAAGAGTTGTATAAAAATTTTCGTTTCTATTTATGGTTGAATAATATTGATTAGCTGTGATATGTAGGTCGGCAGTTTTGTTAGGGTGAAAACATAATTAAATTTTTCCCAAATATTCCACAGAGTAATAAAGTTGTTAGGCAATAAAAAGGGTCGTAAGGTTTCCGTTGGATACATACAGTAGGATCCCAGTATGCGCGGTTTCACGTATTTCAATCGCTCGCGGATATAGGGTTCAAACTGTATTTTATTCGGCATAAATACAGCTTATTCGCACGACGACTTTCAAGTTGATGCAAGTTTACACACGCTCTTTAGTTTCTACAAATTTGTTGATAATATCGCACGCTACCGAAAATTTAAAAATTAGTGTAGAAAGTTGAATTTTAAAAGACTCGACGATTTGCTGTCAATAATTTAACGCTTTATTAAAAAAATTGTGAATTGGAAAAAGTGATAAAGACAAAAATATGGTACGTATTTTATTAAACAATTTATTGGCGCCACTTATAATTTTCTTCTAAAATTTGGCAAATCAATTTCTGTGCGTTTGGTAAATACCGGTTAGGTTTATTTATAAAATTTTCTAAGAATTGATGTTTCATAAATTAAATTATGTTATTAGAATATAATGATTTTAATTACCGACATCAGTGAGAATTAAAAAAACAAACACAAGTACCAGACAAATATCATAAGTACCAAAACGAATACCATTAATACCATAACGAATTGTCTATCCAACGAATTATTTTCAGATTAATGTGACACTTGGTTACAGGGAAGTTCGACTGTAAGTACAATGTTTGAACAGCTCCAAAAAAATGTAATCATAAAAAATTGCATTGAAAAGACCTGGTAATTTTTCAAATTTATTAGTTGGAAAAGCCAACCAGATGTTATTCCTTGAATTGACGTGACCGGTCTGTTAAGGTGTATTCAAAATTCCTCTTTTACAGGTCATGATTTAAATATTGTGATATTGTGAATACTGTGATAAAATTTTATCGCTTTTGTTATAAATAAATTCAAAGCAAACAAATTGTTAATTGTGTTGAATACAGTAGACACTCGTTAGAAAGGGATATCCGTTAAAAATACATACTATTATTATTATTTTTTGTGAACATAAAAAGAAAATTTGGGGAAAACATTGTTTACCATACGGTTCCACGAACATATACCGGGGTATATTTGTAAGTCCTCAAATAATGATTATGAAAACGAACATGATTTAAAGTATGGATGTTGAATTATTTTTTTTTAAGTCGAAGAGGACTTATTACATTATTGCATTGGTTCAACCTAACCCCGTTATTTTAACTCGGTTAACCGCCTAATGCACCACCTTGACGCTCGGAAAAATGAGTATAAATATAATTTTTTTTGACGCAGCTATTAAAGTCATAAAAGTCCTATGCTACATTTTAAAAAGAATACGTGGTGTAAGTTTTATCAAAATCGGTTGAGTAAATTTCCAAATATCTTGAACAAAGTACCCGAGATGCGGCAGTACTTTGCTGTGCTCACTTCAAATTGCTAGAACTCCGAAAATAATTTGAACTTTCAAATGGTTAAACGCTTAAAATATCCTGCAAAGTCTAAACAATAAATCTAGCCGTAAATAAAAAATTGATTTTCTGAAAATCTCAAGGTGGTGTAACTAATAAGATTTTGTTCTTCAGATATTTCCGAAGATTCGAATATTAATAAAAATAATTCTCCGTTATCAGTAATACTACTACAATATTATATCGTATTTTGTTATAATTATTGTTATAAGCAGTCTAAAAAGTTGCAATGTATTGGAGCTTACAATATTATTGCAACAACTTTCAAAAAGTAAAGTTGTAAAACACTTTATACTCTTATTCGATTAAAATTCTGGGTGCAAAATAATTGTAAGCGAAGTTACAATGGTATAACTGCAAACATTACTTCTAAAAACACTGGTAAATCCGTTAAATCAATAATTTTCTCAAAATAAATTATACATTGATGTTATATGAGTTAAAATAAATGAGATCCATCAATTTCAAACCCAAAAAAGAATGATCTCCTCAAGAAAAAGGAAAAGAAAAGATGTAGAATCTTTAAAACGCTCTCCTGAAAAATTACGTTTTGCTAGTTACAATGTTGTTCATTGCGGCTACCGAACTTTTGGATTTTTTTAACTTTTTTAAAAAAAAATTTTAAAATATTTTTTATTTTTTATTTATTTTAATTTTCTCTTTGTAAAAAGTTTTGTAAGGAATATTGAAAATTAGGTTAGTTCCTACTAGAAAGTATTTCTAAGAACGGTTTCAAAATTTCTCGTGCACTTTTTATACTGCAAACAAATTTCTTCTAAAGTTGATAGGGTGTGAACGAAAAATAAATTTGATATCGCAATATAAATTAAGATAAGGATAAAATTTATATTCATTGGCGTCAACTTTATTAGTATTATCATGACTTTTTATCAGCACCTATTTTTACCGAAATTTTAAACTATTACAAAGTCATCGTTGTTGTGCAAATCAAGGCTGCTTTCCTACTTGTTGAACAAGTCTCGGCTTGTTTGCCGCTGTTCCAAGAAAGCAATTTTTGCACAACTCGTTTCCGTCAATCACACGAAAGAGCATCACGCGCCCCACACATGCTAAGCAACATGTGCCTGAAAATAGCGCCTTTCAGTCCCCCTAATTGCAATCCTAACTTCCTACGTTGCGTTGCGGTTTTCGCCTCTAAAATCGCTAATAATTCGAATCCTTGAAACTGAACTCTTGTAAACCTAACCGAGTCATCCGCACTTTTAAATCTGCTGTTTCATGGTATGTCAAGGCCGCGATAATACCCCGTTACGTAGGAATTAAAATTCGACCTTTGATCGCCGCCTCTCGGCGACTTTCGTGCTGCTTCGTGGCTGACTCACCGGCTTCGGGAAAGTCCCGTGATTAAAAGCGTCACTTGATTGGCCCAAGCTGACGTCAGCCCGTCCAATTATTCCGCCGCTAACAGAGAATAGGACTACTTTCGCCGGCGTTGGAGAAGGACCAACTCTGCGCAGGTGGGGATATTTTCGAGGTTTTATGCGTTCGCCAGCTTCTACGCAATTTCATAATTTTGCGAATCGTTGTGTGAGTCAGGCGCGTTCTAGTGTTTTTCAATTGTGCTTCGTCATTACAAATTTCGCCGATTGAGTTTTCGTGCAGCGCGTGAGCTGTCTTACGGCAAGTTTCAACCAGCTCAATCAGATATTTTTGCGTTTCGGCCGCAAGAAACTTTTTTGGAACAGGAGTCCAACTACGCCGCTCTTTACGAGTAAGATTCGATTTTTCAATTTAGGTGCGTTATCTTATCTTGCATGCAACACCGGTAATGGGGAAAATCGGCCTTTTTATTGCTTGAGTGAAATACGCGATTTTTTCACAAGAAACGAAAGTTATATTTTGTATGCGAGTTGAGTCTATCGACCGGGGAATTCCATGTAGGTCATGTGACGCACAACCTTGAGACGTGGCTTTCACGAGAGCGACAAGTTTGAACTTGCCGGCTGACGTCGCTGATTTATTTCGCGTCGGAGAAAATTTTAATTGTTTCTTTTTTCTTTTGCAGGTTGAGAGGCAAACGCGCTCAACTCTTCTCTTGGTGAGCCTCCGCAGGAGTCAACATTTTTAAAACAGCCCACGGCGAAACTTATGTAAGTTGCACTTCATTTTAACTTTAAAATGAGCATGCAAAACGCGCTAAATCCATATTTTGGTGGTTTTTGTGTTTTATGAGCGAAAATCCATTGGTGAACTCAGAATCGAGCTATTTTTGTTAAATTCTATAGAAAATGTATATCAAAAAGTCTACAATCAAACAAATTGAGTTAAATTTAAACTTGGAAAAAATTGGATTTAACGCGTTTTGCATGATCCTCAAATGTGCTCGTTTTTGTTGTTTTTTTTTGTTCTAATTTGTTTTGCAGAAGTTTCGAGAATTGTAGCATTATCGGTCGTTTATTTCTTATCTGATTAAATTATTTGCTTTCATTTGCGTTATATTGCAGCGTTTTAAAAATTTATTACCTAACATTGTGTAATGATTGCTTAATTTCGAAAGTGATTGAAATTTACAAGATCAGCATTATCTATTTCGGTGAATCGGCATTTATTTAATCCTTGTTTAATTTTTTGTAATTATTATTTTTTTTACTACAGTTAAGGTGGCCAAACGTCCTCCTTTAGGGAGGACAGTCCTTTTGCATCAGTCCTTCCTCGAAAAGTGTCCTCCTATATCCTTTTCAATATTTGAAGATTAATCTGTAAATTCGAATGATGCCTGGCCGATCCATTGCGCGTGATGTAACAAATTTTTGTATTTTTTATTCTTGTTCAATTTACTGCTGTCCTGGAACTTATGCAACAGTTGAGAGAGTTTTTCTTTCGCTAATTTTTGGACAAGTGAGAAATCGAGATTGAATGTTGATACTCTACCTGCAGCACTTGCCTTAATTTCCATATATTCCATATCTTTTCTTTGTTTAAAGGAGCACAATATAAATTTTTTTTAAAAGTTATTTAATGTTAAATTATTGTAGTCAAAATTATTAAAAACTATTTGGTAAAATCCAATGTAATTGTTTTAGAAGATAAGGCATTTGGAATTGCCTTGTGACGTCACTGGCCCCTACGCAAACAACCCGCCTATCTTTTACTTGTAAAAGCTACTCGCTTCGCACAATGATTTATCTACCTACAAATTATATTGTTAACGCTTAATTTATGTGTGAATGTTTGTGCCAAAGACGATAAAAAATCAGAATTTCAATACTGTGTTTACTTATTTTTAAAAATATTAAACAAGAGCAGCGCCGACTGAGCGTTCCGTCTCTATGTTATTTAAGTATAAAAAAAAAACTAGACTATATTAAAATTTTCGTTGCACTATCGTCTTCAGTACAAAAAAAACAGTCTAAATGCTCTTAACGAAATTTCGAAAATATATTTTAAAGGTAGGTAAACTATTATGTGATTTATAACTCCTCAAATAGCCTGAGTAAAAACATAACACATACCATTTTTCTTAGAATTAATCGTACTTTTAAATTAAACAAACTTATTTTTTGTGTATTGTGCTCCTTTAAGTTTTGTTTTTCTTCAATGTGTCCTTTTCATCTTAAAAAAGTTGGTCACCTTATCACAGTGGTACATGGAATTACGAACTTAATTTGACTGCGTTTGTAATCCGAAACAAGTTTTCCCGTTGAAACATATTGTATGGGATTTATGTGTGGCATTTAAAGATTACAAAAATTCAGTATCTCACCGATTTGTGATTTTATGCAAAAATCCGAAAACTCCATTGCATAAAATATGATATGCAATAAAATCTAAAGTAAATAATATTAGCTTTTGACACTTCATCTCAACGAAATATTTTTAGAAGCATTATCTTTTTATTTTATAATTTTTATAGTCCAATTACACCCATTGAATTTGCGGAATGAAATTAAAAGAAGTTTTTAGTTCATTTTGAAACTTAATTTTTTAAAATAGTTTTAATAGTTTCGTAAAGCGAATTGATCGTAATCTGAGTTTCCACTGTAATTGAAAAATTGAAAAAATATATCTTTCAGATAAGGTTGAGTACTTTGTTTGTGTAACAACGAGATATGATAATATTTTTGAATTGCACTGAATATTCGAAAATATTTTCTAGAAAAACATATTTTTAATCCACAGATAATTAAAGGCCTGTTGAAAACAATTTGTTAATTAAAATTTATTTTTTTAAGGTTTGGACACAAGGAAAAGGTGAAACCCTCAACTCGGTTTATTTTAGTTATGAACTAAAATAGACAAAGGATTATTAAATTAAGCGTTTTAATTACCATTGGCGCAACATCGGGATTTTTATCCATTTGTTGCGCCCACCACAAGCTCAACTACAAAATAATTTGTAGTTAAACTTGTGTTAAATTTTGAACAGGAATGAAAATTGAAAAACATGCTCATTCCTGTTGTATTAGTAAGAATTTAGTCTTTAATTCTTACATTAAGATGATCCGGCAAGTTCGCAATTGTATTTTCGAAATAAAATTGGGTACTTCCTGGATTTGAGCTAATTAAGTAATAATAAGTGAGAAACCTGTAATTTGTAGGAAATTAATATAGTTTTATTTAATATTTTCTACAGTCCCGTGAAAAATGGTTCCTGCAACTGCTTCAGCAACTACCTGCGCATCATGGCGAGAAATTCATCAACCAAGAAGGTCCTATTTGTTCAAATCAGGATATGGTAAAGCTCGAGCCTTACGAAGTGGAGTCTGCATCGCTAGTTTGTGTAAACCCCCACATAATCAGCCCACCAGCGGATCAAAAGTATCCAAGAAATCAAGTCGAATCGGTGTCAACACCGCCAAATTCCTGCCAGGTAACGAGAAAATCCCTGTTCTTTTTTTCTCGGTTTTAATTGCTTGAATTCAGCAGGATTCTCTGAGTGCTGCGAGAAGAAGCGAGGCAGAATCAAGTGGTGCGTTTTACAAGCCCAACACTCCGATTCTGAGCCTGGACATGGAAATATTTGCAGATCTAACGGGTTACTGTCAGTCCAAAATGTCGACAGCCAACCTGTGTTCAAACGCTGTAGATGAACTCAATACACCTGTCTTCGGTGAGTTATTGAATTCCCTCTCCCCGTTTTTAATGAAATTACAGAAGTTGCAATTTTTTTTCTTTTTTTGCGACTTGTATTTAGATGTTTTATCTACGATCATGACATAAACCATTAGGCACGCAACTTCAATTTTTTAGTTCAGCTAATAAGTGCCTGTCGCTGCTTGCCGGTGCGAATACTGTCGCGGGCGGGAACAAATTTTTTGAAAAGCTGCACAAATTTTGTAGTGAATTTTTTCATTGAACCTATAATTTTTACTCGAAATAAAATACAGCAGATGCTAGATAATGTGTACTAACTCAAGCCAAGTGTGTTCACATTATCAAAATGTTTATATTAGTAAGCGTCATTTTATTAATAGGAAGTTATTAAATGAAACTTTTAATAACACAATAAAACACAATAAAACAGTAAAAACAAAATATATTCTGACAGCTATAGATAATACGCATATTTAATGAGACGAAAAATACGCGATTTTGTCAAAGATAGTTAGTAGATGAATTCTGCATAATTTCAAACTCGAGAATCATAATTTTTAATTTGTTATAAAAAATTTTCAACAAAAAATCGATTTTTTTAAGTTCCTTGCTTGTAAAATGGAAACTAATGAAGCAATCTTAATGATATCAATAGACGAATTGTACAGAATTAAATTACGAAGAGAATGAGATGTCGAATGACCCGATCGGATAATTAGAACCGGAGAAAACCCGGAAAATTCAATGTTTTCTTGAAAAATTCACAATTCCGCCATTTTTTAATTTTGAAAACTGAAGTTTTGCACAAAGGTAGCTATTTATATGTACTTTATGTGTGGAAAACCTCGACTCTGGCGGACAAACAGTTTTTGCACAATCTCAATTTAATTTTTTTTCTTCAATATTTTTGAAATGGTGATTGTGCAAAAACTGATAGTCCAACAGGGTCGAGGTTTTCCACACATAAAGTACATATAAATAGCTATTTTTGTGCAAAGTTTCACTTTTTAAAATTAAAAAATGACCGAATTGTCAATATTTTAAGAAAACACTGAATTTTTCGGGTTTTCCGGATTTTCTCCGGTTCTAATTATCTGATCGGGTCATTCGACCTCTTATTCTCTTCGTAATTTAATTCCCTACAATTTGTCTATTGACATTAAAATTAGTTTCCATTTTACAAGCAAGGAACTTAAAAAAAGCGATTTTTTGTGGAAAATTGTTTATAACAAATTAAAAATTATGATCCTCGAGTTGGAAATTATGCAGAATTCATCTACTAACTGCCTAATATTAGTTTGTCTAAATTTGGGCAAATATATAATAAATATAATAAAATAAGCTGTGTGACTAACCTTCGCCAAGAACTGTTTACGTTATCGAGCTGTACAAATTGTTTACATTATCGCGCGTTCCCTTTGATCCAATAGTATGAATTTAGTGTTTACATTAGCGCGATGTTTCCATAATCCGCTGTTTACGTTATCGAGCGTCTGCTGTACTAATAAAAAGCAAAAACTTTGCAAATAATTCATTTTTTAAAGGTTGGAGATAAACTTATTGTCGCGCGGGTACATTGTACGTTTCTTGCCTAACCGGCATTTTGAAGTTTTAAGAATTTTAATAAAATGACAATTTAGGAGCTCGCTTGCAAAACCGGTTATATGCATTCTTCCGTTTCGCGATAATCGACTGTAAAAACGCTCAGTACTAAATCTTTAAAGTCGATTATCGCGAAACAGTAAAATGGATATAATCGGTTTTGCACGCGAGATTCTCGGGGTTTGATCGAAGATAAAACGTCGCATTTTTCTCGCACATAATACTCGAAACACTTTGACTCTTATTTACAAATTGTAACTGTAATTATTTTTTATTTTCAGATAAAGATATGCCATTTGACTTTGGTAAACATTTGCAACATGGCCTTATGAATATAATTAATCCTACGGAACCTTGTTATAATTTTATGATAAAAACCGAACAGTCGGATCAGCAAACTGTAAATAATAACTCATGTAATGAAGACAGTGTAGTATTTAACGAAGGTGTCAGCAGAGATTGTGTCAACTATATGCCAAATATGGATGGCAATACTATCAAAAATAGTGTAGTTTATAATCAAAACATTAACACTAACATCTCTATACCGTTCTCACCGGAATCAGATAGTGGTGAGAACTTTAATCATAATAATAAACTAACCCCAGTATTTATAAATGAAAAATCCGCTGAAGACGAAGAGATTTTTGCCACGGTCAATAATTACAGTGACATTTTTTACAACTGCAATCAAACTGATTTCAATGATAACAGTAACAGTCAAGGTACATCAACAAGCAGCCTACGCACACAATATTACAAACTTGAGAATGTTTCATACATCACACCGGAAGAGAGCATCAATGGATCAGATATCTCTGGACGAAACTCACCGATTTTGAAACTTGATATCAATAAAGCAGCTAAAGCTATATGTATCCTGAATACACCGGATGTAATTGCAGAACTTTCAACAATTGAAACCGAAAAGGAATTCAACATCCTCAATCTTGTTAGTGAAGAGGTAAATATAGTCTATTTCTATTAGTTATTTGATTAAACTAGTGTGTTTTTTAATTTCTGAAACAGTTGCTTTACTTTATGTTGGTAGTACTCAGTACTTAATACCATAACCTAAGTTTTACCGCCCCGGCCATAATACCTATTAAAGATTGAGGGGAAAGTATGCAATTTACATGTTACATCAGTTGAAGTTTACACTTTCGATTAGTGCTACAAGTTTCCAAATCATTTTTATTTGAAGCCAAAAAAGTAAAACAAAGTTTCGGGTAAAATTTCCATGTTTGGTTTTTTATTTCAAAATTTGTCAAATTATTCGTAACATTGTTAATTGCAATTTGATTCGTTAAAAAATCATTACTTTTTGAGTTAAATCAAATTTAACATAAAGCACGAAAAACACTTTTATGTATGACTTTCCAACAATGGATAATACGGTCTACCACGTAACAATACCTGATGATCGACCCATAAAACTGAAGGGCGTTTTAGTTGTTGCCGTATTCTGGAATTTGTGAGAAAAATAAAATAAGTTTTTAATAGGTAAATATTAAGTTTATTTTATAAAAGATGCTTAAAGTGATGCCCCATTACCCATAAATTAAAAGCTTTTCAAGCTTCTCCTCGACTGAGTATTGAAATGGCATGATTATACCTGAACTAAACACAAATGTTCACTATTCCACAAAACAAAGTTTTAATTTTCACTTTTTACCAACGATGTTTAAGTGTTGGAAGATTTGTTGCGAATGTGAATGTTTTTTTATTCACAAAGTGACCTACGGTTGTGACCAGGGTTTTTAAACTTTGGGTGAATTAAGCAATTTATTTTATGGGAATGTTCAATAACCGATAGGTATATTGACTTTGCAGACGGCAAAATTGAAACACAAAATTGTAGACAGATATACTAACGAAAATTAGAAGCTGGTAAGCGATTTTCTTATCAAGTTTAAAATCTAATATTGCAAAAATTATTTTTTATTATGATTATAATTACCGTGTAGCTGTTAGTTACGATGTTGTGAACTTTTAAAGAAATAGCGAAGACCCTTATTCCGGTCCTGTAAAATGTAACGTTGCACTTTTTAACTTAACTTTATGACTGTCATAAATAATCAGTCAAGTACCCAAAACCAATACCATTGTTAGGTGAATTGGTCAACTTATGTCGTAAATTATTTAAAAAAATACCCTCTAATACGGAAATGGCTTTATTTAATAAACGCAAATTACTAAAATTATTTCAATTACACTAAATTGTGTGAAAATATTTTACTGTTCGTACATAAAAAAACTAATAAATTGAGCAATTAGTAATTGAAAGAAAACCAAAATTTTACGTGATTAAAAAAAAAAGATTTTTTCTTGGTTTCTATGTACTTTAATAATGTAAAATGACTCGTGCAATTTATGAGAATTGACAAATTATTTTAAAGGCATATTTTGCCACGGGCGGTAAAACTTAACTCACCCTGTACAGTTTTGACAGAATCACTGAAATGTTACAGAATATTAAAGATAGTTTTCCTCCTCAAGTTCGAAAGAACCGCCTTGTGCTATATTTTTTCATTTTAAAACCGCATTACTAATTTAACCTTAAATTGAGACATGTAAAAAGCCATTACTATCAACATAAAGTAAAAAAATATGTTTTTTCACGACCTTCTAACCTTTTCTGCAATTAAAAAACGTTGTACAGGGTGTCCAATCACTTGTGGCCCAAAATTGAGCTTCAATTGAAATTTACTTACACTTCACTTACACGTTTTTGTCCCTTTGTTAATTACACAAAAATTTATTTCATTAAATTATTGTTGCATATTAATTGAGGTGAATTGTTTTTGCAGGAGATTACTGCATCAGCTACCGTTTTTTCATCACTCAGCAGCGCACCTCTAACCACAATCAGAATTACACCGGAAGAATTCATCAGCCAACTTTCTTCCAAAGTTTCGGTTGGCAAATGTCCCAGGCGAAAACGAAAAGACGAGGACGACGAGGACTACATACCGCCAACCAAACGAAAACCAATCGGCCGTAAGTCCATCAAGATTGCTGTCAAACCTTCCCCTTGCACAAGTTCAGACAGTGAAGACGACGAACCTGCACCTGCACGTCGCGGAAGACCTCCAAAAAGGAACGTTTCGGTCTCCTCAGAGGAATATCTGGAAACAGATTCAGTTAAATACCGCGAATTGAGGAACAAAAACAATGAGGCATCGAGAAAGTCGCGATTGAAAAGGAAAGTTAAGGAAATGAGCTACGAACAACAGGCCGATGAGCTCTCGATGAGAAATACCAAGCTGAAGGTTCAAGTTGAAGATCTGGAGAGGACGGTTACGACATTTAGAACCAATCTGATGGCAATACTGCTTAAAAAATAATTTTGTTTTGTTATTAAGTTTTGGGGTTATTAATTGTTTATTTCGTGTATTGTATTTTTATTACTGTCTTTTTTTTAAGCTGATTTCAATTTTTATAATAGTCTTTAAGATTCTAGTTTATGGTCATGTTGGTATTTTTAAGGAAAGATGATAGAAGTGTTCTTGTAGGAACTAAACTTTTACAAAAAAAGTATGTTGTATTGTTTGTTTAGTTGGAGTGGAATCAGGAATGTGTAGGTAGTTTAATTATGTACCTGATTTGTGATTGGAATGATGTTTTATATTAAAACATGTTTGCTTTAAAAGTGACGCCATTAGTATCCCTCCAAAGTAGTGTTAAATTTTTTTCCATGTATTCTGGAAAGTGACAAAATAAATTGTCTGATAAACAAGGTTTGGTTTTTATCAGAGTGCTACCTTCCCATAATTACAAAAATTACGTAGGCAATGAAACAGTTGCACGAGTGAAGTCTAATTAGTGTATTAAGTTTGTAACTTTGTTATTATTGGAACTACAAAGTCTGTTAAATTAACAAATTGCTGCTTTTCCCACCGATTACTATTTTCAACTGTTGAATGAAGTATTGAAATTAATGAGGTATGTAACGAATTGTATTAAAGAAGTTGTTTCAGAGTATTAAAGTTGGATATGCGATATGAATGCGAGTGGTATGATCTATCGGTAACGCTTCAAAAACGAATTCCCATGTTGATCATGATCACGCAACGACCTTTCACAATCCGTTTGTTCTATTCGACTACAGCTACAATGGAAACTTGTAGGAGTAATTCTTCGCTGTTAAATTTTTAGAACGCTTTTAAAATTTGCATTTTAGGTGATGCAGGCGGGGTACATATTCACAATATTGTTAAATATGAATTTGAATTAATTATAACAATCTTACAAATTATTATTATATTGTAACAATTAGGTATTATTGTTTAATAAAATATATTAACTATTATTAAATTATTATTTAAAACTGCAAATTATACGGGTGAGAGAGAGTGAGTGAGTGAGTGTGTGTGTGTGTGTGAGAGAGAGAGAGAGAGAGAGAGAAAGAGACGTAAACGTAGACGTAGATGAAAATGTAGATGTAGATGCAAATATAGAGGTGGATGTAGAGTAAATGTAGATGTAGATGTCGATGTAGATGTAGATGTAGAATTAGATGTAGATTTAGATGTACATGTAGATGTAGAGCTAGATGCAGTGTAGATGTAGATGTAGGGGTAGGTGTAGATGTAGGGGTAGATGTCGATGTAGATGTCGATGTAGATGTAGATTTAGATGTAGATGTAGACGTAGATGTAGATGAAGATGTAGGGTGTAGATGTAGATGTAGAGTAAGATGTAGAGGTAGCATGTAGATGTAAGATGTAGAGGTAGGATATAGAGGTAGGATGTAGAGGTAGGATGTAGATGTAGATGTGGAAGTGGACGTGGACGTGGGCGTCGACGTGGACGTGGACGTGGACGTAAACGTAAACGTAAACGTAGATGTAAATGTAGATGTAGATGTAGATGTAGATGTAGATGTAGATGTAGAGGTAGATGTAGAGGTAGGATGTAGAGGAAAAATGTAGAGGTAGGATGTTGAGGTAGGATGTAGATGTATGAGGTAGATGTAGATGTCAATGTAGATGTAGACATGCACGTGTTTGTCGTGTATTATTACATTAAATTCTTTTGAAATAAAAAGAGTTATGTCAACACATCAGTTGTTTATCTTATGCCACCCGAACACCCGAACACTAGAACACCCGAACACTAGAACACTAGAACCCCCAAACACCCGAACACTCTCACTATTTTATTCTCAAGCGAAATTTAGAATTTTCAGTGCTGTTGTATTGTTACTTAAACAGGTAGGTGTTACGTAATTAAAAACTCTGTTAATTACATATTTCTTTATTTAAAATACACATACACATACATATGAAAAACAGGAGCTAATGATTAGCTACATGTTATAGACGATTTCTAACGAAACACGAATTTGAAAGCCAAAATGGAATTTGTTGTCTCTTCAGACAATAAAAATCTATACGATTAAAAATTTTGTAATAACTTGTTAGAGTCAAAATTTGATGCAGTTCACCCAAACACTAGAACAGCCGAACACTCCAACTGTCTATTACGTTTACGTTTACGTTTTTGGTTACGTTTACGTCTACATCTACATCTACTTCTACTTCTACTTCTACGTCTTCGTCTACGTTTATGGTTACGTTTATGTTTACGCTCACGCTTACGCTTACGTTTACGCTTACGCTTACGGTTATGTCCACGTCCACCTCTACATCTACATCCTACCTCTACATCCTACCTCTACATCTTTCCTCTACATCCTACGTCTACATCCTACCTCTACATCTACATCCACGTCTCTACGTCTATGTCTACGTTTACGTTTACGTTTACGTTTATTTCCACGTCCACATCTACCTCGACATCTACATCTACATCTACATCTACATGTACATTTACTTCCACGTCCACGTCCACGTCCACGTCCACATCTACATCTACTTTTCCGTCTCTCCCCCTCTCTCTCTCTCTCTCTCTCCCTCTCTCTCTCTCTCCCAATCTCACTCGTATAATTAGAAGTTTACGTTTACGTCCACGTCCACGTGTACAGCTACATCTGTCTACATCTGCATCTGCATCTGCATCTACATCTACATCTACATCTACATCTACATCTATTTCTACATTTATATCTACATCTACATCCTACCTCTACATCCTCCCTCTACATCTTTCCTCTACATCCTACCATTACATCTACATCTACATCCACATCTACATCTACATCTACATCTACATCTACATCTACATCTACATCTACATCTTACCTCTACATCCTCCCTCTACATCTTTCCTACCGCTACATCCTACCATTACATCTACATCTACATCCACATCTACATCTACATCTACATCTACATCTACATCTACATCTTACCTCTACATCCTCCCTCTACATCTTTCCTACTGCTACATCCTACCATTACATCTACATCTACGTCTACGTCTATGTCTACGTTCACGTTTACGTTTACATTTACTTCCACATCCACGTCTACCTCTACATCTACATCTACATCTACATGTATGTCCACGTCCACGTCCTCATCTCTCTCTCTCTCTCTCTCTCTTTTCGGGGTGAAGATAAGACGTCCATAATATATTTTATTAAACAATAATACCTAATTGTTACAATATAATAATAATTTGTAAGATTGTTATAACTAATTTGAATTCATATTTAACAATATTGTGAAATATTTGTACCCCGCCTGTATCACCTAAAAATCAAATTTTAAAAACGTTCTAAAAATTTAACAGAGCGAAGAATTACTCCTGCAAAAGTTTCCATTGTAGCTGTAATCGAATAGAACAAACTGATTGTCAAAGGTCGTTGCGTGATCATGATCAACATGGGAATTCTTTTTTGAAGCGTTACCGGTAGATTATACCACTCGCACTCGTATAAAGCATATCCAACATTAATACTCTGAAACAACTTCTTTAATACTATTAGATACATACCTCATTAATTTCAATACTTCTTTCATCAACATTTCGCCTCCATACACATACAGAAACAATTCCAACAACCAATAACCAATGATGAACACATATGGCAACATCTCGGGAATGGAATTCAGATTGTAAACAGGCATCTGCAATCTCTAATTTAATAATTTCGCGTCTGCCTGCGGGTTATTATTACCGTGCTTAATTGAAACGCGCTTATGCCGGTCAGTAAAGCCGTAGAAACATTGTGAATCAAAAGGATTGAACTGAATTCTTCCTGAAGCTTCGCTGAAAATCTTAATTTTTTATCAGCGATTACTAAAAGCCTGTTATAAGGAAAGTGTCCCAAATTTAGACATCTTAAGGGATTTTTGTTACACAGATAACTTTGTCGGGAATTTTTTTTTAAACTATTAATGGTTTCCGATGATAACTAACCATTAATTTCAATTGAAAGTTTGTGGCAACTAATATGATTAATAGTTTTGTCAAATGTTGTCAATATCACCTAATTCCGACAACTACAAAAGAATGCCTTTTAATTTTTTAATTGGGCCTAAATAAAAAGTATTTAAATACAAGACATGGCTAACTTCTAAGTTACACCAAACTTACATCACTAAATGTAAAAGAGGAAACAATTTTGAAATGAAAAATACAATGTTGCCTTGGGACAAAAATGTCCCAACAATTTTTTTAATATTGTAGTGTTCTCATTTTAAACAAATAACTAGAAACATGTCTGAATTTGGGTCAGTGTCTGAATTTGGGACACTTACCTTACTTCTGCTATACTTATTGCGCGTTTATGACTTCATGCTTTAAAAGTAACTTACGCACAATAAAAATACAAATTTTCTATATTTTGCCGATTTTAAAGCCTGAAGTCATAAATGCACTGTGCGCCGTACTTCCTCAAGCGATTGTGCTTTTCGATGCACCTTACTAGAATTTCTCTGGCGACTTCCGGTTCGTATTTTCCCAATTTTCTCAGATCGTCTTGGAGGTCTTTCAGCTGTCCGCACAGATGTATTAAAAAGGCGCAAATCAAGCACGCGATAGGCAACGCCAGGAACAACAGAAACGAAATGTGGAGCAACTGTCCACAAGAATAAAAAAGAAATGAGGACGTTTTTGATAGATCAGCGGGATACCAGGCTCTTAATGGCGTCCCCATCAATTTGGCGTCGCGAACGTTGTCCCCAATCGCGTGCAATCTGTTATAAATCGTCAGACCAGCAAAAGACAGAATAGTGAAAACGCAGTAAACCGTCGCAAGTTTCACAATCTTCCTGCACTTGATTTCTGCTTCGGACGCTCGTTTGCAATCGTCGAAAGTTGTGTTTAATATTGACCGGATGTCGTCTATCCTCCATCTGTTTTTATTGTAAAACCAGTAAATGTACATTGTGAGAACGGACGGCAATAAGCTGTTCGCTAGGTTTTCACAAATGTCGCGCAAATTTCTGCAATTCAGATGGATGTCGACTATTGAAGCTGCAATATGGCCAACTGTGCAAATTAGTGATACAACGATTTGCACCGATTTTCTGATTTCGTGAACATTCCAAATTCCTAGAATGTCCAATTGAATTATGTTGTGCGCTAACCAACCTGATGAATCTGCGATATTCATGTTTAAAACTGCCGTTCACGACCTGCTTCACAATGGCAGAGATTGATGACTACGTTTCATTTCTTTGAAGTGTAATTTTCAAAGTAAATGGCAGTATAATGGGACTCTAATGATACTAAATGTTTCAATAATTCAATTACAATAAAAGCTATTTCTGTACAAAAGTTTAAAAATTTCATTGCGATTAATTTGTTTTTTAATTCCAGAAACGGATGTGAAACTTATTTTCCTTTGTCAGTTTAAAGTTAGGTTAAGGTTAAGGTTATATTATTAAAGTATAAGACTAACTATACTTTGGCAGATCAATTTAGTGTAATTATAAAATTGTAAAAATGAAAAAATTTCCTCCGGTGTATGGTTGTTGAACAAATTTACTCCGATGTACAGTCAAGTATTTAAGTCAGACTTGCTTCACAATAGCAGAAATTGGCGACTGCTTCATTTCTTTGAAGTGTAATTTTCAAAATAAATGATAGTTTATTGGGACTCTAATGATACTAAATGTTTCAATAATTCGATTACAATAAAAGCTATTTCTGTACAAAGTTTAAAAAATTTCATTGCGATTAATTTGTTTTTTAATTCCAGAAACGGCTGTGAAATTTTTTTTTACTTTGTCAGTTTAAGGTTATATTATTAAAGTACAAGACTAACTATATTTTTGTAGATCAATTTGTTCCACGATAGTGTAATTGTAAATTTGTAAAAATGAAAAAAAATTTTCCGATGTACAGTCAATTATTTAAGTCAAACATGCTTCACTATTGTGCTATTGCAGAAATTGGCGACTGCTTCATTTCTTTGAAGTGTAATTTTCAAAGTAAATGGTAGTTTAATGGGATTCTAATGATACTAAATGTTTCAATAATTCAATTATAATAAAAGCTATTTCTGTACAAAACAGTTTAAAAATTCCGTTGGGATTAATTTGTTTTTTAATTCCAGAAATGGCTGTGAAAATTGTTTTTCCTTTGTCAGTTTAAAGTTATATTATTAAAGTACAAGACTAACTATATTTTTGTAGATCAATTTGTTCCACGATAGTGTAATTGTAAAATTGTAAAAATGAAAAAAATTCCTCCGGTGTATGGTTGTTGAACAAATTTATTCCGATGTGCAGTTAATTATTTAAGTCAGATTTGCTTCACAATAGCAGAAATTGGTGACTGCTTTATTTCTTGGAAGTGTAATTTTCATAATAAACGGTAGTTTAATGATACTAAATGTTTCAATAATTCAATTACAATAAAAGCTATTTCTGTACAAAGTTAAAAAAATTCCATTGCAATTAATTTGTTTTTTAATTCCAGAAACGGCTGTGAAAATATTTTTTTTTGTCAGTTTAAGATTATATTATTAAAGTACAAGACTAACTATAATTTTGTTGATCAATTTGGGTGCAGAGTGTTCCACGATAGTGTAATTGTAAAATTGTAAAAATGAAAAAAATTCCTCCGGTGTATGGTTGTTAAATTCATTAAATTTACTGCGATGTACAGTCAGTTATTTAAGTCAGACTTTCGATTTTAAAAATAATTCGAACATAATAGAAAATTTTCCGATGGTCTGTCTGATTCAGAACAATTGAAATTAATGAAAAAAAAGAAAAATTTTGCTCCGGTGTATGATTGTGGAGTTTGTAAGTTTTTCAATTTTCTCTAACAATAAGATTGACGGAAATACAAAATTGATAATCGACAAAAACGTTGTAGGTCCGTTAAAGCTGGATCAAATCGAAAGTTCGATGCGCCATCGATTATAATTAATTGAAAATTAATGAAATGGAATAAAATTGAAAGTGCATTTTTAAAAAGAATTGTTTTAAAGTACTTGTCAGAAAAATTGGGAGTTAGCGGGGTTAGAGGGGGGTAAGAGGGCCAAGTGGGTTGAGGGGGGTTAGAGGGTTATAGAGGGGTTAATGGTATGGTACGGTATATACAGAATTTTTTTTAACAACTTGATTTCATTCATTCATTGATTCATTCATTGATTCATTCATTCATTGATTCGTTCATTGATTCATGCATTGATTCATTGATTCATTCATTGATTCATTCATGGATTCATTGATTGATTGATTCATTCATTCATTTATGCATTCATTCATTGATTCATTCATTGATTGATTGATTGATTGATTCATTCATTCATGCAGGGAACACGATACCATTAAAAAGAAAAAAAAGGAGAATTTAATTTAATAACAACCGGAGGGTTATAGAATCCAATTGCAGCAAAACTAGTCCCATCGACTAATAAAAACTGTCTCTTTTTTATTTAATCAATTCAATAAATTGTGAACCCACATTCGCTTTGATCCTATTAACGTGTAACATTGTCTCAAACCGAGCGCAATCAGATTTTATATCTTTATTTTTCGTACATTTATTTTTTAAACACACATAAACTTCCATCGAACAGATATAATCACAAATATCATAAAGTATAATAATTACAATTCAATAATAGATATATAAAAGTTTTATTCATCAACCATTTGAATCAACTAATGATGCGACTGACAATTTTTCAACATCAACGTCCATCGGCAGATTCAAACGATACTTGTTGCATTACAATAGAATTTTATAGTATAAAATAAACCATGCATTAAAACTGAAAAACAAAAATGCAATTACGGCGTCTCGTGGGTTATAAGCACAACTATTTATCATTACGCTGCTTTCCGTTAGGAATTAAAAAAACGCACGATTTATATTATTTTAAAATTCTGTTTATATAGCAGTGATAAAGAACAATACAATTGATACTGCGTCTTCTTACTTACGACCGATAAGGTCGACAGATATGAAACAGATATCTAGAAGAAAATTTTAACTTCCGAGGGGTTAGAAGTTGCTCTTGCCAAAAATGAAGTTGCCAGAATCGGACGGATCTTCCGAAATGAAGAACTCTTTCCATAAGTTCTGGAATAACTCGAACGAAACTTCCTTTTTACCCTGAAACAGAAATTTTCAACTGCAGTTAATTTTTGACCAATTATTTGCATAATATTTATATAATACGGTTGCGGTTACGATTATGGTTGTGGTTATGGTTATGATTATGATTATGATTATCAATATCATTTCATTATTATCATTATCACTATCATCATCATTTTGCAACCAAGCATACTCACGTCAACTTAGGTTATGTATTTTTAAATTGTATGGTCAGACGTTAAAACAGTAAAACGATTTAATTAAAAGAAAATAAATGAAAATGGTAAATGGAAAATGGAAATGGAAATTTGAAAATGGAAAACGGAAGTGGAGAATGGAATATGGACGATGGAAAATGAAAAATGGAAGTGGAAAATGTAAATGATAAATGGATATGGAAAAAGAAAATGAAAAATTGAAAATGGAAAATAGAAATGGTAAGTAAATGAAAAATGAAAATGGTAAATGGATATGGAAAATGGAAATGAAAAATTGAAAATGGAAAATAGAAATGGTAAGTAAATGGAAAATGAAAATGGTAAATGGATATGGAAAATGGAAATGAAAAATTGAAAATGGAAAATAGAAATGGTAAGTAAATGAAAAATAAAAATGGTAAATGGATATGAAAAATAGAAATGAAAAATGAAAAATAGAAAATAGAAATGGTGAGTAAATGGAAAATAAAAATAGAAATGAAAAATTGAAAATGGAAAATAGAAATGGTAAGTAAATGGAAAATAAAAATGGTAAATGGATATGAAAAATGGAAATGAAAAATGAAAAATAGAAAATAGAAATGGTGAGTAAATGGAAAATGAAAATGATAAATGGATATGGAAAATGGAAATGAAAAATTGAAAGTGGAAAATAGAAATGGTAAGTAAATGGAAAATGAAAATGGTAAATCGATTTGGAAAATGAAAATAGAAAATTGAAAATGGAAAATAGAAATGGTAAGTAAATGGAAAATAAAAATAGAAATGAAAAATTGAAAATGGAAAATAGAAATGGTAAGTAAATGGAAAGTGAAAATGGTAAATGGATATGGAAAATAAAAATGAAAAATGAAAAATGAAAAATAGAAATGGTAAGTAAATGGAAAATGAAAATGGTAAATAGATATGGAAAATAAAAATGAAAAATTGAAAATGGAAAATGAAAATGGTAAATGGATATGAAAAATGGAAATGAAAAATTGAAAATAGAAAATAAAAATGGCAAGTAAATGGAAAATAAAAATGATAAATGGATATGGAAAATGGAAATGAAAAATGAAAAATAGAAAATAGAAATGGTAAGTAAATGGAAAATAAAAATGATAAATGGATATGGAAAATTGGAAATGAAGAATTGAAAATGGAAAACGAAAGTGGCAAATTGAGATGGAAAATGGAAATGATAAATGGACATGGAAAACGAAATGGAAAATGAAAATTGATAGTTTTAAATTTTCCATTTCCATTTTCATTTATTTATTTTAAATAAATCGTTTTACTATTTTAATGTCTGGCTATTATAATTTAATAACACATAACCTAAAGTAAATTGACTGAGTGACAAATTGTTATTAAAAATTGAACATTTTTGAACATTTTTGAACATATTTACATCGTGTGTTCAATGTTAAAGTAAAAACCCGGTATAATAACATTTTTGGGGAATTAACTTTATGTTGGATTTTTGAATTCATATAAAATATGTGTCTAACGGACTAATAATTATAATTTATATGTAACAGAAATTTTTTGCACTGTTGAAAATTGTTTGAACCCCAGAAATGATTTAAAGCCAACGGTATGTGCGATTGTACTCTTTTTTGCATTACTCGAAACGCTTGTTAATGTTGTGGTGAATTGTTGGGTTCGTATTGCCACAATTAATTCCGCGTCAGTAACACATGCAGTCAAATCAATTATCTTGAAGACATTCAATCTTATTGTTAGTAGAGAACAACATTGCACACTATAAAGAAATTTGTAACTGTGGAGAACTACCGTTTTCATTTTCTACGATTGTTAAAACTGCTCATTATGACATTCACACTTTAAAGAACATAAATTTAATAAATAATTCAATAATTGAAAACACCGATATTTACATGGCAGTGGCGGCTCGTACATAAGTGCTGCAAAGCTGCAGAATTGTCAAAAAAATAACGCAAAAAAATTAACTTCGTTTATAAAACGTAATATTGAAAAAATTGAATTTCGTCACAGAATTTTATTCTCTTAATCGCAAGTCTCCATGCAATCGAGGATCCAACATTCCAACAAACCAGTTAAGTTTTGTCGTGGTTTCAGCGGAGCGAACCATTGTTTTTATACTGGACCATTGGAGGCAGTGCACAGAACTGCTTGAGACACTCCCACTATCCCCCTCGCGTCCTGCACATATCCAAACTCTTTCGCTATTTTAATGCTCTTTATGTGCTGCATTTCATGCAGTTCTGTTTCAGATTTCGGACGTTGTTACGTGCGGTTTTTCGCTTTGTGGCTTTGTCGTTGTAAACTTTGATTTTCTACTTTCGTGTTCGTGTATTGTATTAGTGTTTTTTTTGACAATGGATGTTGTGGACAATTTGATTAACTTTAAGCGATTTATGAAGTATAGTTACGAAGAAAAAATAGATTTGAAAAATAAAGGTCGACCGCTGCCGGACATTATTATTGAAACAAGCGGTATTAGTCGTGAAAAACCATATAAACGTCAATTCAACAAAGAAATTTATGCAAGGAATAACTGGATTTGTGTCTGCAACAAGAAAATGCTCTTTTTTGTTTTCCATGTTTGTTTTTTGGTGGTGATAAAGCATGGACACAGGTAGGAGTGACTGAGTGAAAAAATAAAAAAGCATGAAAACTCCAAAAGTCATCTTCACAATTCAATGGAGTTAACAATGTTAGGAACAATCAACATCCAATCTCAGTTAAATTCGGCATATTGGAAAGACATACAGGGTGAGTTAAGTTTTACCGCCCGTGGAAAAATAGGCCTTTAAAATAATTTGTCAATTTTTAAAAATTGCATGAGTAATTTTATATTATTAAGGTACATAGAAACTAAGAAAAAATCTTTTTTTTTAATCAGGTAAAATTTTGGCTTTCTTTCAATTACTAATTGCTCAATTTATTAGTTTTTTTTTATGTACGAACAGTAAAATATTTTCACACAATTTAGTGTAATTGAAATAATTTCACTAATTTGGGTTCATTAAATAAAGCCATTTCCGTATTAGAGGGTATTTTTTAAAATGATTTACGACATAAGCTGACCAATTCACGTAACAATGGTATTGGTTTTGGGTACTTGGCTGATTATTTATGACAGTCATAAAGTTAAGTTAAAAAGTGCAACGTTACATTTTACAGGACCGGAATAAGGGTCTTCGCTATTTCTTTAAAAGTTCACAACATCGTAACTAACAGCTTCCCGGTAATTATAATCATAATAAAAAATAATTTTTGCAATATTAGATTTTAAACTTGATAAGAAAATCGTTTACCAGCTTCCAATTTTCGTTACTATATCTGTCTACAATTTTGTGTTTTAATTTTGCAGTCTGCAAAGTCAATATACCTATCGGTTATTGAACCTTCCCATAAAATAAATTGCTTAATTCACCCAAAATTTAAAAACCCTGGTCACAACCCTAGGTCACTTTGTGAATAAAGAAACATTCACAATCGCAACAAATCTTCCAACTCTTAAACGTCGTTGGTAAAAAGTGAAAATTAAAACTTTGTTTTGTGGAATAGTGAACATTTGTGTTTAGTTCAGGTATAATCATGCCATTTCAATACTCAGTCGAGGAGAAACTTGAAATGCTTTTAATTTATGGGTAATGGGGCATAACTTTGAGCATCTTTTATAAAATAAACTTAATATTTACCTATTAAAAACTTATTTTATTTTTCTCACAAATTCCAGAATACGGGTCTGGCAACAACTAAAACGCCGTCCCTTCAGTTTTATGGGTCGATCATCAGGTATTGTTACGTGGTAGACCGTATTATCCATTGTTGGAAAGTCATAAATAAAAGTACTTTTCGTGCTTTATGTTAAATTTGATTTAACTCAAAAAGTAATAATTTTTTAACGAATCAAATTGCAATTAACAATGCTACGAATAATTCGACAAATTTTGAAATAAAAAACCAAACAAGGAAATTTTACCCGAAACTCCTTGTTTTACTTTTTTGGCTTCAAATAAAAATGATTTGGAAAACTTATAGCACTAATCGAAAGTGTAAACTTCAACTGATGTAACATGTGAATTGGATACTTTCCCATAAATCTTTAATAGGTATTATGGCCGGGGCGGTAAAACTTAACTCACCCTGTATAATTTAAATTTGATAAAATTATTACTGTTAAAAAAAGACCTGGTATACTTATGGTTTCCTCAAAATGTTTCTTTTGTATCTAAAATCGATTGAAAGGAATTGAACGTCATTAAAAAATAAAGTTTTATTGTATTTCGTTTCTTCTGAAGTTAATAATATCAGACCGAGAACGATTTTAAACCCTTGCCTTTTACAAAACTCATGTCGAGGATTCACTTGCTGTCAAGAAATTCCCGAGCTTTAATCATAAAGCCATTAATTAATACGAATTAATTTCTGATACTCCAACAGTGATCAAAGCGGCGCCCACATGCATAAATAATCAAAACCAGACCGACGTTCGAAAAGCCCACATCCCCAGTCAGATCAAAATGTTGTTTGCATCAGTTCAGCAACAGAAAGCAGCCGCCTCGAAGTCGAAAAATTGGCTCAGTTTCAGCGTGCGGCAACAAAATGTGATCGGGTTCTACGATCTCGAAAACGTCCGAGAATCGACGACTTACCTAATAGCCTTCATAATCTTAGCTCAAACCGTCATGTTCATACTGGCCGACGTTGTCGTTAATTGCGGAAATTTCCACGACGTCGCCGAAAACACAATACACTCCTTTTTGTGCTGGTTGGAGAGCTACATGTTGTGGGAGAACAACTGTCTGCTGAATCGAAAGCGCCGCGTGGTTCGCTGCATTCGTGAAAATTTTCGGAATTGTTGCAGTTCCACCGAGTCGGAATTGCGTTGCCGAATGCTGGCGATTTCAACCGGCGCAGTGGCATTTTTTAATATAATAATTTTTACTACGTTGAGTGTCTCCGGAGCTAGTAACATTGTCCCCGGAAATAATAGCTTGCACGATGCACAAACAGTTGGTTTAATTTTGAGGTTTTGTTGCCCTTTAGATATGAAATCTACCTGGAATTTTAACTACTGCTTGATGTTACAAATCTTAGATTGGTTCTGTATTGTTTGGATAGTGTATTCACTGGACGCACATTTTTGTTGTGTTTTAATTCATACCGCAGGACAGTTTAAAAACATTCAGAACCACTTGAAGATGATTGGAAGGTATGACGAAAAAAAATCCAAATTAATATTAAATATGGCGATAAAAAAATACAACCATTTGTTAAGGCGAGTAGAAAATATAAAAATACCTGCACTTCTAATGTTTATTTCCAGATTCACGAAATTCTTAAAATTTGTATATCAACCGTTCCTTCTCAAACAGGCTTTAGTTCTAGCGATCACTTCCCTTCTTGTGTCCTTGCTGATTGTAATTAAATCGAAATTAACGAACAATTTCTTCATTAATTTTCTTGCAGACTTCGAATAGTTTGAAAAAAATAATTGTTTTCTTATTTTTGATCGAATTCTGCGTCGTGGAAATGGCTATCGTAGTTTACGGCGCCCAAATTCTAATAAATGAGGTAAATATGGCATAATAACATTAATTTGTTAATTATTCTTTTTAGACATCAACGATTAGTGATGCTTTATATCAAACTGAGTGGTATAAGTGTTCGCCCTCTCTGAAGAGGGACATATGGACGTTTATGATGATTTCCAAAACACCAATACGACTGCATTTCTTCTACACGTTTTGGGAGGTGTCTGTGAGAACCTTCATGATGGTACCTATCAAGCATTATTTTTTTCAAAGCTGAATATAAAAATAAAAATTAATCTTGTTGAAAGATTACTTCCCAAGTAGTTGCTGAATAATTTTTAGCTAATAGAACTGTTATGTTTTATTGCTGCTATATTGTTGCTCCGCAGGTACCAATTGGTTGAGTTAAAGTTGCGGATAACACCATTTTGTTGCTTGAAAGAAACTTGTTCTTTAAGCCGTCGATGAGAACGTTCTTACAGTAAAATTATAAAACAACTTATAAAGCAATTATACAATTGTTATGTAAACGTTTATATGACCATCGTTATACAGCATTTCAGTTTCCAGAACTGAATTATTACTTGAATAGTCCTGCCATAAATCAGTGGCATTGTAGAACTTGTATCGGTCCTAAAGAAAACAGGTGCATCGCTTTGTTGTCATTTTTGCTAAACTAATATTTATCTACAAGAAGTTTTGAATGATGTCTGACTAAACAAATGTTACAAATGTTCTGAACAAGAAGAGGTGAAATATGGCTTCAATTTTTCTTAATATTTTTATAAATTTTGATCGTACTAAAACATTTTTCACTTCATGTTTTAATATTGTTTTAGGGCCACTTTTCTTTTTGCTCCAAGAATTATATTTTTTACAGTTTCTCAACTACTTTTATGCATCGATGCCTCATTTCTATAGTGTAACAAGTTAAAAAAGGCATTTTTGCATTAAGCGCAATAATTAACAGCAAAAAGTGTATTTTATTCAATTCAAAAGAACAACATTTCGATTCAAAATTCGTCAAACCACAAAACGAAATTTTGGGCAAAGTTCGATAGTGTAACAACTCAATTTTTTTTGGAAATTTTCAAAAGTGTAAGGGCCAGTTGCAAAAACGAAGTTAACGTTCTGTTAACTTCGTTTCTGCAACTGGTCCTAAGTGTTGTTAAGTCAATCATAAATTAATAATTAAGTATTCCAATTATTATTCTCAAATTCCTTAGCACAAAGGACGCAGCAGGAATTAACCGGGCATTTTCACCAAGTTTGGAAGTCGTTTCGATTTTCAAACATCTGTCAAATAGCATGTCACGGTGCAATTTACATGTTACATCAGTTGAAGTTTAGACTTTCGATTAGTGCTACAAGTTTTCCAAATCATTTTTATTTGAAGCCAAAAAAGCAAAACAAAGAGTTTCGGGGAAAATTTCCATGTTTGGTTTTTTATTTCAAAATTTGTCAAATTATTCGTAGCATTGTTAATTGCAATTTGATTCGTTAAAAAATTATTACTTTTTGGGTTAAATCAAATTTAACATAAACACGAAAAATACTTTTATTTACGACTTTCCAACAATGGATAATACGGTCTACCACGTAACAATACCCGATGATCGACCCATAAAACTGAAGTGAACGGCGTTTTAGTTGTTGCCAGATTCGTATTCTGGAATTTGTGAGAAAAATAAAATAAGTTTTTAATAGGTAAATATTAAGTTTATTTTATAACCGATGCTCAAAGTGATGCCACATTATCCATAAATTAAAAGCATTTCAAGCTTTTCCTCGACTGAGTATTGAAATGGCATGATTATACCTGAACTAAACGCAAATGTTCACTATTCCACAAAACAAAGTTTTAATTTTCACTTTTTACCAACGATGTTTAAGTGTTGGAAGATTTGTTGCGAATGTGAATGTTTCTTTATTCACAAAGTGACCTAGGGTTGTGACCAGGGTTTTTAAACTTTGGGTGAATTAAGCAATTTATTTTATGGGAAGGTTCAATAACCGATAGGTATATTGACTTTGCAGACGGCAAAATTGAAACACAAAATTGTAGACAGATATACTGACGAAAATTAGAAGCTGGTAAGAGATTTTCTTATCAAGTTTAAAATCTAATATTGCAAAAATTATTTTTTATTATGATTATAATTACCGTGTAGCTGTTAGTTACGATGTTGTGAACTTTTAAAGAAATAGCGAAGACCCTTATTCCGGTCCTGTAAAATGTAACCTTGTACTTTTTAACTTAATTTTATGACTGTCATAAATAATCAGCCAAGTACCCAAAACCTATACCATTGTTAGGTGAATTGGTCAGCTTATGTCGTAAATCATTTAAAAAAATACCCTCTAATACGGAAATGGCTTTATTTAATGAACCCAAATTAGTAAAATTATTTCAATTACACTAAATTGTGTGAAAATATTTTACTGTTCGTACATAAAAAAAACTAATAAATTGAGCAATTAGTAATTGAAAGAAAGCCGAAATTTTACCTGATTAAAAAAAAAGATTTTTTCTTGGTTTCTATGTACCTTAATAATATAAAATGACTCATGCAATTTATGAGAATTGATAAATTATTTTAAAGGCCTATTTTGCCACGGGTGGTAAAACTTAACTGACCCTGTATTGAAAATAACGGATATTATAGAAAATATTAAGAATAATCAATTTATATTAAAAAAATGGTGTTGATGTCTCATATTATAAAAGAAGACTAGAAATATTTAAATGTTATAAATTTAAATCTATTATTTTATATCAAACATTTTAAATAACACACCAAGGTTTGTTTTCTTTAATCTAGAAATGATATTTTTACGAACAGTTCAATTTCTCTACAATACCATTGATTTATGACAGAACCATTTAGCATTTTAGCTTTTTACAATAGGGACTTTTTCATCTTGGCCGAGTGTACGAGCCGCCACTGCCACATACCGCGAGGCGACGACCGTAATTTCGCACTTAAATTACTTAGTTAACTTTAAACCTTTTGCCTCAAAGTTGTCGACATTACCATGTTTCAAGAAGATTATTATTTAAAAGCGAAGCGTACAAGAAACAAAGCAAAATAATTTCTCTGTTGCAGGTTCTGAGATTCTTCTTCATTTTTGCGGCGCTTTCGATCAGTTTAAAAAATCGATAAAATACTCACGCCTGACATTTTTTCGAATGCACTCTTACATTCCGCCGCCTCCAAACCGTAGCACGAACAAACACTGGTGAACTCATCTGCGTCGATTGATCCATCCCCGCTGGCGTCCTCCAAGTCGAACATAAACTTCAAATATAAAGTCTGCCAGTCGAGAGGTTTATCAGGATTTTTGGCATATTCGTCCCACATAGAAGACCACTCTTCCACGCTTATCTGCAAAATAAAAACCGTCAAGCTCCAACAGAATAATATTTCGAAAATACACAGAGAGAAAAGAAGCGAAAAATTTGTTAATAACAAGGCAAGTTCGTTAACTATTAACAAATATTGATTGATATTTGGCCCAACAAATGTTTATTTACGATTAATGGACAGTTTATTAATACGATTTCAATTAGCTTAATTTACTTCTAACACATTGTTATTTATAATAAAGTAAGCAATTATTAAAAACAAAAAAGAATTTGGTAATAGTTAACACACGTTTAGTTACACCAAATAAATGTATTATTCAGTCTTAATTTGCTTTATTTTGGAGGAATAGTTGTTTATTAATAAAAAATAAATGTATATTAAAATCAAATAAATATTTGTTATTAATAAATATTTTCTCGTAAATATTTGTTAACATTAAATATACGTTTAATAATAGTAAATAATAATACAATCAAGATTTATTAATTATTTATATCATTTTAATATAAGTTGTTTTTTACTAATGAATTTCAGTTAACAATTAAATTAGCATATTAATAATAACAAATAATATGCGCGAAATATTTACTATAAACCCTTCATTATTTATTAATAAATATTTTATAAATTGTATTTTTAATAATAATCTCATGTTAAACTGAAATTGTTTATTTAAAATGAATAAAAGTATTTAAAATACAATAAAATAAAATAAACATGAAACAAAACTTATACCTATAAATAATTTTAAAAATATTAGAGGATCATTCAGTGTGAAATGTATTAGAAATGTTTGTAAAATGTCTAAATGATACAGTTGCTGTCGTTATAGATACCTATTAATATTCTTGGTTCATGCAGGAAATAAATTTACGTCCATCGCCAATTAAATGAATATGTGTGGGAAAAGTGCAACAAATATTTTTAATGTCAATAATTTGTTTAGAAGTGGAAAAATCATCATCAGTCACTTCATATGCTTCAAAATCTTTATCAATACCATAACAAACAATTATTTTATATATTAAATACATTTGTTTGTCACCAGTGTACAATACATTAACAACCTTTCCAAAAACTGGTTCACCATATACGTCCCGATTTACTTGAACGATTATACCTTTTTTAAAAATGATGGCTTGTTCCATATTATTATTTTAATGCACTTTTCAACACTACCGAATAACGCAAAGAAATGATTTGGCTGTTAATGCAAACATCCAGTTCAATTGTAAAATAAGCATTTTGTTATCTTAGACAACTTACCTTTTCAATAAATGAGTATTTTTATTTAATTTATTTAAATTAAGTTTCCCTTGTTATGTAAAATTGTTTACTTACAAATTTTGTTCCTTGTTCATAACAATATTTTTAAAAAATTTAACACTTATTACAAATCACAATCATTTTAAAAAAACATTCTTTAAAACATCGTCAAATACACATATTACATTTTAAAAAACATATTTTTAAAAAAGAGTCAACACGATGATTATACTGAAACATTTATTTTTTCCAGTTTCGTGCATTCATCGTCAGGAATCATTGCATACTAATTTAAATCTCACTGTCCCAAACTTTTATGGAAAAATATAATAAATTTAGAAAATAAATATACAGTAAAAAACAATATAGAATTAATAAATAAGTTAAAAAATTTTGAAATTAATAAAAATTCTAAATTTATATCTTTTGATATATTTAATTTATATACAAATATAACAATAATTAAAGAAAAACATACTTACATTAACCAAATGGAACTGATTATCAAAACAATATTAAATCAGAACTATTTTCAGTTTAATAATAAATTCTACCGACAAAACGATGGATTAGCGATGGGATCCCCACTGTAAGGGATTATGTCCGAGATTTTCTTACAACATATGGAAGAAAAAATCATGGATGTGCTTGAGGAGAAATACAAAATTAAGAAATGCTTTCGATATGTAGATGACACATTCGTTGTCACAGAACATGCAGACCCAAATGAAATTTTACAATACCTAAACACTATTCATTCTAAAATGAAGTTTACCATGGAAACGGAAATAAACAACACTATAAATTTTCTTGATTTAACTATTACTAAAAAATACAAAAGATTGGAGTATAATATATATCGCAAACCAACACATACTAATCAAATAATACAAGCCGATTCCAACCATCCATATATACATAAAATGGCAGCATTTCATCATTTAATACATAGGTTATATAACATACCGATGATTAGTTCGAATTTTGGAAAAGAGCTTAGCATCATTAAACAGATTGCAGTTGAAAATGGTTATGATAGTAAAGCGGTTTACAAAGTCATAAATAAATTCAAATATAATAGAAGTAAAAAAATTAATGGAACAGATGGAATAAATAATAACGGTAACCAATGGGTTAAATTTAACTACATTGGACCTGAGACTTATAGACTTGCAAAGATTTTTCAGAAAGAAAATATTAAGGTTGCATATGAAACAAATAATAAAATAGAAACGGCCCTAAAAACTAGCTTGGAGCAAAAAGATGTATCCAGTTTAAATGGCATTTACTCATTAAAATGCGAACATGCAAACGGAAATACGTGGGACAAACTGGCAGAAGCTTTCATACAAGGTATAAAGAACATATAAACAAGAGGAATGAAACATCTAATTATACTAAACATCTAATTACGGAATGCATGGTCCTATACAAAACGTTATGAAAGTTGAGAAAGTAATACTAAAAGGAACCAAAATGAATATCACTATATACATATATAAAAAACCAAAAAGAATGAGGAAATATTAAATGAACAAATTTATACAAATGATGCGATATTCAAGTTGATATATAAAGTTAAAAAGAACTAAATGTAAAAAACGGATTCCATAAAAGTTTGGGACAGTGAGATTTAAATTAGTATGCAATGATTCCTGACGATGAATGCACGAAACTGGAAAAAATAAATGTTTCAGTATAATCATTGTGTTGACTCTTTTTTAAAATATGTTTTTTAAAATGTAATATGTGTATTTGACGATGTTTTAAAGAATGTTTTTTTTTAAATGTTGGTGATTTGCAATAAGTGTTAAATTTAAAAAAAATATTGTTATGAACAAGGAACAAAATTTGTATGTAATGAGTATTTATTTTTAATAAAAATGTACAAATGTATTTTCTTTCACTAACAATGAATTAGTACCAAATGGTCATTACACATAAAAAACCTTAATTATTATAACCAAATACCCATTGTTATAGTTAATAAATTTTTGTTTGCATGAATTGATAACAATATTTGTTTTCAAATAATATGTTGATCTCAAACAAAATCGAAAATAATAAATAGTTTATTTCTAAAAAATAAATTGATTTATAAGAATTGGTAGTAGTTAATAAAGTGTACCTTTTGACAATTTAAATACTGAAACATAAATAAATCAGCTGCAAATATACGTTTTTTTACTATTAGACTGACTATTTCTTTCTGTGTACCTGGCCGTCCTTGTTGGCGTCGGCTCTCTGTCGCAGGCCGTCCCAGATCTGGATCATGCTGTCGAACGTTTTCGTGTATTGTTCGCTACCTGCGGACCATCCCCTCAGCGAGCAGATTTTCTGAAAATTGCGAATGGAATGAATTTTTCCTTCTCTCCAGATAATTTCATTTAAACGCAAAATACGGGACGACAGAGAGATTGAGGAATTTAATCACGGGTGGATTTGCAGAAGCAAGCACTTTCGTATGATCGGGACTATTTTTCATATCCCTCTTATGTCCCGAATTCGGGAGGGGATGATAAATTGGAGATGCGATTTTATTACTGCCAAACTTCTCCAACTTCCATTATTAATGCTTTTCATTCGCCGGAATTTATGTTGTATAAATGCGTCTGCGTTGCAGTTTATTATTGCGCCCTTTGTTTTGTCCGACGCCGGAATTAGCCGGCTTCCTTTTGGCGCAATGAAATCATAAAAAGCTACTTTAAAAATATTGTCGAGGCGTGCAGGACGTCGGGGGTGGGTTTGTGCAGTAATTAAGCGGGATAATTCCTGAGAGAAACTCGGCAATATAAGCAGAATAATTTATTAGTTGGAACGGTTCAAGCGGGAATTAAGATTGCATAAAATGATTTTCGTATCTCCAGTGCCGATTTAATTGCTTTTTGTTTATTTTAACAGAGTGCAGCGACGTGACTGTTTGCGCAACTGAGGTGAAATGGATAGAACTCGTCGTATTGTTTGAATGGTGATGTTTGACTTGTTTATTTGACGGAAAGTAGTCAGTTTGACGATGTGTTAAATTCTATTCTTTACAGCTCGTTTCGAATTTTAATTATTTGCTCTTTAATTATTATTTAGGTATTAATTTTTAAAAGAAATTTTCCTTCTATGCCTATTTAATTTTGCTTGTCACAGGTTTTTCATCAAATTTAATTCCCACCATACTTCCATGTTAGAAGGTGGCACACTGTGCCATACACCCCCTCCTCAACGTGAATCACGTCACAGTAGCAAATTATTTTCAATTATAAAAGAAAATACAATTAATGAAACGTTCGGATTTCCTCACTGAAAAATATGCTACCTAGGAATTTTTTAAAAACCTTCTTACATTAAGAACTGATAAAGGTCTTGTATTTAGCACAATTCTGCTTTATTAGCAGCTGGGCGGATACTGTACGGAATGTTGTAAATTGCTTTATGACCTTCTGCAAAGGACTGTTTACTGACAATAGATAAATTATTTTAGAATTTTTTACAAATTTAGTTGAAAAACGTTACACCAAACTCGGCTTGCAGTAAGAAAATACATATTACGGTGTGAATTTTCTGTATTTTTATTGTAAAGTGAATTTTTAGTAACTTACATAATTAGTGAATGTTTAATTGTGAAGAAATGGGAAATATTACAAGTGGTTTAATGTGCCGAGATGAAGATGTTAATTCAATGCAATATTAATAAATGTCGAACAACAAAATGATCAGTTTCAAAGACCATTTCTAAAAATGGTACTGAAATTATGGGGATTTTCTGATTCTGTGTGTGATAAATTCGCATGTAAGTAAATTTGTTGTAATTATAATTTTTCGTACACTTTTAGCTTACCGAATGAATTTTGTAAAAGTTCTACAAGTTTTTTCAATGTAACAGCTATTAAACAAATTGTTTTTTAGTTTATTTCCGTCGGAACGAAAAGTAAGAAGAGATAAAAAGAAAGAGACATGCAAACCAGTTGCTTCTATAACAGAATTAATAGTAACGACGAAGGTAAAGAAATAATTTTGATTTTCTTTTATAGATTTAGTGTTATTTATCTATCTTGTAACAAATTTTACTTTTTAGCGGATGTGCAGCTATTTGTAAGAATTTAACAAAACACAAACGTGACTGAAGACCGCGGATTTGCGGAAAAGAAATTGCATAAAGTGGAATGGTCATTATTGAAGCATTTAAACTGGTCTATATTGGTAAATTTTTATAATAATATATCCATGGTACAATGTAAGCATTTTTGTTTCCTTGTTTTTACATTGATGTAGATTTTGGCCAATTATTTCTTGAGTGAAAAACAATTTATTTGCGTGGCGACCAAAATTAATTGAGAAGGCTAATGACTTGGACGAACTTCCATTTCATATACGTACATTTGTTACCAAATGATAATGTGGTTCTTAAACTAAAAATGTATTTTAAAATGTGGCCATAGGAATTTTTTTTCTTACTGTGTACCTTTAACAAGTAATTGTAACTTTGGGTTCAAATTCTGTAAATCGGTATTTTTGTATTTCAACAAAAAAAAACTGGGAGCTTTATAGATTTATCGGTTATCAAAATTTAAAATTTTCCCTATTTTTGTACTTTTAACAGGCGGTTCAGTTCAAATTCTGTAAATCAATATTTTTGTACTTCAACGAAAAAAATCTGGGAGCTTTATAGACTTATCGGTTATCAAAATTTAAAATTTGAAATCGATATTTCAATCGGTTAATTTTTTTCAAAATTTTCCCCCATTTTTTGGACGTTTAGCAGGCGGTTGTAACTTTCAGTTCAAATTCTGTAAATCAGTATTTTTGTATTTCAACAAAAAAAATCTGGGAGCTTTATAGACTTATCGGTTATCAAAATTTAAAATTTGAAATCGATATTTTAATCGGTTAATTTTTTTCAAAGTTATCCCCATTTTTGTACTTTTAACAGGCGCTTGTAACTTTGAGTTGAAATTCTGTAAATCAATATTTTTGTATTTTAACAAAAAAAATCTGGGAGCTTTATAGACTTATCGGTTATCAAAATTTAAAATTTGAAATCGATATTTCAATCGGTTAATTTTTTTCAAAATTTTCCCCCATTTTTTGGACGTTTAGCAGGCGGTTGTAACTTTCAGTTCAAATTCTGTAAATCAGTATTTTTGTATTTCAACAAAAAAAATCTGGGAGCTTTATAGACTTATCGGTTATCAAAATTTAAAATTTGAAATCGATATTTCAATCGGTTAATTTTTTTCAAAGTTATCCCCATTTTTGTACTTTTAACAGGCGCTTGTAACTTTGAGTTGAAATTCTGTAAATCAATATTTTTGTATTTTAACAAAAAAAATCTGGGAGCTTTATAGACTTATCGGTTATCAAAATTTAAAATTTGAAATCGATATTTCACTCGGTTAATTTTTTTCAAAATTTTTCCCCATTTTTGGACGTTTAGCAGGCGGTTGTAACTTTCAGTTCAAATTCTGTAAATCAGTATTTTTGTATTTCAACAAAAAAAAATCTGGGAGCTTTATAGACTTATCGGTTATCAAAATTTAAAATTTGAAATCGATATTTCAATCGGTTAATTTTTTTCAAAATTTTCCCCCATTTTTGTACGTTTAGCAGGCGGTTGTAACTTTCAGTTCAAATTCTGTAAATCAGTATTTTTGTATTTCAACAAAAAAAATCTGGGAGCTTTATAGATTTATCGGTTATCAAAATTTAAAATTTTAAATCGATATTTTAATGGGTTAATTTTTTTCAAAATTTTCCCCATTTTTGTACTTTTAACTGGCGGTTGTAACTTTGGGTTCAAATTCTGTAAATCGGTATTTTTGTATTTCAACAAAAAAAATTTGGGAGCTTTATAGACTTATCGGTTATCAAAATTTAAAATTTGAAATCGATATTTCAATCGGTTAATTTTTTTCAAAATTTTCCCCCATTTTTGTACGTTTAGCAGGCGGTTGTAACTTTCAGTTCAAATTCTGTAAATCAGTATTTTTGTATTTCAACAAAAAAAATCTGGGAGCTTTATAGACTTATCGGTTATCAAAATTTAAAATTTGAAATCGATATTTCAATCGGTTAATGTTTTTCAAAATTTTCCCCCATTTTTGTACGTTTAGCAGGCGGTTGTAACTTTCAGTTCAAATTCTGTAAATCAGTATTTTTGTATATCAACAAAAAAAATCTGGGAGCTTTATAGATTTATCGGTTATCAAAATTTAAAATTTGAAATCGATATTTCAATCGGTTAATTTTTTTCAAAAGTTTCTCCATTTTTGTACTTTTAACAGGCGGTTGTAACTTTGAGTTCAAATTCTGTAAATCGGTATTTTTGTATTTCAACAAAAAAAATTTGGGAGCTTTATAGACTTATCGGTTATCAAAATTTAAAATTTGAAATTGATATTTCAATCGGTTAATTTTTTTCAAAGTTATCCCCATTTTTGTACTTTTAACAGGCGCTTGTAACTTTGAGTTGAAATTCTGTAAATCAATATTTTTGTATTTTAACAAAAAAAATCTGGGAGCTTTATAGACTTATCGGTTATCAAAATTTAAAATTTGAAATCGATATTTCAATCGGTTAATTTTTTTCAAAAGTTTCTCCATTTTTGTACTTTTAACAGGCGGTTGTAACTTTGAGTTCAAATTCTGTAAATCGGTATTTTTGTATTTCAACAAAAAAAAATTGGAAGCTTTATACACTTATCGGTTATCAAAATTTAAAATTTGAAATCGATATTTCAATCGGTTAATTTTTCAAAAATTTTCCCCATTTTTGTACTTTTAACAGGCGGTTGTAACTTTGGGTTCAAATTCTGTAAATCGGTATTTTTGTATTTCAACAAAAAAAATTTGGGAGCTTTATAGACTTATCGGTTATCAAAATTTAAAATTTGAAATCGATATTTCAATCGGTTAATTTTTCCAAAATTTTCCCCATTTTTGTACTTTTAACAGGCGGTTGTAACTTTGAGTTCAAATTCTGTAAATCGGTGTTTTTGTATTTCGAGAAAAAAATTCCGGGAGCTTTATCGACGTATTGTTAATCAAAATTTAAAATTTCAAATCGATATTTCTCAATCGGATATTTTGTTTAAAATTTTCCCCATTTTTGCACTCCATTTTAATAATCAAATTTTATAAAATTGACGATGCATGTCACAACCTATCCGTAAGATTACAGTTTAAAACTCGACTTCCGCCAAGTTTAATCTCGATGTAGTTTACAAACTATTTGATGAATTTTATTCAAAGAAAATGCCGCTTCTGAAATTTCCACAGAACGCGCACACATCACGCCATTCCATTACTGTGCAAATACAATTTAGCAATCTCCATATTTACCTCAATTGCAAGCTCGAAATCCTTTCTATCGATAGTTCCACTTTGGTTTACATCTGTAAATAAACGAAATTAAAACCATTCTGACGATGCACCAAAAAAAAAACAATTCGTTCGCTCGAAAATAGATTTATGAAATTCGCAAAATGGTTTCTCCGGCAAATGTGACAAATTACCAAAAATCAATCCAGACGAACAGATGGCCAACTTCACACAACAACAAAGGCAGGGGAATAATGTTTCAGGAAAAAAAATTGCAGCTTTATCGGAGTAAACGTTCCCTTATGGTGTCAGGGTCGCATCGAAGACGAATTCTATTGATTGGTATTTGACGTAAATTAGTTGTTTGCACAGGTGATTGCTTGAAGAAGCACTTCAGCTCTAATGAAGTTTGAAGTTCGCACCTTTTTCCGGCAACAGTTTTGTTTCTATGTGACAGCGAGCCGGATCAATCTCAATAAAGTCGACGTTAAGTTCCACATGTTCACAGAGATAAACGCTTGTAATTTAGGTAGTTTTCGGATCTGCCAATTAGCACAGGCTTGTCACCTTACATAGTGTGTTTTTTAATTCCAGAAACAGTTAAAAGGCTGTGAGTTCTTTTTTTAACTTCATGTTGATAGTAATGACATTATTTATCTGCCAGTTAAAAGTAATATTAGTAATGTAGCTTTAAAATTGCAATATTAGTATATTAAAGTATTGTTCTATTTAGGTACATTTGCTTAACGATAACATAAAATAATAATAATAAATATATATAAAAATAAATATGTTTTGGCTTGAGGGATTCCCGTTGGTTGAACAATACGCCCCCCAAAATCTTCAAGGAGAGAAAGGGCAGCACTCCAAGGACCCAAAGTTTCCACAGCGAAGACGACGAAAAAATAATCATCAGAAATTGACTTATATTTTTTTTTCTTAAGATTTTCTTCCAAGTGCAGAAAATGAAGAATCAGTCAAATGCGAAGGGGCAAGTGTATCCGTACAAGTAAAATCCCAAACTAAAGATTTACCTACTTTCCATGGAATAACTGTAATAACATCTGGACGTTTGCCATCATCCCTCAGAATACTAGGTTCAAGGATACAAGGGATGTTGGAAGAAGAGAAACCACGTTTAATAATGTCATTGATACAGCTGTGACGAGAGAGTCTACCAGCACTTTTAATGCACGATAAACCATGATGACCCAACGAGTCTACAGAAGAACCGCAAGAGAAGATATGAGGATGACAGAAATTGAGGCCCAATCTAAGTTTTTTTCTAAAAGAGTACCTAATTTACAAGATGGAAGAGCTTCAAGCCAAGCTCCAGATTCAAGTTCAGATCCAGCTAATAAGATAGCTTTGTGTGTGATATTTGAGGAAGATAAGAAATTTTGAAATATTTTCTCACAGATAGGTAAGTCCCAATTTCTTTGAATAGAAAGCTCTTTTGGAAGTAAAGACGAATTAGAAATTTCCTTCCAATAATCAACAGCCTCGTTAAGGGATGTAATTTCAAAATTAGAAAAACTAGAAGGTAGAATGGACATAATAAGTTCAGAATTAGAAAATGTAGAAGACAAAAAGGCAGGCGAGGAAATATCAGTTATAGACCTTATACCTAATCCACCAAAACGGATTGGTAATTTGGCTTCGAGTCCAAGATCTTAGTGTAAATTTAATATTCAAAATTTTTTCCAAAGAAGAATTAAAAATATTATCCAATTCAAGACACTCATTTTTAAACTTCCAAAAAAGACAACATCTAAGATTATAAGTGAAATTAGGTATCCAAAAACAATGGCGGAGTAAAAAAAAACTAAAAAAAAAACATTAGAAAATATACCACAAAATAGAAGGGAAGCAATGTGTCTATTTTCAAAGAAACTTCACCTTCAGTATTCTGTAACATTTAAGTGGTTCTGTCAAAATTGTATAGGTTATTAAGTACCGATTACTACTAACATAAAGTAAACAACAATATTTTTGCATAGCCTTCTAACCGTTTCTGGAATTAAAAAACCCACCGTAGTAAGTGAAATTACAGAAATTTCGTGCATTACGATAATTACTCTTTTCACGACATTGCAACCTTGCTAATCAGCAGATGGGAAAGTCGAGACCTGTCTTCAGCAAGGCAGTGCAACCCTCATCATTCCCCCAATCAATGTCACGGCGCCGAAAAACAACTTAAAATATCGCCAACTTTAGTCTAATTTTCCTGACCACGAAATAAGTCATGGACCTTACAAATGGAGAAAGCAAGTAATGTCTTGATTAAATTTATGGATACTTTAGTTTAATCTACCGGCTCTCGGTGAAATGTGTCTCTTGTAATTAATGCGACTTGTCGAGTGATGATAGTTTCGGTTCTGGTTGAAATGAGTTGCAAAAAGAAAAGATTAGTTTAAGTTGAAACTTTACTATGACTGCTCTAAAAATATCCTGAACTTTATTATTATTATTATTCTTATTTTCAAAATTATCAAAAAAAGATCCGGTATGAATGTTAGAAAATTCAGTTATATTTTTAACTAAGATATTTTGAATTTCAATAATGAAATAATTTTGGAACGCCAAATTTTGATTATGAAACTTACAACAAACGGTTCTGCTAAATTATTGTTTGATTTTGTTAAACATCCTGATGTTGCATTTTGGGACAAAATTAATCAAACTGAATAATCTGGGAAATCTCAAAGGTTGTGTTTTGCCCTATTTTAATTAAATTTTTCCTTCTTTTTTGTCGGTCGAAAAAACTTCTGCCTGAAAGTTTTGCAATCGTTCCCAGTCATCAAACGCACAAAGGACAAATACGGCGGAAGTAATTATGTAGCAATCCACAAAAAGACAAAAGTTTCCCTTTTATACGAATAATCAAACGTTCCTTTGAGCGAATAAGAAATGCAGCAAATGCGCCGACAAAAATCCTCTCAGAAGTTCAGACGATCAGTATATATTGACAATATTCCAGTTTCTTCAATATTATTGAACGTCTGGCCTAAAATTGACATTGAAACTATTGATCTCGCCGGTATTGACAATATAATACAATATTTATATTGACAATATAATACAGTATTTTTATTGACAATATAATACAATATTTATATTGACAATATAATACAATATTTATATTGACAATATAATACAATAATTATATTGACAATATAATACAATATTTATATTGACAATATAATACAATATTTATATTGACAATATAATACAATATTTATATTGACAATATAATACAATATTTTTATTGACAATACAATACAATATTTATATTGACAATATAATACAATATTTATATTGACAATATAATACAATAGTTATATTGACAATATAATATAATATTTATATTGACAATATAATACAATAATTATATTGACAATATAATACAATAATTATATTGACAATATAATACAATATTTATATTGACAATATAATACAATATTTATATTGACAATATAATACAATATTTATATTGACAATATAATACAATAATTATATTGACAATATAATACAATATTTATATTGACAATATAATACAATATTTATATTGACAATATAATACAATATTTATATTGACAATATAATACAATATTTATATTGACAATATAATACAATAGTTATATTGACAATATAATATAATATTTATATTGACAATATAATACAATAATTATATTGACAATATAATACAATAATTATATTGACAATATAATACAATATTTATATTGACAATATAATACAATATTTATATTGACAATATAATACAATAGTTATATTGACAATATAATGCAATATTTATATTGACAATATAATACAATATTTATATTGACAATATAATACAATATTTATATTGACAATATAATACAATATTTATATTGACAATATAATACAATATTTTTATTGACAATACAATACAATATTTATATTGACAATATAATACAATATTTATATTGACAATATAATACAATATTTATATTGACAATATAATACAATATTTATATTGACAATATAATACAATATTTATATTGACAATATAATACAATATTTATATTGACAATATAATATTGATCGTCTGAATCGTCCTTAAGGCTCAAAAGCTTCGGAATGTTTGACGAAAATTAATAATATTTCTCTGCGATTAATTAACAATTTTTCTTTTTGTCTGCGAAAATGCGCTAACATTGAGCAGAGGTCCGACGAAGAAAAAGAAGTGTCCAACTCGGAAACAAAAACTGTTTGTCAGGGGATTACGCAACTACCAGCATATTTGTGCGTTTCCCTTTCACGAATTTATCATTTCGCCGAGAAAATATAGAGAAAACGTTTTCATGGGAATTAGGAACGTGCTCTTGAAACAAAAACGAATTTTTTGAATACAAAATTAATTAACGTGCGCCGGCTGTATTATTTCATTTTTTAGATTTAGAGTGCAGGAAGAATTAATTTTCCGACTCAACCATGGGAACAATGGAATTCAAGGGGATTATTTCGGTGACAACCAGCGTCCCTTTTCATAAACCGGTCTGGATGAGATATATTCCTTGCTTAAATTCATTAGTACGAACCCTTTAACTCCGTGTTAATTCCATGCGACTTGGAAAATTCAAATCTTGGGAGACTTTTACGCTACTCACCGAAAAACACGTTGAAGACGTATAGCAGCTTCTTCTTGCGAAATTCCGAGATTGGCATTTTTACTGGCAGCAATCTGGAATTAAAACATTGAAATGAATAAGAATACATTTTGAGACAAGGAATAATACATTTATATCCCTTGAGTGGGTGCGTGGATTACATATGTAATCCAGTGTTCTTATTTTCAATGATATTTTTGTTTTGCTTATGACACATCAACAATCTTTTCAGTACCTTCCTAAAAAAGACTATTCTACAGGATTATTTCATCAAGCAATTTTTTTTTTATCACTTAGGTGGCGAAAAAAATATTTTATCCAACTGGATTACAATATGTACTCCACGCGCCTAACCGCGTGATTATTTTAGTTTGTTTGAGATTTCAGTTATTTTAAAAATAAACTTAAATCAGATAAGGAGGTATATTTTTCATCGATTGTGTTGATTCACTAATAACAGAAATATCCGTACATGCCGATAGTAGTTTTCTACTTGGCTATCAATTCTACTGTATTGATAGTCTGCGCAATATTTTATTACAATACAGTGAGGCCTCGATAATCCGGACTAATTAAAAACGCGTTGATCCAAATAAATAAATAATTCGAATTACTAAAGCGAGTTTTTTTTATTGAAAAGTCAAAAAAAAATATTTAATACAAAATAACTAGAAAATAGGACATAAACAAAAATTATTTAAAACAGAAGCATACTTATTAAATTTTATATTATTTTCTGAAGTACTTTGTAATTGTTGTTTGCTTGATCCTTTCCTGGTTCATTTTCGTTTCTTTCAATCTTTATCTTCAAGAACATCATTGTAGGGCTCGTTCAGGAAAATTAAGACTTCTTAAATGACGGAAACGATAAAAACCAGGTCAGAATTACCGAGTACTATCAAATCCGGATTGAAACTTGGCCGGATTATCGAGGTCGCACTGTATTATACTCAGCATAAAGTTTAATTATTCATCAGTTCAGAAGAAAAACTTTCTGAACTGGATGAAGAAAAATATCAATTGAAAGCAAATAGTTGTTATAACAACAAGTGATCAGGATTTGGCAGGTGAACAAGAAACTACAGACGACGAAGAAGAAAATAATGAAGTAGAAGAAAGTGCTGGAATATCAATAGATAATTTTTTTATTAGAAAAGATAATGTGACAAATTCAAAGAAGTGAAATTCTGCAACTACCAGTCGAATTACAAAGACGTGCAAAGATTCTGTTAGGTCAACCATCAAGATCAACGACAGTGCCTCACGAACAACGAGGACCTTTAGGACGTTGTTATGAATGTGGTCGAGTTAGGTATAAATCTACAAGAAGATGGTGTAAAATATGTAATAATTAGATGTGTAAGGACAATTTGTTAGACATTTGTGTGAGTTGTGTCGAAAATACGGGTTGAAATGTTACTGTAACTTCATTCATTTTTTTCTATAGGTAGGGGAATTTTGTTCATTAATTTTGGTACGAAAACTTATTTGTAATAGTTGTAGGAATCTTGTTTCATAAATAAAGTGATCATATATTTTTTGTAAGTACGTTATTATTTACATTTTCCGTCGTTGCTACATAAGCGTTGCCATTTCGGAGAGTTCTAATTTTATTTGTTAAGGCTGGGAAACCCAACCTCAAAAAATGCAGAGTTTTAAGAAACTCAGTATCGCTTAGAAAGTACTTATCAATATATAATTTGCGAAGCAACAGTTGTAAACATAATGTTACCGCATCTAATGATATATTTGCTTTAGTGAAGAAGTGCCTAGTTTTCAAAAATTAACCTCAGAAAGTGCAATTCTCGCAAAAATGTAGTAGTGATGGTTTTTACTGAAATCTTTAGAGTTACGAAATATTTTGCAATGCACTTTACAGCACCTATAGAGAATATATTGCCTTGTAAGAAAATATTTTTTTTATTGCGAGAAAGTTGATAACCTAAGAAGAACAAAATTGGCAACAATATTTTTTTGAAAATTTAGTCTGCCAGTAAACTCAGTTCAGCTCAAGAAGTAAGTTATATTGTAGAAATTCCTTCGGGGTACTTATACTAAACATATAGTAGTATAATATGACTTGTTTTTTTTTATGATAACATGGTGAATATCTTTGAAAAACAATCTAAAAGTTGTGGTACGAAATACAGTATTATTTGATCGCGTTTTTTATTGCTTTCCGAACACAACATCGTCAACAAATTACATAAAAATGTTCCTTTAGCACCTAAGAAATAGTTTCCGTAAACCAAATTGGATAAATGTCTAAATTTTACATTTTCGGGGAAAAGTTGTTTTCCCATAAGATTTTAGTCAAATAGTTCGTCCTTTTACTCACAGATGTCCTGTCAAATCTGTACCTTTTTGATTGACGGCATGGATAGAATAATTTGTATTAAAATGCACACTTGATATAGTGCAAATTGTTAGGATATAACCAAAATCGCACACGGAAGGATATAAAACTCTAAAAATTTATAAAAATACACACTTGATAATGCAAAATATCCATGTTCGCACGCGTAAGGATATGAAACATTTTCGAGCCTACTAAATTGTACAATATATATTAGTTTCTAATAGCATCGTAGGAAAAATTGTTTGAAGCATCTATTCACAAAAAATTACAAAAAAAAACAGTAAATAATGCAGCAATCGCATTGACTGATTTTACCGCCGTTATCGCCGCAGACAATAATATAATAGTACATTATACATCGAGGGAGAGAAATGCCTGATTTTTCCAGAGGTGCATTTATGGCCAGAGGGCGCAGCCCGAGGGCCATAACGCACCGAGGGAAAAATAGCATTTTCTCCTGAGGTGTATATACTATTTTTTTCACGATCGTTAGTTCACAAATCAAATATTTTAAAAATAAAAATGTGACATTAGTGACAAATTGTGGAATAAAATTCATAAATTAAAGTAGGTTTTGAGATTGACACTATGACAATAGAAAGTTGTTTACAAACAGTCAAATTTTCTAAAATTTTATTTCAACCTGGTGCAAAATGGAATACCAAGAAAACAGGCAAGAACCACAGGAAATTACTGATGCAGCTTCTTTGGCGGTGCTAAACTTATTACCAACGAAATCTAGAAAATTATAGAGGCAGCGTATGATCGGTTCAGAGAATGGTGTACCGAAAAAAAAGTAAGAACTTATACTGAGAACGTCATGTTGGCGTATTTTACCGAAAAATCTAAAAAGTATAAATCGTCTACCTTGTGGGCCCAATATTCCATGGTAAAATCATGTCTATTAGTGAACGACAACACTGACATAGGTAAGTATCCAAAGTTGATGGCATTGCTCAAACGGAATTCGGACGGCTACCAAGCGAAAAAATCTAAAGTTTTGACCAGAGACCAGATAGAAACATTTTTGACGGAAGCAAATGACAATGAATATTTAATGATCAAGGTAAAATTAAAAAAAAACTATTAAATTGTAATTTTATTTATTTATTGTAGGTTGCTCTAATATTTGGCATTGCGGGCGCCTGTCGATCACACGAATTAACAACCATCACAGTCGACGATATTGAAGTCGCTAATTCATCTTTAATTATAAAAATACCAAACACAAAAAATAAAATACCACGAACCTTTGTGGTTACTGAAAATGAGAAAAAGATAGATTTTATTGGCTTATATAGGAAATATACAGGACTTCGGCCACTTCAAGTTAATAATCGTCGTTTTTTCTTATTTTACAAAACAGGAAAATGTACGAGTCAACCTGTTGGAAAGAACACATTTGGTAAGATACCAAGCATCATCGCAACTTATTTAAATTTACCAAACCCATCGACGTAAACTGGGCACTGCCTGCACAGAAGTTCAGCCACTCTGCTCGCAGATTCAGGAGCTGATATTACGACTATAAAAAGGCACGGTGGGTGGAAATCTACCACCGTAGCTGAAAGCTATATAGAAGATTCGGTGCAGAATAAAACAAACATTGCAAACCAAGTACTACAAGGTGGAAGTTGTAATACAAGCCAGAAAACTGTAAACCTAACTTCGAGTCAAACAGCTTCGTGCGAGTTTCCAGCTAATATTCACTTTGATAATTGCGCTTCAGTGTTGTTTACTGTTAATGTCAATAAATGAGATTACTATTTCTACTTTGATGTACTTTCATTGTAAACTGTCAAAATATAATAATAACTCCCTAGGGATTTTTTTGATATTATTTTCTCCCTAGAGGCAAAATGTTTCACTTCTGCTATGATTTTGATGCCAGATAAATTGATTTCTACTCCCGGTCGTGAAAAAATAATATTTATCAAGTTACGAGAGTATGAAAAACGCGCAATTTTTTTATTTTTATTCTTTCTCTGTTCAATACTTTAGTTTCAAACCTTATTAGTTAGGATACCTCTTTGGTTGCCTAAATATTTTTTATTTTAAGGGGCAAAATTGGTGCCCCCTCAGCGTAAGAATTGTGCATTACTTAGCAGTTCCCGGGCCTTAAACGGTTATAAGTTTACTTCAAGGCAAAAATTTTTTTTACACGTTATAAAAGGTATTAAAAGAAAATAATAGCAAAATATTTTGTTAACACAATAATAAATAATCAAAATGGATTACATAATATGTAATCCAGTCGCCTACTCGTGTAACAAAATAACAGGCGCCTACTGAAGGGATATTTTACAGTGAAACTTTAATTATCCATTTTTCAATGTACCGTTTGATATAAAACCTATTTCCGGTAGTCGAGAAATTCTGAAACTTGAAAAACAAAAAAAAAAAACATCACGTTTCACGAGAGTACAAGCCCCTGTACAGCGAAGTCAGAAATACTTAGCTAACAGGTGTCTCTCTATTGCTAAGAAAATTACAGTTTTAATATTTTTTCCCACAATTTATGCAAATGGCTGGACATAATGCAAATGAGCCGAAAAAGTAATTTTCTTGTGCCACACTTTACTCAACGCAGCAGCTATTGTTACACTATTTCCAGCAAACCAAAGGACTTCCCAGTCTTTTCTCCCATGCAAGGCGCACTTTGTTTCGTGCGGAAATTATTTTAGACTTGAGTGATAATAATTTCCACAACGTTCAGAAATTCGATCGCTTGGAGAAAACGAGCAAATATTTAGATAATAACTACCCTTCCTATTAATTTCGATCTAGCTAAATGAATTCCTGGGTATTTGAGTATCCGTTCAAATATCCTCTCTTCAAAAAAATGTGTTTACTGAATGTAAACCATTGTTCTCTTTTTTTCTGGGGGAAAATGAAAATTACGTCGAAACACGGGCTCGTTTACTTTTACGACGAACTGCTAGGTGGTTCACCTTGAGGGTAGATTTATGGTTGAGATTTCTTTAGTTTCCCTTGTTTTATACACATTTTAAACTTATCGCCGGCTTGGATTGTTAAGGGCTTGTACAATATTGTGCAATTAATAATGCTGGAAGATTGTAATCATGTAACTACATTTATTAAGTGCGTAAGAATGTAAGAAGTGTGCAAGTGGAAAAAATTATAATTCAAAGAATTAAAAAAAAGCGGTTAACATTAATTTAGAGCAGTGCTCCTCAATCTTTTTGTGCCATGTCTGGTATGTAACATATATAGGGTGAGTTAAGTTTTACCGCCCGTGGCAAAATAGGCCTTTAAAATAATTTGTCAATTCTCATAAATTGCATGATTCATTTTATATTATTAAGATACATAGAAACCAAGAAAAAATCTTTTTTTTTTAATCAGGTAAAATTTTGGCTTTCTTTCAATTACTAATTGCTCAATTTATTAGTTTTTTTTATGTACGAACAGTAAAATATTTTCACACAATTTAGTGTAATTGAAATAATTTTACTAATTTAGGTTCATTAAATAAAGCCATTTTCGTATTAGAGGGTATTTTTTTAAATGATTTACGACATAAGCTGACCAATTCACCTAACAATGGTATTGGTTTTGGGTACTTGGCTGATTATTTATGACAGTCATAAAGTTAAGTTAAAAAGTACAACGTTACATTTTACAGGACCGGAATAAGGGTCTTCACTATCTCTGTAAAAGTTCACAACATCGTAACTAACAGCTATACGGTAATTATAATCATAATAAAAAATAATTTTTGCAATATTAGATTTTTAAACTTCATAAGAAAATCGCTTACCAGCTTCTAATTTTCGTTAGTATATCTGTCTACAATTTTGTGTTTTAATTTTGCCGTCTGCAAAGTCAATATACCTATCGGTTATTGAACCTTCCCATAAAATGAATTGCTTAATTCACCCAAAGTTAAAAAACCCTGCTCACAACCCTAGGTCACTTTGTGAATAAAGAAATATTCACATTCACAACAAATCTTCCAACACTTAAGCGTCGTTGGTAAAAAGTAAAAATTAAAACTTTGTTTTGTGAAATAGTGAACATTTGTGTTTAGTTCAGGTATAATCATGCCATTTCAATACTCAGTCGAGGAGAAGCTTGAAATGCTTTTAATTTATGGGTAATGGGGCATCACTTTGAGCATCTTTTATAAAATAAACTTTATATTTACCTATTGAAAACTTATTTTATTTTTCTCACAAATTCCAGAATACGGGTCTGGCAACAACTAAAACGCCGTTCCCTTCAGTTTTATGGGTCGATCATCAGGTATTGTTACGTGGTAGACCGTATTATCCACTGTTGAAAAGTCATAAATAAAAGTATTTTTCGTGTTTATGTTAAATTTGATTTAACCCAAAAAGTAATAATTTTTTAACGAATCAAATTGCAATTAACAATGCTACGAATAATTTGACAAATTTTGAAGTAAAAAACTAAACATGGAAATTTTCCCCGAAACTCTTTGTTTTACTTTTTGGCTTCAAATAAAAATGATTTTGAAAACTTGTAGCACTAATCGAAAGTGTAGACTTCAACTGATGTAACATGTAAATTGCATACTTTTCCCTCAATTTTTAATAGGTATTATGGCCGGGGCGGTAAAACTTAACTCACCCTGTATACACGAGCTCGGTCGTGGAATTCTAAAACGCGCGTCCTCCAAAGGGTTAAGAATGAATCAAATAATAAACGAAAATTCTTCCAAATCCATTTAAAGTCCAAACTAAACAAAATTTATTTTTAAATGTATTGTTATCACGATACTCTTATTTCTTGCCACGCTTTAACGTAACGGGCGAGGGGGGGGGGGGAATTTATGTAAGCTGAAATTTTACCCATTTCATATGCAAATGCATTTCCGTCAACGATACAAGCTACGGCAGGTAGGAAGGTATACGTCCCACACACACACACGCGCGCACATTTACCTGGCTGCAATACCTTGTTTCGCTTACGGTTATCAGACCGGAATAAAATATTATTTTTTTCATTCGCTTCCTGAAATTTGCGTGCGTTACTTCTCATTAGATATAAAGAAACGTATCATTTCGTTCAAAATACGGCAATAAAATGAAAATGAAATACCAGGAGGATATGCTATTATTACCAAGTTCTTTATGATCCCAGTAATGTTCTTTTTCCACTAATGTTTCGATACTAATTTGAGGTACGAAAAGTTCGACTTTATTTAACTCGATTGTAAAAACCATATGGTAAAAACTTTCATCTTCGATTTAAAAAAAAATCTAAATCTGCCAAAAGTTTGTGCATGTTGAAAAACGCAAAATGGACCACTCGGATTCTGCAAACGATTTTTGGTTTCAGAGAAAATGGAATTTATCGAAACTTCAAAAACTGAAAATAAATCATAATTTTAAAATAAAATTTATTCTTGACGAAATTTGGGTAACGTTACTTGGATATTCAGTAGATGCAATGCCAATTATGAAATCAGATGAGTTTCTTCAACAGATGTCCAAAAAAAAATTGTTATTTTTCAAATTTCAACTTTCTCCTACAATTTCGACGTGTAATCTTGAATTTTAATTATTTCAAATCTAAGTATAGTTGATTTGTTTACTTTCGTGTTAAAAAATGAACTAAACTGATACAATCTAATATTACAAATAAAATTTTTAATTTCAAAAGAAATTTCGTAATATTATTTTACATTTTTGGTGCAAAACCTTTTTATCACAAAAAACACATTTTAAATTTCACCTTGTTTTCTAATTTACTTCAAATACATGTAACTTAACAATTTATGTGAATAAATAAAAAAAGTGTATTTTTCCGTTAAACGCACAAAAAAATTATAATAATAAGATCATATTTTATACAAATTCGTGGATAGCCAAGGATACTTGACGGTATCAGTTAATCCTAGATTAATTTCATTGCAACAATTGTTGTAATTATAACAACTATTATTTTGTATTTAAATTATTGCTAAGTGTGGTCCAAATATTTGATTATTAGAGATTACACACCACACATTCGTACTGATTTCGTGCTTCTATTTGAAAATCTGAATTTTCATCTGCCCATCAACGGCCATTCTGCAAGTTCACAACTCCATTAGAAGAAACTGTTTGCAGAATTTGCAGCTGGTGTTCTTCGTCCTTGAGCCAATGACCATGTGGATGTTTAAATTTATTTGCAATGGTTCCCGTACTTTTAAATTTTTAATAAATTTGTCCAACTGTTGTATGGGAGATATTTTTACCAGAATGTTGGTGATTAAAAATTAAATAGCTCTGTCTCTCTCCTCCTACAATTAAAGCAATTTCGATTTTTTCACTTTTACTTAATTTACGTTCCATTGTAAAAATACTTATGATACTGTCAAACATAAAATAGTTATTCGCCTATTGAAAAAGTATCCATAACTATCAATGAATTTGTATAAAATATGATCTTATTATTATAATTTTTTTGTGCGTTTAACGGAAAAATACGCTTTTTTGTATTTATTCACATTAATTGTTAAGTTACATGTATTTTGAGTAAATTAAAAAACAAGCTGAAACTTAAAATGTGGTTTTTCGTGATAAAAAAGCTTTGCACCAAAAATGTAAAACAACATGACAGAATTTCTATTGAAATTAAAAATTTCATGTGCAATTTAGATTGTACTACTTTAGTTAATTTTCTTAAGGCAAAAATAAATAAACTAACTATACTTAGATTTGAAATAATTAAAATTCAAGACTACACCTGGAGATTGTAAGAAAAAATTGAAATTTGAAAAACAACAATTTTTTGGACATCGGCTGAAAAAACTCATCTGATTTCATAATTGGCATCGCATCTACTGAATATCTAACTAATGTTAGCCAAATTTCATCAAAAATAATTTTTATTTTAAAATTATGATTTTTTTTCAGTTTCTGAAGTTTCGATAAATTCCATTTTCTCTCAAACCAAAAATCACTTGCAGAATCCGAGTTTTTGAACATGCACAAACTTTTGGCAGATTTAGATTTTGAAAAAAATCGAAGATGGAAGTTTTTTCCATATGGTGCGAAAAATCTCCAATTAAAATTTAAACGCCAATTGTAATTCCCGATGTCTTTAATAGTTTGATAATAAATCGCCACCAAACTCAATTCTCACACTGATTTAATTTCAGTTCAATTTCAATTACCAATTTCACCCCTTTACTTACGAAATTCGGTTTGTATAAATCAACAGGCAGTTGGCAAAGAGAAACAACTTAGATGGTTAACTCGTATTACTACGATTTGTGGGTGCAACTTTCGATTTCCCTGAGCGCTCGTTATCACATCCGTTTATCTACCCACGGTCGACCATCTTAAATCAACCAACTTCTGATTAAAGTCGGCCTTTTTAATATGTCCGTCAGTCCCAACGAATTAGCGCCTTTTCGAAACTGTCTTCAATTTTTATTGACAGCTTGACGACTTTATTCTCTAGATCCACAGGAACGTGATGTAACTGTACAAATCTTTCTGTTTTCTTTGATTAAAGGTCATAACCTTAGCTCGACATTGTCCTTAAAAAGTTTTATTACAGCGGCGACCTTTTTTGACATCGTTTGCTGCCCACTGATTCTTCTGCAACAGTCATATTAGTTTGGTAGGCAAAAGGGGGTGAATTAATCACATCTGGAGAAAACCACAACATTCGCGATAAATCCCAATTTTAGTGCACCCCTGCCAAGTGGCACAAGGGTTGTGAAAATGCTGATACTGTTATAACGGGACTATAAATATCAATGCGTGGCAAGTCAGGTAGATTGTTGCTTGAGAATTGTCTCAGCTGTTAAATCGGTAGCCGCAATGAACAACATTGTAACTAGCAAAACGTAATTTTTCAGGAGAGCGTTTTAAAGATTCTACATATTTTTTTTTCCTTTTTCTTGAGGAGATAATTCTTTTTTCGGTTTGAAATTGATGGATACTCATTTATTTTAACTCATGTAACATCACTGTATAATTTATTTTGAGAAAATTATTGATTTGCAGTTATACTATTGTAACTTCGCTTACAATTATTTTGCACCCAGAATTTTTATCGAATAAGATTATAAAGTGTTTTACAACTTTACTTTTTGAAATTTGTTGTAATAATATTGTAAGCTCCAATACATTGCAACTTTTTAGACTGCTTATAACAATAATTATAATAAAATACGATATAATATTGTAGTAGTATTACTGATAACGGGGAATTATTTTCATTAATATTCGAACCTTCGGAAATATCTGAAGAACAACAAAATCTTATTAGTTACACCACCTTGAGATTTTCAGAAAATCCATTTTTTATTTTCGGCTAAATTTATTGTTTATACTTTACAGGATATTTTAAGCGTTTAACCATTTGAAAGTTCAAATTATTTTCGGAGTTCTAGCAATTTGAAGTGAACGCAGCAAAGTACTGCCGCATCTCGGGTACTTTGTTCAAACTGGTG